>CM060125.1:15959075-16436575 GCA_030522415.1 Channallabes apus
GTTGTCTCCTATTCAGGATCCTCGATTCAAATGAAAACGGGACATCTTCAAAATGGGCTCCAGGGACTCCTAGGGGCCCAGGAGGAGGAGTTTTATTAGAATTTTCTTTTAGTCTGTAGATCATAAATATCTTAAACTTGTACTAATAAATAAAGGATCCAACATGATAGTAGAAAGTCTCGACTGCAACTGTACACATTTTAATATTCTCATAATTTTTTTTATTTTAAAGCTATAAACAGCTTCCAGGCTACAAAACATTCACAAACTCCTGCTCTAATGTCCTCAGTTATGATCTCATGTATGAACTGTGTAATGGGGTGTAGCGTTACACCTCTGAGACACAATAGCTCCTCCTTGTGGCAGCTTGTGTGTATGACTACTAGGACTGATCACCAGGGCGATCCTTCTCTCTACCTGGGTTTCATCTGTAAGTCGATCAGAATGAAAAGAATTTGCCGCGACGTGGCTTCCAGCTCACGCGTGAATGACTGACACCAGAGGCTGAACTTTTCTTCGAGGGAGGGTTTTATTTACAGATCAAACTTCCTGAAGTGTAACAGAAATTTTACACAAAATTAAAAACATCTCAAATATACAAACACGACGGCGATAACATCAACGACTTTAAAATTAATACTTGAAGAAAAGGTGCGGATCGCAAAACTAGTCTAAATATACGTGGTACTACTTTGAGATGATGCATTTATGAGAACCACAGCAGCATGATGATGATGATGTTACAATATGAGAAAACTAGGCATCTACCAACAACAGAGACAAGCATGACAGCGTGCACATATTCACAAGAAAAAACAAAAAAAGTAAAGCACAAGGAGGCAATCTGGATGTGGGAGGAACAAAAAAAAATGGCACCTCATTGAACCTCATTACACTGCCTTAATCCGAGGCTTAACATTTAAAACAAGACTCAAGAGGAAGCCGTGATTATGAATCACTGCTGTGCTTAAGCATAGAGGGGGGAAAAAAATAATCTAATTAATCAGGGTAGTCCAGCTACGTCTTGCGGCTGCACACTGAGGAAATACGAGGCTACGTCTCAAAAACCCGACGGCGTCAGAACGTTCATGTCGCGCGGTTTGAGCTTGTGGGGCCGCGTCACCTGCTTCTTGGGATCCACCATGGGAATCTCCATCTTGGGCGGAGCTTTGAAGGTGATGGGGTCGTCGGCCAGCCGAGTGGCCTGAGCCTTCATTACCTCCATGGGAGTCGGCTTCTGGGCGCCTTTATAGGACGCCAGCGCGAAGCCCCCTGTCAAGACACAGAGAGTAACGGGTTAGAACAACATCTGGAACATCCATTAGCAAACGTCCAGAGGTGTTGGTTGGGGGGGGGGGAAGAAATGGGGCTGTGTGTCGGGATGGGGGTTTGTAAAAAATAAACCTCAATCTGCGTGTTGTGATCAGTGGATGTGACTCGAACCGGGATTTTTTTATTAATTCTACCTAAATGAGTTAAAGAGAGCAAAACTGAGAACTTTTCTCTCACCACAATCCACTGAACTACATAAAATTAATACATTTTTTAAATCATTAAACTCCCAATAAAACGGTTTAACAGCTGTGATTTCTTTCTGAACCGGAAACTGGAAATGTGTTATAGCAGATTTCAGAGCTGCTTTCAATTCCTGTAAGAAATATCATAATTATGAGCTAAGCGTTCTCGAACTCCACAATGTCGGAAACTCTGAAAATTTTTCCCCCCGCATTTTTTTTTCAAGTTCTAGGAATGCGCATGTTAAAATAAACACCCCAGTCGAGTCGGAACATGTTTAACTTGTTCGCTTTGAGGATTTGCTAAATATAGGGAACAATGAAAAGTTTATATAAGTGAGAGCTTTATTCAAGAGCTGACAAAACAGGTAACAAACTGCTACAATTGAGTGATGGCAGTTCTCTGGACACCACTATGAGCAGCGTCATGGGAATAGTGTGTGTGTGGGTGTGTGTGGGTGTGGGGGGGTGAAATGTCGGGCTCAAGTCTGTATACTGTGTATATAAAAACTGGGTTTAAAACTCGGGAGGATTCACGTTACTTTGGTACCGTAGAGGATTAAAGCGGAGTGCGTGTACGCTGAGAGCGCTGACCTACTGCCGGTATTCGGTGACGGCTCAGCAGTAACGCTCTGTACAGGAAACCGAAAAGATCAGATTGTGGTTTTACTGCCAGGCAGCAATCGCTGGACTTTTCACCGTCAGCGGCCCAGCTTGTGCAGCACAATGGCCGAATTGTATTCTGCCTCATGCGCAAGCTGCACTGGATAAAAGCTTCTGCCAAGTCATAAACATAAATATTCCAAAGAATGTCAATCCGAAGACATTTTGGGAAATGCGGCTGCGAGCTTTACCCTATAGATCTGACCTTGGTTCTGTATCATGGAGCGAGAAAGGGTCATATTTTTTTTAAATACTGACATCATGAAAGCCATTTTTTGTAGTTTATTATTCTCTGAAATGATTAAAAATCCAAACATTTCCTAACAGACACTAATATATCTGGCTATTATCTTTTAAATCAGAGTCTATCTAGATTTCATGAATAACAAGAACCTAAATTTCTGGTGCGAGTGATATTCCTCTAAGCTCTGTGTCACATTAGCTATAAATCACAGAAACTTGTAACCAGGATGTAACTTTAGAAAGTCCCCAAACCGGCTATGCAGGAAGTGAGGACAAAAAATAATACAAAATCAGAAGAAAGTTATCAAAAGAATAAAGAATGGAGAAGAATAATAATAACAACAATAAAAAATCCATTCTGTATCATTTTTAATACTCCAAGTAGAACCATGTTTAACTGCATCAGCAGCTGCAAGTCTTCTGGCATACTGTACGTTTCGATCAGCTTCGCACATCTGGATCAGGACATTTCGTTCGGCAGAAATCCCTAGAGCTCAGTCTCTGTTGTTGAAGAACGATTCCAAGTTCTTGCCACAAGTTGCAGGTTGTGGTTTATGTTTTTTCCCCCCCGCTCAAGCAATTTCTTATTTACTGGAATAGATTTTCTTCTGTCTCGATCCGTTTTGACCAATAAAGAGGTTAATGATTAATCATTAAGATTTTAATCGATTAAAAACATATTAGGTTTGTAGTGGTATCCTAGACAACGCAGATTTCCCTCACTACCCAGTTCTCCTTATGTGCTTGTGCTGATAACGTAGAGTCAGATCTCGGGTCTGTGTGTGTGGAGTTTGCATGTTCTCCTTGTGCTTGGTGGGTTTCCTCAGGGTTCTCCGGTTTCCTCCCACAATCCAAAGACATGCAGATTAGGATAAAGTTCAGCCTGTACTTGTAGTATGCTAATTAGGCCCAACCTCCTTTCCGCAGCACTGAGGTCACGTGACCCGAGACCTCGTTGAAATTTTCTCTAAAACATCAGCCATAATGGCGGACACGGAGCAAACTCTCAAAAAGAAGAAAAAGCTTTTTATGAAATCGACCAAGTAAAATCTTGTTTGGGTTTCCGACATCATCTTTGCTTTGACACCTTGGTCACATGACCGCTGCAGTTCCATCGTCTGTGTCGATCTTTAATTGCTGTGTGTTAAGAATGATGATAAAATCTACAAACAATTTATACTGAACTGGGATATTTATAAACCGTGATACTTATAGAATCGCATTACTAATATTGTATCGGATGATCCCTTCTACTCGTACTGAAATCACCAAAAGGGTGATTTTGTTCATGGAGTCCTGCGAGTTCTCCGAATGCGTTATGCGCTGGGAGATTTTTACCTGCTGTGCTGTGGTCTATTCCCGGGTCGGTCATGGACTTGTGGACCTGTTGCCGGGGTCCGAACATGCCCCAGCGCTCCATGGCTCCTTCACCGGATCCCAGATCCATACTGGAGCTAGAACTGGAGCTGAGCTCTGAGCCTGTGAGGGACGTCACCGAGCCCTGATTGCTGAACCAGCCCCTGAAACACACACTCGAATAAATATCCACCTCAAATACATCATAACTCTAAAATGCTCATACCGACTGCGTACTGTACAGCACCTGCGCGTCTGTTTCGGGGACGACTGGGGAGTCCCCGATGGTGTCGACTGAGCCGAGGACGACTGTTTCTCCTCTTTATGGTCGGCGCTGTGCATGTGCAACTTCTACACGGAATCAGAAATGAAATTAATTGAATTTAATTGCAATACACGTTCTAGAAAGCAGAACGAGGTACGCCGTTTACAGATGTCTTAATTCTGACCTGCATCGACTGAGCCATGCGGTGGTAGTGGCTCTCGTCAGCAGCCAGGCCCTTGTGTGGTTTGTAGCCTGCATCGGTGAGTCCGGCTCTCTTCTCAAAGCTCTGCATGCTCTCCTGGGTCTGCTCTGGATACGACACGGGAACAAAAATTCTCCTTTAATATTTGACAACAATAACAAACCAGGCAGCAAAAACAAAGATAGAAGGGGGAAAAAAAAAAAAAAAAGGAGGAACACTCAGGAGGTCTTACTAATGATCAGGGAGTTCATGAGCACTGAAGACGCTTTGGCCTTCACCACCGGAGCTGGAGGTTCACGGGGCTCAGGTGCAGACGTGTTCTTTATAGTGTTTTCTGATTCCTCCTCCTGAAATCAAGCAAAAGAAATGCACAATGTGTACAACACGACACAACTTCATCATGCACTCCAGACCCGATCAGAAGCTTAAATTCAAGGTGTCATTGTTTTTTTTTTTTTTTGCTGCAGTTACTAAATATTATGCAAACAAAAGATTATGGAAAATGCCTGTGGTTAATTAGCTTAAACCCAAAATATGATCAATCCTTTAATCAAAGTACACTTAATCTCCGAAGATGATAGTGTTGCGAAATCGGCAAAATCCCCACATCTATGATTAGACGCCGATTCCATGCCAGATTTTGCTGATGTATGCCAAGAAGCTACAGCTGATCTACATCTGAGGCCATGTTAGCTCAGCGGGTTAAAGCTCTGGGTTATGGATTAGAAGATCATGAACTAAACCATGGCCGACCCCTACATTTTGCCCCCCAACCTCCTAACAGGATAGGATATGTAAAGAAACTAATTTTCACTGTAAAGTTGTTTCTTTTTCTTCAGAATATAGGGGTGCCGATAATTATAACCAATAACAAACATAATTTAAAATATTAGATTTTTTTCACCCCTCCCAGAATTCTTTTCAACTGCTATGAAGCTCCCCTCATATTTTCGGAGCACAGAGACGCGTCTTCGTTAACGTGGGTGCTATTACTTCTGCACAAGACTATTGCTTATAACCAAAAGCTTATTAGATAAGACAAGACGAGAGAGGGCAGGTACAAAGGTCACCGCGACATGAAAGGAAGGTCCATTGATTATTTTGATTACATATTTTGATTACTCACGACTGAACGATATGAAAAACGCACGCATCATCTTTTTCTTTTTTTTTATTTGACACGGTATGGTTGTCGTGGTTACGTTTCCTGATGTCTTCAAAATAATTGTTTTCTCTAACACTACGTCTTGTTCTGCAAGATTTTAGCTGAATAGAAACTGAAACATTTATCAGGTGGCATTAGTCATTTACACTTTCATGAAGGATGCACGAGGGACGTTCGAGTCAAACTGGGACTGGTGATGTGATTCAACGGAAGATTTTGCAATACGGTGTTGAGACTCTTCACTCTTCACAGTGAGACATTTGAACATCGGTGCAAATGTTTTAAAGAATGTCCGTTAACAATGAGCGTTCGAGAGTTCCTGGGAGGCCGGGGTTTCAGACCTAAAAGCAGGCAATGAAAAAAAAAAAAAAAAAAGACAATAAAATAAAAAATAGCACTGGGATAAGCGTATTAATGTAGCCGAGAAATAAAGGGATCTTTTTTAAATTACTCTTACAACCACAAGTCCCTGTTTGACCTGAACGCTCCTCGCTTGTGACTAAAACGACAGGAGCACCTCAGCCAGTCGGGAGAACTTCCTCTCGGGGATGACGGGCCTCCTCCACAGGTTGGTGATGTTGATGTCGGAGGGTGGAGGAGACATGGGCCGCTCCAGGTTGTCGTCGTAGTTCAGGGCTCGGCGGGTCATCCCCATGGGGATAGACATGCCCCCCAGGAGGCCCTCGCTCACCCCGGAGCCTGCCTCCAGGGCTGCAACGACATCACAACCACAGAGTCAAGTACAGCTGACTGCGTGAGCAATAAACCTGGACGAGTGATATCTCTGGTCTGCTCTCAGATAACACCACCTGAGGGAATATCAACACGGGGGTAATTCTGTCTATTCAGATGTTTAACTTCCTGCTTGACAACATTTTTTTTTATCCGAGAGGCACTTGAGCTCATCTGATTATGTTTTCCCAGATCACTAATATTGGTTTGCTGTAGGGATCTCTAGTGTAGCTTGACGTGTCTCAAAATATTGTGAAGACTTAAATCAAGCCTCGCTTTCAACCTGAGTGAAATTAACTTCCTCAGACAGCGACCAAAGATTTACTTAAATAAAAATGATCCCCCTGGACCTTTGCATTACCCAGATTGCTGCTCACTACTGAACATAAACTAAACACTCTGCGCTCTTAATAAACGTTCCACATACTGTATATTGTATAAAACGGCCATCATTCCACTCAATAACAAGTTGCACACATGTAAATAACCTTCTTAACTGCAATATCACAACCATGGTATACAATACTGTATGTTCCTTCATCTACAACCATTGCGCTCATTTATATATGCAAATTATTCATCATGGTATACAATGTGTCTGATTGCGTACATCCAAATCATTACACTCATTGTACAAAACTCTGTTATAATGTTTACATGCAGATTCTTTATTATGGTATCCAATACTTTCCTTATTACACCCACTTATAATTAATTTGCTCATTTGCACTCATTGTACAGTATTTACTGTATTGGATGCGGAAAGCATGCACTATTGTGTTGCTGGTAAGAGAGCTAAACAGTTTTTTATTATTTAATTTTTTTTCTGGAAGAGGCATAATGAGAATTTTTAGTTTCAAGGCATATTAAGAAAAAAAAAATTATATACTGTAGGTGGCTCAGTGGCAAGTGTCTCGCCTGCCATAGGGAAGGTTCTGGTTCGATTCCCAGCCAGTGTCCAAACCCCAAACCTACTGGATGCCGTGCCGGTCCCAAGGCCGTATAAAATGTCAGGGTTGTGTGAGGAAGGGCGTCTGGCATAAAACCGAAACCGAAAGACCAACAACTGTATACTGCTTTATATTATATGCTAATTATTTATCAGGGTATACAATCAGTTGCTCAGTGCCGGTCCCAAGCCCGGATAAAATGGGAGGGTTGCGTCAGGAAGAGCATCCGGCGTAAAACCTGTGCCAAGTTGTAGTGCGGACTGGATATTCCGCTGTGGCGACCCCTTGTCGGGATGAGTCGAAAGACCAACAACAACAACAATCAGTTGCTCATTTGCACTCACTGTATATACTGTTCATATATGCAAATTATTCTCAGTCTCTGAAGTATTTGTATTAGTACAACATGTTTGTTTTTTTTCTTAAAAAGGCTACAAAAATCACTCTGGATAAAAGAGGATTAATTCATCTGAAGTCTTTAAACTCTACAGCAGCTAATACTTTACGTCTACAACCCAGGAACAGAGCTGAAGGAATTTGTTGGAACAAAATGAAAGCAAAAGTTAATCCCCTCTTACCTGGAATGTCTCCAGGTCTGGACACCATGACCACTCTGGACGGAGTCTGTGTTCAGCAGAAATGTGGAAACGGGGATGAAGTGGCAGTCTGACTCCCACCGGTGTCTTGTTGAACAAAAAACACCAGACTACATGTCAAAATGGCTGATGCACCACACAGTCAATCAGATTCTAAACCAAGACAACCGACTTCAGGTGATCACTAATCAGCCTGAATGATCACTACAAACACTCACGGACAATTCAAATGTCCTTCAATGCTTGTAGACTAAACAGTTTCATTATTCATTCAAACAGGACATACTGTATTTAATTCTGAAAGGTTGATTGTGTGCAAATCAATACGAAGCACAACAGAACGAAGCCTAATGCAGAGGTTCTCTAAAAGCTATTCTTCAGTAAATCTGACTGGCGTGAATCATATTATAAATTTTCACCGCATTCAAAATCCAAAACCAGATGAGAACCCACATATTTTCCGTTTTACATTAAGAAAATAATAATTTACAATTTATACATTGATTATAAATCACCTTTTCCGTTTGTTTGCTTATATACACAATATATCTTATGAAAAAGTTAAATAAGTGATTTTTTTAATTGAACAGATGTTAACACGGGGAAATGAAATGAAAAAAAAAGGAGGCCCGGGGGAATTGGAAATGAAAAAAAAAAAGCACAATATTTTCAGCAAACATTGATGCATAGTTACTTCTTACGTCATAAATTTAACAAAAGAAATAAAATAAATAAAAACATTATTATGGCAATGTGCAAAAGTTTGGGCACCCTAAGAGTTGCAGAGTCTCAGATTCTTTTTACAAGGTTGCAGACGTTAATCAGCTCGTTAGATCTGATGCATCGTAACAGCTGTCATTAGTAAATGCCAATTTCAAAGCTTTACCAATACTCTGACTCTTCAAACCTTGTGTACACACTTGCGGACACTCAACAACCATGGTTTCCTTTAAGCAGCTGTGTAAGACTCTAAAAATGAAAGTTATTGATGGCTACAAGAAGATAGCCAAGTGTTGTCAGTTTGCAGTTTCCACAATGAGAAATGTAATTAAGAGACACAGGTCAGGGGAACTGTGGAGGTCAAGACGAGATCTGGAAGACCAAGAAACTCAGAGAGAACTGCTCATTTGACAAATCAAAACCCCCATTTGACTGCAAAAAACTGAGGGCTGTGGACTGATGAAGTTAAAATAGACCTCACTGGCCACAATCAGCAAAGGCATGTTTGGAGAAAAAAAGGAGCAGCATTTCATGAAAAGAACACCTTGCTAATTATTAAGCATGGGGGTGGATCTATCATGCTTTGGGGTTGTGTTGCAGCCAGTGGCACAGAAAATACTGCACATGTGGAGGGAAGAATGGATTCCACTAAATACCAGCAAATTCTGAAAGCAAACATCACACCATCTTTAAAAAAAGCTGAAGCTGAAAAGAGGATTCTACAACAGGACAATTATCCTAAACATACCTTGAAATCCACTATGGAAAACCTCAAGAGACGCAAGCTGAAGGTTGTGGAACGGCCATCACAGTCCCCTGATTTAAACATCATTGAAAATTTGTATGTAGATCTTAAAAGAGCTGTGTATGCAAGACAACCAAGGAATATTACAGGACTAGAAGCCTTTTGCAAGGAATAATGGGAGAAAATCCCAAGTACAAGAACTGAAAGACTTTTAGCTGGCTATAATAAGCATTGTGTGCAAGCTGTGATATCTGCCAGAGGAGGTGTTACTAAGCACTGATTATGTAGGGTGCATAAACTTCTGCACAGTTAAACAATAATAATATCATTATTATTATTTTTTTTTAACCTTTGTTCAATTTATAACATAAGTAAGTATGCATCAATGTTTGCTGGAAATAAATTTTATTAAATAGAATAAAATCACCAAAATCTGTTGTTTACCATTTTCATAGGACTGTACATAGCATAAAATATACATTTTCTTTACTTTTTATTAATACTGTACATGTTTGCATTTGAGGTGGTAAAATGTTGCATTTCCTCTATAATCCTACAGGTGGCGCTCTAAACTCTAATTGTATGCACAAAGTATTGAGTAAATTATTTCCACCATTTTACACTGTATTGCCAAGCGTATTCATTCACCTGCCTTTACAAGGATATGAACTTGAGTAACCTATTATTAATCCATAGGGTTTAATATAATGTTGGCCCCGCCCCCTTTGCAGCCATAACAGCTTCAACTCATCTGTGAAGGCCTTCCATAAGGTTTAGGAGTGTGTATATAGGAGTGTTGATAGTATCAAAACTTTCCACCGATATACAGACCACATTTGTGAGTTTCAAAAGGTTTGAATTCATCTCTGTACATTTTTTACGCTGAAAAAAACCATCAGTGATAGATTTCTGCTTTGATAATGATAACTTTTGTCAAACCCGAAAAAAAAAAAAAAAAAGAAGTTACATAATAGTCCCACATTCCCAGATGCCACATTGACCTAAAAACACAGACACAAGCACTGTGTACATGGATAAAAAGTCCTTTATAATGAATCACCCCTCTCCAGCTTACCAGTAAGTCTTTGCTAACCTTGAAAAGTTTCCTAAAAGTGCAGGATGAGCATTACCTTAACAGCTGTTTAAAAAACTAATGTATGACCTGTACAATTTTATGGTTCAGTACTGATACTGGAATTACACTGCTGATACAGGTGCTGATGTGATAGCGATTAACAGTAAATGTACACCTGCTGGGAACACACCTGACTGAAGAGTAAATGAGAGGTAACAGGGGACACATGTTTGCCCAGATAGTGACATCATCATATACTGTATAGGAAGGAAGCCAACTGGGACAAGCTGAAACGGCTGTGTTTACGAACTGCTGAACTTTATCCATATCTCTGTGAAAGGCGTCCAGGACCGTGCCGCTCATTAAGACTTGCACTGAGATTAGAGTGCGTGTGTTTGTGTATATTTACCAGGGCAGGAGGTTGAGGCCTGAGGTAGTACTGCTATAGGGCTGGATCTGGTTGAGCCACACAAGCAGAAGGTCGCACGCTGAGCATTGTGGGATACGCAGGGAGAGAGAACTGTAAAAGAGACAGGGTATTGAAACTACTCAATCTTTTATCATTTAATGTTTAAAATAATTATTAATCCTACAAATCTACTACTAAGTAACAATTGCGAAAATTGCATTTCACAGATCTGGAACAACCTATCCGATCTCACGCGAGATCTGCACGTTTCTCTAATTACAGCCGCACCCTTAAGTACAGTGATTGCAGTTCCGTTTGTCACTACCACACACACACAATTATTAAAGTGAAATGTGATGCGACGGTACAGTAATCACCTTCAAACACAGATTTGAGTTCTGTTTCCCAGCTACGCAGATGGATGGATTAATTAACAGACAGCAGAATGTTATTCAATTCTTTTAACGCAGCTTGGCGGCTCCTTTGCTTTTAGCTTATTTACTGTAACAAATGCAAGAAACTTGGACTGTCAAACTGTAGGAGCAAGTGGGCAGGATGGTCACCCAGGATTAATTAGAGTTAATTGGTTAACTCTATTTAGATTGTTTAGAGTTCATGAAAGAGTGGGTGGGATTAGTGGGAATCTCATGTGAGAGTGGGCGGGACTGGTCCATACTTCATGTAAGAATTGATGTGATTGATCAAACCTTTTGTAGGAGTTGTAGGGTTTGGTTAAAATTTATGTGAGGGTGGGCGGGATTTGGAAAAAGTCATGTGGGAGTTGGTAGGCTTGATCAAATTTCATGCAGGGGTTGGTGAAATCGATCAAACGTTTTTGCAGGAGAGAATGGGATCTGGGAATGTTGGTGAGATTGATCAAACTTCATGCAGGGTGATGAGATTGATCCAACATCATGCTGGTGTTGGTGGGCTTGATTAAACTTCATGCAGGCTGATGAGACTGATCCAACATCATGCTGGTGTTGGTGGGCTTGATCAAACTTCATGCAGGGTGATGAGATTGATCCAACATCATGCTGGTGTTGGTGGGCTTGATCAAACTTCATGCAGGGTGATGAGATTGATCAAATTTCATGCTGGCGTTGGTGGGCTTGATCAAATTTCTTGCAGGGCCTGATCAAATTTCATTCAGGAGAAGCTGAGATCAATTAAACTGCACTCAATAGTTGATGGGATTGTTCAAACTTCATGAAGGAGATTGGTGGGCTTGATCAAACTTCATGCACAAGAAGCCGAGATTGATCAAACTTCATAAAGGAGAGGATGAGATCTAAAAACCTTCATGCAGGAATGTGTGGGATTGATCGATTTTTACGCAGAAGGTGGTGAGATCGATCAAACTTTATTCAGTAGTTGGTGGGATTGATCACTTCATGCTGGAGGGAGTGGGATTGATCAAACGTTGTTCTGGTGTAGGCGACCTTGGTGTGTGAGGAGGCAGGAGGTGATGCACAGTGACACCAAAATGACGAATCATTCAAAACAACAAATTAAAATGTTTAAGCAGTGAATTTATTACAAAACAAGCAATTAACCAATGTAAAGTCACACTGACTGATGATAAATTAGCCACACACACAGTCTGAAATGCCCTCTAAATAACCTTCTCGAGCAAAGACATTACTTTATTAGATATCAGATGTGATACTGAAGATCTTTAATGAAGCTCCTGCTAGCTAATGCTAAGAGGATGACGTCATGTTATTAGCAGACAAAGCTGACCCCGTACTGAACTGACCCCAGAACAAATCCAAATGTAATCACAATACCAACAAGCGACTAAAGTCAGGTTCACTGGTTATAAACAGCGTTAAGTCGAGATTAAACTCCGAATAAATGTTTTTGCTTTGAAGCTAGAAGCAGAAATCCCCAAAGATAAAACACACCGCTCTAATTTACCTGGCCCGGTGTTTCAGCAGCAGCTCACACTCACTTTGAGAGCTAACAGTTCATAACATGTAGCGAACACACACTAAACCGAGCTATTTCCCCAAATTACTGCTGATTCTCTCCGCCATCACTTCCCGTTAGATTGAAAACACAAACCGGGACGAAGCGGTTCCTCAAATCTCGCAAAATCTCGCGAGAACTCATGTCGATGAGCAAGTTGCAGTACTGCAACCTGCCACAAGAGGCAGCAGATGAACGTTGCATGCACCCCCCGCTGTGCTGGGGGGGAACCAGCACATGCAAACATGCACACACAGACCCCGAGGCGGGAACACCTACTGTACAGTACATGACATTTTTAAATATGGGAGGGTTCCGTCAGGAAGGACATTCGGCGTAAAACCTGTGCCAAGTTGTAGTGCGGACTGGATAGTCCACTGTGGCGACCCCTTGTCGAGAGTAGCCGAAAGACCAACAACAACATAATTTAAAAACTGCATTCTGTATTTATTCAGGTTATTTTTGTGTAATATTAAACTTTGATCTCAAGAATTGATGATCTCAATCATGTATGTGTGACAAATATGCAAAACGTTAATAGGATAGCAGTTACAATGCAAAATAAATAAGTACAGAATGCTGTAAGCAGATGTACAGCAGTAAAGCAGTTTACACCTTATTTTTTTATTACTTTTTACATTATTTTACTTATAGAATATACATTATTTCTATCTATCTATCTATCTATCTATCTATCTATCTATCTATCTATCTATCTTAATTTGAATATAGGACTGATATGCTTTTGATCCACATCACGTTTTCAGTCATTAGTTGATTTGCACGGGTTAAATTCCCAGCAGTTTGCATGTTCTCCCCGTGCTTGGTGGGTTTCCTCCGGGTACTCCGGTTTCCTCCCACAGTCCAAAGATATGCAGGTTAGGCTAATTGGCGTTCCTAAATTGCCCCTAGTTTGTGATTGGGTGTGTGAGTGTGTGTATGTGTGTGTGCCTTGCGATGGAATGGCACCCTGTCCAGGGTGTACCCCGCCTAGTGCCCGAAGTCTCCTGGGATAGGCTCCAGGTCCCCCGCGACCCTGAACACAGGATTAAGCGGTATAGAAAATGAATGAATGAATAAATTCCCAGCCAAATGCCCAAACCCCAGCCACTGGATGCCGTGATGGTCCCAAGCCCTGATATGATGAGAGGATCATGTCAGGAAGGGCATCTGGCATAAAAAATCTGTGCCAAAATGTTGTGCTCATTGAATCTCAGTGAAACTTGCTCATGTATAAAACATGTACATTTATTATATCACATATGAAAAATGTACATTTGTCTACATTTAAAATACTGTAAGAGATTCCTTATGGGTGAAAATGCCTGTGTTTAGCCAGCTACCAGCCTCCTCCTTCCAGCTTCCAGCTGCCAAACACAGGGCGAGGTGATCAGGGTGATAAGTAAGTGCATTTTGTATGTAAAGCATATTTAAAACAACAATTGTGTATAACATGGTTAATAAATCACCCTTAGACCTTCTTCGTCAGCTGGTAAGTACTGGTAAATGAAAAAAGTGCTACCCAGACGTTGAAAAAAAAAGTGCTAGAAGTCACCAGATGTTTAATTCTTTTGTTTATACCACTCCTCCTGTACAGGGCCGTGGGAGGCCTGCAGCCTATACCTGGAGACTTCGGGCACAAGAAGGGGTACATACTGGCCAATCCATCACCGGGCACACACACTCATATGCTTACACACTCTGGTCAATTTGGAAGCACCAATTAGCCTTAAACTGCATGTCTTTGGACTGTGGGAGGAAACCAGAGCTGCGCACACAGACCCGAAGGCAGCATGCGAACCCCCACCCTGGATGTGCGTAGTGGTGTGGCGCCATCAAGCCTCCCAGATGGAAATTATTTCTTTACTAACGCAACTAATGCTTCATTATATATTTACAAGTTCTTTTTATGGAGATAACACAGTAAAAAGCAACACAACAAGAGCAAAGCAACAAGAGGCTGACAAATACTTCCAGGCAAAGAAAGTCTTTACCAGTATTTACCAGTTCAGCATGCTTTTTTTTCTTTTGGAGCTTATCAGACCAAGCTGGATATTTGTGCGGGGTTAAACCGCACAAATATATAATATATATATATATAATAAATATATATATAAAACACTTAGATTGTGAGGCAGGAATCGACCCTGTTGCCATGTGAGTCCACTGGGGGGCACCATGAACACATGCGCGCGCGCACATTTTTACACATGGTCATTTACACAAAGCCAATTCATGTGTATTTAGAGGGGTTAAAGGGCTCTGTCTACGTGCCATCCAGTACGGATGCTCCCCACCCTGGAGCTATGTCTGTAGGTTCACTGGCAGTCAATGCCACAAGTAAGGTTGCCAGGTCAATGCCCGATTAAATCAGAGTACTCGAGGGGGAAGGACCTTGCCCAAGGGTCCAACAGTGGCATCCCGGCGATGTCAGGGCTCGAACCAGGGACCGTCTGATCAACAGTTCAACACCTTGCTTTTTTAAAGAGAGGAGGAAACAAAAGAGCCCAAAGAAAACCCATACAGATACTGTACTGTATATACAGTAAACAATATGAAAAGCTCACAGCAGACAGTAACCTGACCTCGGGATCAACTTGCTGTAGTCTTTCACTGATGCATGATTTCTGACTCAGTAACAAAGAATAGCTTTGAATTTCATGGTGATTTTCTGCAATCTTTCAAATGATTCGCTCTACACTAATGTATAAGAAAATAAAGAAAAAAATGCACCAGACTGAAAACACATAAATCACAGAGACTTTGTTTTTTATTTAAAAAGTTGAAAAATGAACGCAATTTCAAAGACGTACAAATAACAAGTAATATTTTACTTTGAACCATTGAGTTATTTTTTTATTCAAAGGAGTGGCATTCATTATAGTCATCATAATAATAATTTATAGCATTTTGAATGCATAAATAGAAAATCATTTACAAAATACATGCAACAATTTCTTCTACGGTTCATAATTTAACAGTTAAATTACCTCTAAACAACAGAATGCCAAATGTGTTTTTATTTATAATATTTTTCTTTCCCCCAAGGGTCTGTGAGTAAGAACAGTCGTATAAGGATAACAGTACAGCGCTTCATTGGCTTTTTGTGATATAAATGCTTCTGATTTAAAAAGGACTGGGGTGATTAATTCTGCTTTGATATTTTTGTCCCCTATGCATTTTAGTGAATTCAAACACATGATTATGGGACATGTAGATTCTTGGGGGGAAATAAATTGGATTAATTATGGACTTGGAAATTATGGAAATGGAAAAAAAAAGTCTGTTGTGATCATGATCATGACTTCAAAATAAATGTGGACCGACAACGCTTAACATATGACACTTGCAAATGTTTAAAAACATCTGTCTAGGCGGCAGACGGCAGCGAGTTGTGATAACACACACTTTGGGTGAGTGATAAATCAAATTACCTGTATAACCACTTGAATTAATTTTTTTGCATGTTTGCCAAGCCAGCTAGGCGAAACAGGATCTCTTTGGGAATACCATAATTCATAAACATATTCACCTGCAGATTGTCTTTCTGATGATATGTACGTTTTCTTTCAGGGCAAATCTGAGACATAAAAAAACAGCTTTGTACAGTATATCACTTCCCTGTCGCTGTGCTTCAGAACAAATGAATGGTCTTGAATCTCTCTCTGAGAGATCTTGTGATGTCCTTGTCAGTCTACATCCTGACAATCTGCTTTGCCATAGCTGCCATGTATTATGCACATAAACAGGATTCTACTAATGCAAATAAATCTCATAATAAACACACAGTGATATCTGTTTATGAATAAGAACCTCTCTCCCTGGTATAATGACCACACATGCACTTTAAAACAGACTGCTCGGAAATTAGAACGCAAATGGCATCAAACTAAATTGCTAGTATTCCAAATAGCATGGAAGGAGAGCATCCTGAACTATAAAAAAGCTGTCAGTGATGCTAGATCATTATATCTCTCCACTCTTATTGAAAATAGCAAAAATAATCCTAGATTTTTATTTAATACCGTAGCTAAATTAACTAGAAACAAGACCACTGCAGAAATCTCCACAACAACAACATACAGTAGTGAAGACTTCATGAACCTTTTCAATAACAAAATCATAAATATTAGGCAAAAAATTCAGGCTTTGAAACCAGACGATTTAAGTGATACAGATGATAAACTCACCACACCACATCAGAACCTAGAATACTTTACTCCCCTTGAAGAGAATGAACTAATTTCACTCATCTTGTCTTCAAAACCTCTTGTGGCTCAGATCCTATTTGACTGATCGGTATTAGTTTGTAGATTTAAATGGTGACCATTCTGCATGCTCTGAAGTGGAGTTTTGTGTTCCACAGGGTTCAGTTTTAGGCCCACAGTTTTTTTCTCTTTACATGTTTCCTCTGGGCAACATAATTCGTAAGCATGGTATTAGTTTTCATTTCATGCTTTTATCACCTCTAAGTTGGACTATTGCAACGCCTTACTGTCTGGTTGTTCAACTAGGTGTGTCAACAAGCTTCAGTTAGTCCAGAATGCAGCAGCGAGAGTCACTAGAACCAGAAGATACGAGCACATCACACCTATCTTATCTTCACTTCACTGGCTTCCTGTGTAATTTCGCATCGATTTTAAAATACTACTACTGACGTATAAAGCATTAAATGGTCTCGCGCCACCGTATCTGAGTGAACTGCTAGTGTCTTACGATCCGTCACGCCTACTTCGATCAAAGGATGCAGGCTGCAGTACCGCGTTTTATGAAAACTACAGGAGGAGGCAGAGTTTTTTTTACAAAGCCCCAAAGTTATGGAATAGTCTTCCAATTAATGTTCGGGACACAGACACAGTCTCAGTGTGTAAGTCTAGGCTAAAAACCTATTTATTTAGCCAAGCATTTTTGTAAATAGATTTCCCTTAGGTAAAGGAGCAGATCTGGGGGACTCATCGACGTAGAGTATTATGGTGAACAGGTATGTTTAGATGCTGTCTTCCCTACTCTCATTGATCACTCAGGTTTGGTGAAGTGATTGGTCGTCTTAGGGAGCCCTTCTTTTAGTTATGCTGTTATAGTTTGTCCTGCCGGAGTCCCTGCTTGCACTCTGCACTAAATATACATTTGCATTATACATTGTTTGACTGTGACCATACCTACAGTAACTGCCATCTCTCCATCTCTTCTGGTCTCTCGTCTTCTCTCTCTTCTCCTCTCTCTCTCCCTCTCTCTTTCCCTCTACCCGTCTCTCTGTCGAGCTATACAGCTATACAGAAGCGATCCTGAGCTGCCAGTGATCCAGACCCCCTCTGCCCCTTGAAGCTGTCTGACTCGTCCTAAGGACACCTTCTGATTAGAGATCTCGTTGCATGGAGGCCCTGTGTGGTCTGGCTGGGATACGTGTGGTGACTGGGGAGAAGACGGTCCTTTCCTCGGCTGATGCAGACAGCTGTCCTCTGAGGACTTGTGACTTCAGTCGCTCGATAGTTCAGGACTGGAGTTTCCTACAGTCTACCTGAGTCTCCAATAACGAACTGGATACCATTTTAACTTAAACTTATAATCTCCTGTTATACTGAACTTCCAGTCTCACACAGTATGATGCAGATAAATTCCTGCTCTCTGTTTCACCCAAATGAGGATGGGTTCCCTGTTGAGTCTGGTTCCTCTTAAGGTTTCTTCCTATTACCTCAGGGAGTTTTTCTTGCCCTCGGCTTGCTCATGATGGGACATGAATCATTTTGATTCATACACATTCACATCTCATACAAACTTAAATACTTATTTTGATTATGTGAAGCTGCTTTGAGACAATGTCAATTGTTAAAAGCGCTATACAAATAAAATTGAATTGAATTGAATTGAATCATTGTCCTGACATTGGATAATTTTCTACAATCTAAAATGTAAATACCGTGCAATCTATTTTAGTACTGTATTTTTTATGTATTTTTTTTTTTTTCAAATCACTAAACAATGTTAAAGTCTTCCAACAACCAATACAGTTATTGATCACAACTGGACATGACTGGACTGACACTGACCAGTTTAATCACTGACATTTAGCGTAACTCTACACTATGGTGTGGCATTAACACGTCACCATCTATAGGGTCACTTTTTGCTTAGTTTACACCTAAAAATGGTTAGGGACATAAACCTGAAAACCAGGAAGTCATATCATTCCTCTAGTTGTGATATTTGTGATGTTGATCAATGGTTTTTTCGTAGACAGCGACTGGAGATACAGCTTGCGGGACAAGCGTTATGGAGCAGCATTACTTCTCGGCGATGGCGGGGAGCATGCAGGCACGGATACGGGCTTCCCTCCATGCGCTCCGGCACTCCGAGATCCAGTGCGACACGATTGTTTGTTTATCCAAGCTGCGGCTGCTTTTTGCCCTCCAACCACAAGGGGCGCCATCGACCTTGGCGCTATCTAATTTTTTCCTGCTGAGAGGCGAGCGCTGTGGCACAACGGGAGACGGGACAGACTCTGGTTGATGCAAATTAGTACAACCGCTTTTGTTCTGGATATCAAGCCCAGGACAGGGCACGCTGCGTGCTCGGCGAAGTGGAACGCTGCCCCTTTTGGTGGAGGAAGAGAAAGCCTCTGCTTCTCTGTAGCCGTAGAGATACTCCAGCGGGTCAGCAGAGGTTGGGCAGTCTTGCTCGGAGCCTTGGGCTTGATCTGGCGCTGAAGACGATGGTCCCGGTGATTCCTCCTTGGGTGACTGGGTCTTGTGGGCATCAACGGGGCAGGTTAGGGGCTGGACAAGCTGGCGCAGACGATGCGGGCGCAAGCATGGCTTCGGAGAGTCCAGTCTGCCGATGGACAGGATGTCACGGTCTGGCTCGTGTAAGGGAAAAGTAGGCCGGGCCAGCTGGCAGATAGAGTGGAAGTAGTCCTGCGCATTGCTGTGCTGGCTGTTGGTCTGGTTCAGGTCGTGCACGAGCTCCTCCGAACCCTCACGGATGGTCGGGAGGCCCCGCTTAGTCAGAAGTCTAGACCTGGGCCGCATCGCTGCGTAAAAAAACATGGCTTTGTTATTGACTGCTCAACTATACTCTATATATACTCTCTCTCTATATATATAGAGAGAGTGCACTATCATATAATGTATACAATTATGTCACCATGTATACTGTACATACTGTACATCCTTTTAAGATTCTTCATGCAAGTAATAATCGACTGCGTATTAGACCATTTCTTTCTTTTTTTAATCTTCTTTCTTTTCTTAATCTTGCCGTTTCACCGCTGTAACTGCAAATAATCGATGCACATAACGTGAGACATCAGTTACGGGAAAATGTGCAAGTCCAGTCTCCATGGTAACTCCTCTACCCGTTACATCTCAGATTTCATTTCGACTGGAGAGCGCAGACATGCACGCAGCACACATATACACGTACACACAGACACGCACACAAATAAACACCCCACAGGCACGTCATCTCTTAATATATTCTCAATATTTCTGCATACGCTCAAGGACTTACAGCTTGCCCTTGCCTTTTCAGCATTCGAGCGAAAGAACAAAGTACATGTAAATAACCCACCGCCCCCTCCATCTCCCCCTCCCAACCCCTTTCTCTCCTAATGTTTACCACCTAATTCTGGCAATCGCTCTGAAAAACCAGAGGGCTTAAAAAAAAAGACACAAAGGAAGAATTCCTTTTTTTCCCTTCCTCCTAACTCCTCCTCACAATGCACACCTGGTAGCCAAGCAGCGGTGGCCGAAATTGCATTGAGAGTGCATTGAACTTCTGCGCATATTATTCCATATCACATCAGATAAGAATGGATCTAAACCCTTCCATCATTTACGTTGCTTCCTTCCTTCTTGAATATTCAAGAGCCAGAGCTAAACACCGACCAGGATGAGGGCGAAGAATACAGAGACGATAAGGATGCTCCCACCTCACCTACGTCTGTGGTACCTGTGAGTCTCAAGAACGTGTCTCTTCTTTCCTTGTTCTTCACAGCTGCCACTTCTCCCTGCCACAGCCCAGCACTCAACTGCTGCTCCACGAGGAAAAACAATGCTTTCCCCCTCCTCGCTCTCCTTCTCTTTCTTCCCTACGTACGCACTCTCCTGGACTCCCTCTCCCTCTCTTTCTGTCTACGCTCTTTCTCTTGCTCGCGCTCTCACTCAGTCACTCACTCCCTCCACCCTCCTTTAGCTCGGGCTAAAAATAACACCACCGGTTCATTCCCGTCTCCGTAGCCGCACACAATCATTTGCAAAATGGATTCGGCTGATGCAAGGAGAGGGTTGACGGAGGGAGGGTGGTTGGGAGCGAGGGACGAGGCGAGCCAGGAGGAGGCTTATGAGGAGGATGAGGCTTAGGAGAATGAAGAGAAATGAAAGAGAAATGGTTTAGTCATTGGATTAGTAGATGACGAGTGGCGTATAGGACACATAAGGGGGGAGTTTTCTTATACAATCTTCCATTAAATTGCATTTAAACGATCTTGCTGAACCTCAGCTCAGATCACTCAGTGCTTGATGCATCATCAGAGACTCATTTCAGAGACATAGATTATTATATTACATCATTGGTTTTGCAGAATATTCCTCCCAAGGAACTCATTCACTCAATCACTCATCGTCTTTAGGGCTTCACCCTGTATTCAGGGTCGCGGGGAGACTTAGGGCACGAGGCGGGGTACACCTTGAACAGGGTGCCAATCCATTGCAGGGCACACACACTCATTATCACAACCCGAGCAATTTGGGAATGTCAATCAGCCTAATCTCCATGTCTTTTCTCTGTGGGAGGAAACCGGAGTACCCAGAGGAAGCCCACCAACCACAGGGAGAACATGCAAACTCCATGCACACAGACCCGAGGTGGGATTTGAACCCAAAGAGTGGTGGTGCAGGGTGACAGTGCTAACTGTTACTCCACCATTGAACACTCTCTCTCCCGATTTAGACACTTTTAGGTCAGCACTCAGCTCAGTGCTCGATGCATCATTAGAGACTCAATCCAGACTAGAAACTGTACCGATTAATGGATTACATCATTTGTTTACAGAATTACTTATCTCCTGAGGAGGATCTTAAATTCATCCTAAGGAATGTTTTTTTAATATAATTTTTCTTCAACATTCTGCTTATACAGTAAGTATGGTTTTTAAGGGGACATTATCTGAAAGTTTTCAAGCTACTGTATAACCGAGCCTTATACATGACGGCCTTGACGCTGCTAAACTGTGCTCATATCACTTGTGTGGCGAATCTAGCCAGTGTCTACGGAAACAAAACTACAGCTGATTGCTCTCATGCCTCAATAATGTGTGTGTGTGTGTGTGTGTGTGTGTGTGTGTGCGCGCGCGCGTGTGTGTGCTTGCATGCACTGTATGAATTGCCAGAATAAACACATTCCTTCATTTGTTTTCAAAGTGCACTTAAAGAAATTTGAACCTTGTCAGGTTTTTTTCTCCTAACACACACACACACACACACACACACACACACACACACACACACACACACACACACACACACGGGGCTTAGCAAATTGCTGACAAAGCACTGACTTTCCTAAATGCCGATTAACTTTTTAACAAAGGAGCTCTATTATTATTATTATTATTATTATTATTATTATTATTATTATTATTATTGTAAACGTGCAAGGTTTATTTTCTATTAATAGTTAACAGTTTGGTCTTCACTCTGCAAGTACTAACAAACAAACAAAAAATCCCTGCTTTTGCTGTTTTTTTTTTTTTTTTGTCTTTTTTTTTTTTTTTGTAACCTGGCCAAGTCAATTAGATTTTCCCCCTATTGTGAACTCATATAAGAAGAAAGCTCCTCCCCCCAAATTGCTGTCCGGCTCTGCTGTTCTCTGAAGGCGTGGCTAAGCAGTAGCTCATTTACATAGACACTAAAACAGCATCTTTGGAATAGGAGTGAAACCGGGGAAAGTTTAAGGTATTAAAAAAGGATTGTCTGATAGTTAATAAAAATCTGAGAATTAATACACACATTTTGATGAAACGCTGAGACCTTTGCTAACCTCTTAAAGAAATAGTAAAATACGGGACCTTTGAATCGGTAAATAGTAGTAGAAAGGAATACAATAGGACAGGTTATTGTTTATTTCTTTTATGCTACTTTTATATAAACATTTCAGGAACTTGTATAAATATTAATAAAAACTTGTATAAATATTAGAATAATTTATTGCTATAATATTATGAATATTAAATGAATATAATATATATCAGATATTACATACATACCGCCTGTGTGTGTGTGTGTGTGTCTGTTTATATATCATTACATGTCTTTATTAAATAACATGATACTTTAAACCATCATTTCTTAAAAATATTGTTCTTATAGTATTATGTTTATGTAAATAATCTGTGCGCATGTTAATATTAATAAATATCAACAACGTCTAATGAGATTTGAGATCTCCATAGTGTTGAGGCATACAATCTCATCTTTTTTATTCTTTCTCGCATAATTTCTTTTAATTGTGTGAAGCTGCTTTGCGACAATAACAGTTGTTAAAAGTGCTATACAAATAAAACTGAATTGAATTAAAATCAATATTATACATTGAAAAATATAAGTTGATTTTATTGTCAATACAGGATATTAAGTAAGTATATGCAATATACTGAAGAATAAACAGTCATGAATACATAATGTTTAATGAGTAATATTAAATAAATTAAATAGCTTATTTTAAAACATTTTTACCTGTTTGAAGTGAAAACAAAGCGCAGCTTCGATCTTCCCTGCTGTGAGCTTGAGAGACAGTCAGTGTTTTTACAGTTTGTCTCACACCTTTACAGTCCTGTTTATGGTCTTATCTGTGAAGCGTAGTCTAAAAAAAAAAGGGTGGGGAGGCAATCGGGTAGTTTGAGGCAGAGAAGGTGGAGCACTTGCAGTTTGGTATGTTTTGCTGGCCAGACCTACTTAATGCAATACGATCCCCGGCCGTCCATCTTTCTGGCGTTTAGAGCCTTTCTCCATGCACTCAAATCAAATTCACAATTACGCCTGCTCCATCACATTAAGTACGAGAGCGCCTCATGCAGTAGGATGGAGTTAGAAAGAAAGACAAATAAAGAGAAAAAAAGAGAAAAAGTGGGAGATATCTGAATAGATGACATGCAAAAAAGCAAAACTTGATTTAAGGGGAAAGTTATAGAGATAGGAAGTGTGTTGTCGCAGGTAGAGAGGGAAAGACACTTTTAATAAATCGAGTTTCAGAATAGGTGGAATAGTTTCCACAGAGTCGGGATATTCTAGCAATCCTGCGTCCCAACCGGAGTCCTGCTGTGGAAAAACTTCAGTGTGTTTGGTTTCAACCACAAAAATTCTATTAGGTCCAAGTGTTCATGGTTTGCTTTAAGAAATCGGTGCTCAGGTTTAAATAATATATGCTGTGCAAAATTCAACCCTGTCGACGGCTCGCCGTATTTGCTTAGTGGAACATTTTCTGAATCGCTAGAACGTTTTGGTTCCAACATTCAATCTGCGGGTTTTGTCTGGATATAAAAGAATTCTTTCAGTCATTTAGACTTAAGCATGCTAGTGAGGGTTTAATACAGAAATGCAAGAGTTAATTAAGCAAGAGTCTCACACACACACACACACACACACACACACACACACACACACACACACACACACACCCGATCCATAAAAATCAACGAACAGATTGTCTCCAACTTGCCGCTCATCTGTCTGTGTGAACTGGACACACAATCATTCACCAGCACCACTTGCACATTACAGGAACTCAGCTGGGAGTTATCGCCACAGCCCCCGTACAGTCCTGACCTCGCTCCAAGATATTTCCACATGTTTGGGCTGTTGACGGAGTTCCTGGGAGGCCAGCGTTTGAAACTTGAAGCAGGCAGTCTGATCATGGCTCCGGCCTTCTGAGAATTTTTTCCACCTTAATGGTATTTAAGCATTAATGAAACACTGGGATGAGTGCATAAGTGTAGCAGGGGATTATGTCGAGAAATAAAAGGAGTTTTTAATCTCAGAAGTATGACAATAAAAAGTCCCGGTTTGGCTTGAACACAAAAAATCTACAGCAAACCATTTAAGCAAACTACAGATGAAACTATTAATTCATTCTAATTGATAAATAAATAAATAAATAAATTATATAATTGAGTCATTAGTATCATTCCTTCAACATTAAAACTTAAAATGTTTACAATCTAGATTTTTTTTATTATTTAAATGATAAAAAAACCCACAATGCAGAACAAAAGCAAAACTTTTTATTATCTTATTAATTCGACAATTCAAACCAGTGACACATACATTAAACCTGACTTGATTGATGGTTACGCAAAATTCACTTTGCATTCAGTTTCAGGTATCCTGCTGTATCTCCATTGGAAAAGACAAACATTCACTGCTTTTTCTCCTTTTTCTATTTTTGACATGGCTACGATTTAAACTGTGTGTTTACCCAGAGTTGAAAAACGGTGAACAAACAGAACTTTTCCTGTGCAAATATGGACATGGTTTTTGGATTCAAGTCTCAAACCTTGAATGTGACCCGTAGTGATTAAATCGTCTTACTATGTTCATGGGGGAACATTAATTAACAATCTTTCCATAACGCATAAAGTGTTTGCTCTCAGTTGTTTCAGCAACCTTCTTAGAACATTAAGAGCAGACGTTTTAAGGACTCTACCTTTCGAACAGGACACTGTTTAACTTGCAGTGCATGTCGAAATAAACACTGACTCATGTTCATGCAACACTTTTACTTTAGAGTAACATCATGTGTTTTCACGTATGACATCAGGCGTCTCCAGTCTGACTGGCTTCACAACAAACTCGTACAGTACCAGCATGAGGTCATCCTGACTGCCCTGTGCTCCACAAGTCACCTGTGTTTATTCTCATCCTGCTGAGAACAAAATATGTTTTGAGAACAGACGTAAGTGCCCTTTTGCCTACAGAAGGTTACCGTATTTTGGCCCCTTGGCCCAGATTCCATACCGCCGACACACGACTGAGTGCAATACACAATAAATAGTAACTCGAAAAATCCACAGAAAAGAAAAGAATCTCTACGAGTGTCATTATTATTATTATTATTATTATTATTATTATGCATACAGGGCTGTGTGTTCTAAAACTTCTGTGAAATTTATATTATATTAGATTAGATTCAGCTTTATTGTCATTGTTCAAAGTACATGTACAGTACAAAGCCAATGACATGCAGTCAGCATATAAGCGGAAATGCACAAGTACCCTATTTACAATAAATACCCAATGTAATAAAATAAGATTATGGGTTCATGTGTACATATGTAAATATTATGAAGGTCGGGGTATCTTATTTATTTATTTATTTATTTATTTACTTTTAAAGAATAATTACAGTCTCAGTGGAAGAATATAAAAACTTTCACTTAGTTTTGAATATTGTAAATTATTTAACATAAAACCTCTGCTTATTATGTAAATAAATATTATATGTATTAAAATGTGCTTATTTACCTTAATTTTAAATAATTGTAGTATTACTTATAGGATTGCATTTTATGTTATCTGATCTTTGACAATAAAAAGTTGTGACAATAAAAAGTCCCGGTTTGACACAAAAAATCTACAGCGAACCATTTAGGCATCATATATATATAAATTAAAATATATATTTTATATTATATATATTATATTATTATATTAAATATATTATATTATATTTATATTATATTTATAAAAAAACAACAACAACGCAGAACTCGCAAAACCTTTTATTCTATCTCATTAATTCGACAATTCTAACTACAGACATATTTCCTATTATTAAATGAATATTAACCAAAATATATGGTTATTAAACTAGAAGTAAAATCTAGTGAAAAAAAAGCCTTTAACAAAAGTTTATTTCATTTATATTCATAATTTATAATATTTTTTCTAGAGAGAAATTTGCCCAGATCGAAAATATTTTAAGCTGCAACATTTTTCTTTTCTTTTTGTACCATATTACTAGCAATCTGTACAGTATATAAACCTTGATACAATGTTGCGATAAATGCAGCTCAAATCATTAAGGGAGCACTTAGTTCTGATTCCACTTGAACACCAAGCATACAGTATGTGTATTTATGGTTCAGGACTAAATGTTCTTCATTTTATTCAAGTGCCATAAACTGAAAGATATTTTTTATTTGTTTTATTCTTTATTATTTTACATGCTTCAAATGTGAAAACTGTAAGAAACCTAATCTTGAAAAGAAATAAATGAATAAATAAATAGACCTCATCATTCCTAATGGACCTTTAATCGAATCTGTCAAAACAGATCGGCCAGGGTGTTGGTGCAAAAATAGGAGCGGCTGGATCTGACCCAGTTATGTCTTTACGTGTTATGTATTAGAGCGAGGTGTGGTCGTTCAGAAAAGCAACACATGGGTTGAAACTGTAAACAGAACAACTATTATAGCTTTTTTATTAACTATAAAAGCGTGAACAACTATTACAGTAAAAACAGCAGATTGAAACTCTCATCTCATTTAACAAACGGCCTCAGAAATCCTGGAGTGCCAGAACCGTCGATCATCAAAAGTCACACAGAAATGTAATAATAAGCCAGTTTCTCTCTCTCTCTGTGTGTTTGTGTGTGTGTGTCTATATATTCAATCAGTTTTTTTCTTGATATACTTATAAGAAGGAAATGTTTTTAGGACTGTACACAATATACAGTAGTACATGCC
Organism: Channallabes apus; assembly: GCA_030522415.1. Classification (NCBI taxonomy): domain Eukaryota; kingdom Metazoa; phylum Chordata; class Actinopteri; order Siluriformes; family Clariidae; genus Channallabes; species Channallabes apus. Next base: position 15,986,419 of record CM060125.1, read on the forward strand.
AGGTGTGTGACTACAAAAGCAAACATACAGCTCACTACTTTAAACAGGGGAAATTCTGGTTGATGATTAATGACTTGGCACACACTCACACACGCACATGCACGCACACACACACACACACACACACACACACACCAAACCCTATTTAAAGACTAGCGACCGTTTCTCACTTTGTTTTCATCAATTTGTCATGTTGTTCTTCATATCACATCCCCTTTATGGCTACAGAAATGATAACAGAACAGGTTTCATTGTTATGATTGCTCTAGTGAGTGTAGTAAAGCAAACAGCTCGGGAAATATTGTTGACTCTATCATCCTGTTACTTTATAATCCAACAACAGGACACCTGCAGTAAAAATGCAATCTGATACAGTGTCCAGGGGGAAAAAACCCTGCTTGTAAACCGTTCTAATTAAAGTCCAAGTTCCTCAACCTCAGCTACGTCACCCGAGTTCAGTATCGCTCTTAACTATGCAACATGTGCAAATCCCTCAATCACTCATTGAAGATACTGCTTATTGAGGAATTTGGGAACACCAATTAGCCTAATCTGCATGCTTTTATACTGTGGGAGAAAACTGAGAAAACTGCTAACCACTAAGCCACTGTGCCACCACCACCATGTGGAACTTTAATATGTAATTAAAATCTAAATATTTAATCCCAAATCAAAGAACTGCTGTTTATATCAATTATACTTAATTGATTATTAAAATATTACAGTTGCTGGATCTGTGAATTTCCCCATGGGGATGAATAAAGTATCCATCCATCCATCCATCCATCTACAGTATCTATCTATCTATCTATCTATCTATCTATCTATCTATCTATCTATCTATCTATCTATCTATCTATCTATCTTTTAGGGTTTGTTACATTCAGGAAACATAAGAAAAGTTTGCCTGATATGGTACCAAGCTTGAACACAGTGCGTGCTGGTGCTAGTCAAAATGCAGCCTTTTATAACTTACAATTTTTAATTTAGAAAAGTTACATAAGTTACAATTGGTAATATTAATGAAATGATAGAATTTTGGAGACCCCAGCAGAAACATGTTGTATATGGAGCAGCTCGGCACAGTTTGAGTCTAACTGCAATTATAATAACACTGTAGATTGATAATTAATCTAGATTGGGGGTTTTGTTGTGTTTACACCTTTTACACCTGACCTTACAATGTCAGTCTACCATGGTCCCGCCCACTTCTGGGCAGCAATAGTGAACTCTACTGTACTTACCGGATGACAGTGCTAAAAAAAAACCTCACGTACACAACCAGACACTGAAGCACTTTCAGCAAGAAAACACATCTGATAACGTTATATCAACTCCAACAACACTTTGTCTCATTAGAAGTTGCTTGTAAGTCATTCCAAACTGCCTCTCAACCGTCCATGCTGTGTTTCACGACTAATGCGAGCTACAAAAGTAGCTAGCTTTTTAACACAAGCTTAAATTCCAAATCCCTTTCAAACCCCTGATCAACGGCACTACTTGGTGTGTGGAACAAGGGATTCAACATTGTAAGGTTTTATAATATGATGTGATCTTTATGTTTATAAAACATCCCCCTAATTAAAGTAACTTAAGCTAACTTACCTTTACCTCATTCCTTATGTGCTAACACTTCCTGTAGCCTCAGTCCAGATGAATATACATGAAAATAACTTGTGTCTGTTGTTTAACACCCTATCAAACACCCTATACAGCACAGTAGCTTTGAATTTAACAGTATTTGAGATTCAACCCTGCATCAGTTAGTTAGGTATTAATTAGAAAGCTTGAGATGTCAGTATTAGCTAACGTTACCTGCACCTCATTTAATGAAGCGTAAAGCACAGCATATTCGCCTCATTTGCAACAGAAGCACTATTACTACTCTAGCAAACGGCACCAAATCCATGAGGAATCACATATTTGTACATTTTCTATTGTAATCACATTATGATAACATATCAAACTTCTGCAAATTAGCTATTCTTATTACTTTCTTCATCTATTTTTCTGCTTTGAATAAGTTTCAAAGCCAACCACGTATGAAAACAATCAGCAGAACAGAAGCGATCAATTACTAGATTATCTTTTACTCTTTTATCTTTTTTATTAGGAAATTTGGCGAGCTACATATTTTCCTAGAGTGAAAAAGAGTTCTTTTTGCACGTTTCCCAAACACAAGAGAAATCATAAGCTGTAGTATTTAAGCATTTTAGCAAATATTGATCTGTTTGATTATCATTTTATTCATTTCAATTAAAAAGAGCAAATAACCACATTATTAGAAATATTATATTAGAAAATATTATTAGAAATTGTTAAATTATTAGATATTGTTCAATTGTCAAACCAGGACTTTTGATTGTACAGAATAACAGAACACTGATGAGAAGAACAAATCTCCCTTTATATCTCTATATAATCCGCTGCTACTGTACACTAATGCACTTATTTCAAAGTTTCACTAGTGCATCGATACCATCAAGGTAGAAAGTTTTCCTTGATGAGACTACATACTTTATGTCTGAAACGTCATCAAGGTAATCATAAGGTCATCTTCCTGTTATTGGTTCCAAAATACACCTCGAACATCATTATGAATAAATAAAAATAGTAACCTAATGTCGGTTAATGGTTTTTCCATTGTCCACTGTTATGACTTGAAGTAATATTGGTCATGACCTGTGTCGAGAGACATTACTTTTTAAAGTAACTAATTACTAATTACGGTTCTGAAGCAGGTGAAAACCTGGCCAGCAGGAGCCATCTCTGCTCTTCAGGACTGTTTCGTGTGCACTGCCTGGAACATGTTTAGGGTGGCTGCAACTTACGGCGACTTCACTGACTTGGAGGAGTACACGTCATCAGTGACCAGCTACATCAACAAGTGCACCGATGACGTCACTGTCTCCAAGTACATCATCTCACGACCCAACCAGAAACCGTGGATTACTGCGGAAGTGCGTGCACTTCTGAGGACCCGAGACTCTGCCTTCAAAGCGGGAGATAAGGTGGCGCTTAGAAGAGCAGGGGCCGAACTTTCTCGGGCCATCAGAGAGGCGAAGTGCGCATACGCCCAGAGAATCCACAACCATTTCAAGGACAGGAAACTACAGGACGACATCACATGCCTGTGACGGTGACGGCTCCCTCCCAGATGCGCTGAACAACTTCTACGCTCGGTTCGACAGGCAGAACAACGTGGCAGCGAGGAAGAACACCCCTCCTTCGAACGACCAGGTGCTGTGTCTCACTACAGCTGATGTGAGGAAAACTCTACGCAGAGTCAACCCACGTAAAGCTGCTGGACCAGACAACATCCCAGGCAGAGTGCTCAGAGAATGTGCTGAACAGCTGGCAGATGTTCTTACCGACATCTTCAACATCTCTCTGAGCAGCGCCGTCGTTCCCACGTGCTTCAAGGCCACCACCATCGTTCCCGTGCCCAAGAAGTCTTCTGTGTTCTGTCTCATCGACTACCGTACCGTTGCACTTACACCCACCATCATGAAGTGCTTCGAGCGGCTCGTCATGAGACATATCAAGACCCTGCTACCTCCCTCACTGGTCCTACCGTCCTAACCGCTCAATGGACGATGCCATCGCCACTACACTCCATCTTGCCATCACACACTTGGACAATAAGCACACATACGTTCGAATGCTGTACATAAATTTCAGCTCAGCATTTAACACTATCATCCCCCAACTGATCGGGAAGCTGAACCAGTTGGGCTGAACCCCTCCCTCTGCAACTGGATCCTGGACTTTCTGACCGGAAGGCCTTATTCAGTATGGATTGGGAACTGCACCTCCAGCACCACCACACTGAGCACGGGGGCCCCACAAGGCTGTGTGCTCAGTCCCCTGCTGTTCACACTGCTGACTCACGACTGTGTAGCAACACACAGTTCGAATCACATCATCAAGTTCGCTGATGACACAATCGTGGTGGGTCTCATTAGCAAGAACGACGAGTCAGTGCACAGAGAAGAAGTGCAGAGGCTAACGGACTGGTGTAAAGATAACAACCTGTCTCTGAATGTTGACAAGACAAAGGAGATGGTTGTTGACTTTAGGATTACACGAGGCGACCATTCTCCGCTGAGCATCGTTGGCTCCTCTGTGGAGATCGTCCAAAGCACCAAATTCCTGGGCGTCCACCTGGAGAATGACCTCAGCTGGTCCCTCAACACCAGCTCCCTACACAAGAAAGCCCAACAGCGTCTCTTCTTTCTGAGAAGACTTGAGGAAGGCCCAGCTTCCACCACCGATCCTGACCACCTTCTATAGAGGAACTATCGAGAGCATCCTGAGCGGCTGCATCACTGTCTAGTTTGGAAATTGTGCCAGATCGGACCGCAAGACCCTACAGCGGATAGTGAGGACAGCAGAGAAGGTCATCGGGGTCTCTCTCCCCTCAATTGAAGACATCTACACTACACGCTGCATCCGCAAAGCCACCAGCATTGTGGCTGATCAGACACACCCCTCTCACACACACTTCACACTCCTGCCATCTGGAAAAAGGTACCGAAGCATTCGGACACACTTCCAGACTGTGCAACAGATTTTTTCCACAAGCCATCCGTCTTCTCAACAAAAAGGGACTGATACACACACACACACACACACACACAAACATTATCACTCAGCTGAACTTAACTACCTCAAAACATTGAGACTGGACTGACTAATCAACACAAGCGCAAACACACTGACCTACACTACCAAATCATTGTACACACCAACCTGTAAATGCTCTTTTTTGCACAATATTAAGTACTGGATTACTTTTTTGCACTAACTTCTAAATTCTTGCTGCTACTTTAAGGAACGCTTACTGGTTCTGCACTACCTCAACCCATCACCTCAACACCACAAAGTATTATGTTATGTTATATTTGCCACACCGTCACTTGTTGCTCGTTTGCACATTTGCACGTGCACTTTATGTTGTCTGTTGTCTCTGGGTTAGCTAGTTAGTTTTTGTTAATTTATGTTGTTAAATTTATGTTGTTTAAAAATTTATGTTGTCAGGTCAATCTGTCCTGTCTTGTCTCCGCTAGCCAGCTAACTAGGCCTCTTAGTTAGCTAGTTTTAGTTCTTCTGTTAATTTATGTTGTAAATGTATGTTGCATGTAGCACCTTGGTCCTGGAGGAACGTTGTTTCGTTTCACTGTGTACTAACTGTATATGGTTGAAGTGACAATAAAGCCTACTTGAACTTGAACATTACAAAATTACTGTCATTAAAAAGTAATTACAGCATTGCCTTCTGATAAAAGTAACTAGTTCGAGTACTTTTCCATTGCAGAAAATAAAAAATCTCCTCATGCATGTTGTTTTAGTCAAGACCTTTATAATTATTCTACCATCATCACTCAGCGAAGTTTAGCCCATAATCTGTTAACTACTAATATCCCTATCTCACCTATGCGGTTTCGTGGTCGTAAGTACGGTTCATCATGATTCACCGCGAGTTTTGGTGCTGTGATCTTTCCATCTTCCAAGCTTTCTTTTTGCATGTATCGCAAAAACAAGTGAAATCATAAGCTGCAGTATTTAAGCATTTTAGCAAATGTTAATCTAATTCATAATAATATATCATTATAAATAATTTAATTCGTTTTTAATTAAAAAGAACAAATAATTGCAAAAAAATATAAAAAATAGTTTATTTATCAAACCAGAACTTTTGATTGTACTTATCCCAGTGTTTCACTAGAGCTTGGACACACCAAGGTAGAAAATTGTCTCAGTACGCCGGAGCCTTGATTGGACTGCTGGTTTGATTCACGACTGAAACACTGGCCTCCCAGGAGTGAGGTCAGGACTGTACAGGGGATGTGGCGATAACTGCCATCTGAGTTCTTGTAAAGTGCAAGTTGGTGTTGGTGCATGATTGTGTGTACAGTTCATACAGACAGATACAGTACAGTACATCTCTTCTGCAAGTTGGATCAGGCCTGAAGAGTCTCACCTTGGAAAGCTGTATGTCTCATGCGGAAAGAAATACTTTTTACCTGTTTGCAGCTGAGCAGTTTTCTCAGACATGATTTCTCAGAATTCTCTAACGTGATTCTATGTCATCCCTAACCTTGCTCACACACTCACTTTTATCGGTTCGACTTGCCTCTTTTTTTCACTTTTACTTTACCTGCCTGTGTGAACTCTGATAACTGAAATGTTCGCCTGGGGTTTGTTCCTAGTTGTGGGTTTTTGAATACAGTTCTTGGAAGAACCTTAACAAACATGCTTAGAGTACATACGCAACCTGAGCCACTCTCTCACACACATAAACAGTGTGAGTGGCAGTGGTGTGGGGCAGTGGTGGCTCAGTCGGTTAAGGCTGTGGGTTACTGGGTTACTGATCGGAAGGTCGGGGGTTCGAACCCCAGCATCGCCAAGTTGCCACTGTTGAGCCCTTGAGCAAGGCCCTTAACCCTATCTGCTCCAGGGGCGCTGCTCCATAAGCTGGCTGACCCTGCACTCTGACCCCAGTTTCCTAATTGGGATATGTGAAAATTGAGCAATTTCCCTCTGGGATTAATAAAGTTCTATAAAATAAAAAAATAAAATAAAAAAATAAACAATTACCTTCATGGAAATTATTCATGGAACTAATGACTAAAGGAAATGATAAACATTAACTGGTGCAAAGAATCCTGGGAGTTCAGAGGCAATAAAAGAACAGCACTTAATGCATAATACATTGTGTTCCTGTTTTCAAAAATAAAGCCCCATAATCAAAATGAGCAAGTGTATTTTGATCAGGAAGGATGGGATTAGCCCAGTGAATCTGCACTGTTATTCATGGGACAAGCCAGAATCTTCGGGGTGTAATCATCAGTAAATTGAAAGCATCATAATGCTGACTATAAGATGCTGACTTATAGATTACATCTTTCAGTTTTTTCAATTTTGTATTTTACTCTGAAATTTCACAAGATAGAAGCCAATAGTATTGTTTCATGAAGAAACAATACTAATACTCCCTGGTCATCAGTGAAGGTTTTTCAGGTGGTTGGTAAGAAGTTATTTAAAATATACAAAACCTTTTGAAAAAAATTATCGGCAACACTGTGGCTTAGTGGTTAGTACTCACTCCTCCAGGGTAATCAGGCAAGAACTGTATGGAAATTCTCACAACTGAAACCAATCATGCCACCCACACCTGTGGCAGCCGATGTGCCAGTAGTGGGGACCCAGGGTGCTGGCACATCGGCTGCCCCGGATGTGGGTGGCACGATCGTTTTAAATTGTGAGAATTTCCATACGGTTTCCTGCCCAATGCTAAATCAAGAATGAACTATGATTAGACACATATTTCGGAAAGCTGAGTTAAATTTTAATTTCAATTGCCAGACTCAGGGTTTATTACTGCCAGACCTGTAGAATCAAGAAATCACTTAAATACTATAATTCAATTCAATTCAATTTTATTTGTATAGCGCTTGTAACAATTGTCATTGTCGCAAAGTAGCTTTACACAGTCAAAAGAATTATTTAAATTTGTAAGGAATGTGAATGTGTATGAATCAAAATGGTCAAAATTGTTGTTTATTAGTTACAAGTTTGTTCTGTCAGGGACCACAGAATGAAGAGGGTGCCAAAATTTCTGTGTCGTTCACCACCTGCATGTCAGCTTGTACTGCTCTTGTCTGCTTTGATATGAATGGAATCAGGTTGCCTTCTGGTAATTATTTTCTTCCTATTCTATTTCCATCCGATGTATGTCATATGCAACACATGGCCTGAAAAAACAAACACTCTGACTGGTAAAGAGGTGGACCAATCAATGCCAGCTTTAAAGTCTGCTCAGACTCTTACTAACTCTTAATAACTCTCTTCTCTGCTTGCTCCGTAAAACATAACCAGTGGACTGTGGTGCGTCTACACTGATACAAGTGGCACTACACCACATCTCCTTAAAAGACATAAGTACAGTCTGCTAATGATCGTGGTTCTCTACAGTACATGACATCACATCAATTAATTCAATTCAATTCAGTTTTATTTGTATAGCGCTTTTAACAATTGACATTGTCTCAAAACAGCTTTACACAATCAAAAGAATTATTTAAGTTTGTATGGAATGTGAATGTGTATGAATCAAAATGTTCAGATAGTCCCTGGTGAGCAAGCCCGAGGGCGACAGTGTCAAGGAAAAACTCCCTGAGATGGTAATAGGAAGAAACCTTGAGAGGAACCAGACTCGACAGGGAACCCATCCTCATCTGGGTGAAACAGATAGCAGGCAATGATCTGCATTTATACAGTGTTAAGTGTTAGGTTCAGCTATAATAGTTGATGTTAATTGATGTTATAATAGTTGATGTAAAATGGAGTCCAGTAGTTATTCGAGACTCAGATAGACTTGTAGAAAGTTCCAGTCCTGAACTATCGAATTGTCAAGTCCTCAGAGAAACAGCTGACAACACCAGTCGAGGCCAGAACCATCTTCTAAGTACTGTAGATAGAATCATCCCTAGACACCAGATGCATCCTACCTAATTACATGATAACAAATAGGAAGATGAATTGCTTTGTAATTAGTGTTCAAGGCAGTTATTCATAATGGCTACACCAGAGTCTTCTGATCCAGGGATGCAGGTGCTGATTAGCATGGCAAGTCAAGTCATTTACTGTTATGTGCTCAAGATATGGTGCTACGGAGCATAGGGTGGCATGGGATATACGGTACATTTACAAGGGGTGTTGAAGTCAAACTGGGACTTTTGAATGCGCAGAATAACAGTACACAGGTATGAGAGTGAAAACACCCTTTATTTCTCTATATAATCTCCTGCTACACTAGTGAACTCATCCCAGTGTTTCACTAGGAGGTTCTAGAGTGGCCATCACAGTCTCCTGACCTCAATATCATTGAGGCACTTTCGGGAAATGCAAGACAACCAAAACATTTGCAGGAACTGGAGGCATTTTGTCGAAGAAGAATGGGCAGCTATTCCACCTGTTAGAATTAAGGACCTTAGGCACAATTATTGCAAATTACTGCATGCCATAATTGATGCTAAAGGAGGCAAAACAGAATATTAATAAGCAAAGGTATGTGCAAGTGGTGTTTGTGAATGATTGTGCTGAGTTGATGACACAGTTCCCATAGCAGATTGGCGATGTCGCTTCTGATTTTCAAGGATCAGCTGAATGTTCACGGAAATGACTGCAGCGGATTTCTGCTCCAGTGCAAGTGGACCAACAATCCTTCTCCAGACTTCACACCCACTGAAAAACAGCGCCAGCTAACCCAAGGGATCTGCCTTTAGTGTGCAGAGAAAGGACATGTCCATCTGACATGTCCTCGATGGCCTCCACATCCAAAGGTGAGCGAAATTTCATACCTTGGTAAACCTATGGTTCCCCTAACGATCGATGTAGTCCTTGATACTGCATCTCTGTCTGTTCCAGGGAAGGCACTCCTGGATTCAGGGTCCGCCGGCAACTTTATCTCCGCCACTGTGTGTCATCAATTCCATGTAGCGAATAACAAGGTGCCCCCAAAGAGAGAGACAACAATCAATGGATCACATGCCAGAAACCCTATCCTAGCATGCATGGTGCCATCCCGATAATCTTATCTGATTTGTGATCAGATATGAGTGTCTGTGAGACGAAGCTGCAAGAAACTTCACAAGGCCAGATGCTTTGAAGTAGACCCCAAAAACCAAGGGTGTAAATTGGTGATCCGGGAAACAAAGCAGATAGTTTTACAGCTTCACCCCAAGCTGTGGGGGGAGAACCACCAAGTCACATCTGGACACTATTTTAAACATCTTTAAAGAGTGCCAGTGGGGCAAAACGCATATGCATATATTTACTCAGTATGATTTATTCCTGTGTGTATGTTTGATTATTCTTCATAACTTTAAAGTTGTTATCAGCATTTACAAACCCTTTTTATTAGATAAAGGAAGGAATGAGTGGGTAAAATATGTAATGTTTGATGTCAGTCTAAAGCTGGCTTTATTCCAAGAATGTTGGTGAACCGAGCTCATGCAAAATTACTTTATAAAAGGTATTAAAAACTCCAACCGGATGGGTCACACATGACAGCCGAAACACCAGGCTAATTAATGCACAAAAGGAGGAACCACGTGAGGCGTGGCTAAGCCTCGCAACCACATCCGATTGGACCAATCACTCGTGGGACGGACTGACCCCGAAGGAACAAAAACCCTAAGGAGTAAGAGTTCAAAAAAAGAAGAAAAACATCACGACTGCAACCTTCCAAGCAATTCGCGCTTCCGGCCTTGCGGCCCCTTGCCGCTGCTGCTGGCGTCATCCGCTCTTCAAGAACTCTCAACGAGACTTCGTGCTAGAACTCCAAAGTCCCGCAACGAAGAAACTTGCAGAAGTTGTTCCAGAGCGCAGCCATCGGTAACCAGCAACCAACGCCTCACCGAAGGGCTTTCCCGAAAGACGTCGTCTCTACAATAGCGCACCAACAAATCAGCAACGCCGTGATTCCCTTTGCTGGAGGCGAACCCACGGATGAGAACGGAACGGAACGCAAGTAAACAAACAAAGCTGCATACCTTGCTGAAGTTGGTGCTTGTTTCATAACTGAACCGTAAGATTAAACCCAAGACTCTGCTCTTGTGACTTTTGTTGATCTAGTAAACAGTACTAGAATAACTTCATTCATTTTTCGGCTTCCAGACTGTTTGTATGTGTGTCTGTGTGTGTGTGTGTGTGTGTGTGTGTGTGTGTGCGTGCGTTTAAGTAGCGTAGTTTCATGTATCGTAGATTAGTCAAATAAATTCTTGTTTCTTTATAAAGAACTGTTGTCTTGGTCATGTATTTTAAAGTCTAAACATTTGACCAGATCTTGTTACCTTGCTCATAATTGCTAAATTTTGATTCAGTTAATCAAATTAACCCAAATCGTTAAATATTTGATACAACTCTGACTCAGAGCTAAACATTACATATTAATGCTGAAGAATGCGTTGGCATCGTGTCCACATTAAAATGTCACAGTTCAACACAGCCAACACAGTTCAAGATCCGCATTCCTCAGGGGGGATGGGTTCATTACACCACCCCTCCTATCAACATGCGAGTGGGTTGGTGTCATACTCTCGTCTCTCGGTCCAAGTACACCTCCAGTTTGGCCACAAACGGGTCAGAAGTACTGCGTTCATCTACTCTGGTGCCGCAGGTAACTTCATTGCCTCTTCTTATGCCAAAAAACTGGGAGTGGAGTTTGAAGCTTTATCCCAGCCTGTTCGAATCACATCAGTCGACGGTTGGCCTCTCTCCTCCAGCCCTATCACCACCCAGACTCAACCCATCACCCTCATCATCGACCAGCACCACCTCACCTCATCACCATTCCATCATACTCGGACACCAAGAATCGCCCGGGGACCAAGAACACCAAGGCCGATGCCCTCTCACGACAGCATGAAGAGGACAACCCCCGGGCGGATCCCGCGCCTGTCCTTCCTTGGTCCAAAATCGTCGCCCCAGTCCGTTGGGAACTTGGGGACAAGGGTTCGCCAAGCACAGACGGCGGAGAACGAACCGGCAGGTGTGCCGCCTGGACGACTCTATGTGCCCAACGCCGTGAGGAATGAGGTTATCCAGTGGGGCCACTCCACTCCTCTCTCTGGACACCCAGGCACCCAACGTACCCTCCAATTTGTCTGACGCGCCTTCTGGTGGCCATCTATGGCCAAGGTTATTGACGAGTTCGTCCAGGCATGCCCAGTGTGTGCCCGGGCCAAGGACACAAACCAACCAACACCCGTGGAACTCCAACCGATCCCTGTTCTCCGCTGGCCCTAGACGCACATTGCCATCGACTTCATCACAAGCCTGCCGGTTTCGGAAGCGAAGAACACCATTTTAACCATCGTGGATCGTTTCTCCAAAGCTGTGCATTTGGTAGCCCTTCCGGACTCCCGTCAGCTAAACAGACAGCCGAGCTGATATTAGAGCACGTAGTCCGTCTGCATGGGTTCCCCAAGGACATCGTCTCGGACAGGGGGCCCCAGTTCACTGCCCGGTTCTGGAAGGCCTTCTGCCGACTGATCAATTCAACCTGCAGTCTCTCATCTGGTTATCATCCTCAGACTAACGTTCAGACAGAGCGGACCAACCAACAACTGGAGCACTACCTGAGATGTTTCGTAGCCGATCGCCAGCGCTCCTGGGACCGCCACCTCACTTGGGCGGAACTTTCTCACAACCTTCACGTGTCCACCGCTACCAAGTTAAGCCCATTTGAGGTGTGCCATGGTTTCCAACCTTCGATGTTCGAACATCAAGAACTGGACGTTGAAGTACCTTCGGCCAAACAGTTGGCCCGTAGGTGTCGACGGGTATGGCGCCAAGCCAACGCAGCCATTCAACAAGCCAACACCCACTACATCACCCAACATCACCGTCGACACCCACCGGGACGATAGTACCATGTACTGTAGGTGACAAAGTATGGCTGTCTACAAGGAATCTGCATCTCTGTACTGAATCCAAGAAACCATCACCCATATTCATCGGCCCACCCACCGTATTAATCCTGTCACCTACCGGCTCCAGCTGCCTGTGGCACTCCGGATTCATCCAGTATTCCATAATTCCCAATTCAAACCCTTCATCACATCACCCATGATTCCACCCACCCACCCACCCTGCCACTTCTCCCTGTATCATAGAGGGTAAAATCCTACACCATACGCCAACTCCTCGATTCACACCCTCAGGGCAGAGGTCTCCAGTACCTGGTCGACTGGGAAGGCTACAGCCCCGGGAAACGGTCTTGGATTCCGGCTCGGTTCATACTCGACCCGAGCTCATACGGGACTACCATCGTTGAGTATCTTCCACCCCAGGACCGTCGGGAGTCGGTCCTGGACAGGGGGGTACTGTCATAAACACTCAATCCACGACCGGCACTAGGACCCGGAAGTAATGCGGTCGCGAACCAGGAAGTATAAGAGGAGTAAACAAACCTCGGCATTTCGCTCAGTCATTGAGTTCGCCCATGTCAGTTCAGACTGTTCGTCCACCATTTTGTGAGTACTCACTTTCTTGGGTTTTACTTTCTGATTTAGAGTCCTTAGACTAATTCGCGTGGTTATCCTGCCTACTTGCTTGCTTCCACATTTGGGTTTACCATCCACGCTACAAAGGGCTAACCGCTAAAGCTACGTCTTCTGGTCCATCCAGGTTAGTTCACTGACAGTTGATTACATCAAGAACACATGGAATTTCTGATTCTGGAACGGTCCACCTTCGATGTCATTCTAGGACGTCCATGGCTTGCTACGTATCACCTCGGCTAGGATTATCATTCTTGGACATACGGCCTTCTGTAACACGTTTGCACCATTCAAATGTTTTACTGCGGCCAAGAGTCTCATCATTGTACTGTGCTTGAAGCCTTTTGCAAATGTCAATCAATTTTACTCCTTCATTCACCAAAACATTCATCACCCTGTAACTAGAAAAACTTGATACACTTGCACAGAGCCCTGATTTCATCCCGAATGAACAATTGTACACCAGATCATCCTCTCACAACACCAGGGCCCGATCTCAGTAATGCTCAGGCAAGTGGGCAGTACTGTAGTTCCAACAGCCATGCTGCACAATCTAGTGGAAAGCCTTCCCAGAAGAGTGGAGGCCGTTCCCATGGATCAACTTTGGAAAGTCCCAGGTTGACTTGAACACCTCCATACTTGTCATATTTAATGTTAGAAAAAAAGAGAACTATTATACAATAAATACACTAGTTTCACTTGTCTTAGACACAATACTTGTTGAATTGTGTATGAATTAATAGTGTAAGAAATAATCACTACAGTTTGATATACTGTACACATGGAATGTAAGAAATTAAAGCATTAAAGGGTATGCTCTCATAGGAAATGTATATCAGTTGATTGGACATGGAGTTACTGTTAGCATCCTGAGGTTATTAATTCCCAAAGTAGTCTATTCCTTTTAAACTAGATCAATTAGCACAAAATCACTATTAAAAATAAATAAATTATTATAAACAACGTGTTATACTTTTAACCATTTATTTCTCATTGTGGTCACCTACGCAACATGTTCCTGTTTCAAAGAGCTGAAATATCTGAAGACTCTTTCCAAAAGTGTTGAATAAACTCACAACCTTGATTGAATGATAATACAGTATATTAAAATGAGAGCAATAATATACCTGTGATTTTAATTACTATACAGGGAGTGCAGAATTATTAGGCAAATGAGTATTTTGTCCACATCATCCTCTTTATGCATGTTGTCTTACTCCAAGCTGTATAGGCTCGAAAGCCTACTACCAATTAAGCATATTAGGTGATGTGCATCTCTGTAATGAGAAGGGGTGTGGTCTAATGACATCAACACCCTATATCAGGTGTGCATAATTATTAGGCAACTTCCTTTCCTTTGGCAAAATGGGTCAAAAAAAGGACTTGACAGGCTCAGAAAAGTCCAAAATAGTGAGATATCTTGCAGAGGGATGCAGCACTCTTAAAATTGCAAAGCTTCTGAAGCATGATCATCAAACAATCAAGCGTTTCATTCAAAATAGTCAACAGGGTCGCAAGAAGCATGTGGAAAAGCCAAGGCGCAAAATAACTGCCCATGAACTGAGAAAAGTCAAGCGTGCAGCTGCCAAGATGCCACTTGCCACCAGTTTGGCCAGATTTCAGAGCTGCAACATCACTGGAGTGCCCAAAAGCACAAGGTGTGCAATACTCAGAGACATGGCCAAGGTAAGAAAGGCTGAAAGACGACCACCACTGAACAAGACACACAAGCTGAAACGTCAAGACTGGGCCAAGAAATATCTCAAGACTGATTTTTCTAAGGTTTTATGGCCTGATGAAATGAGAATGAGAGCAGAGAGCTCCAGTCCGACTCAGACGCCAGCAAGGTGGAGGTGGAGTACTGGTTTGGGCTGGTATCATCAAAGATGAGCTTGTGGGGCCTTTTCGGGTTGAGGATGGAGTCAAGCTCAACTCCCAGTCCTACTGCCAGTTTCTGGAAGACACCTCCTTCAAGCAGTGATACAGGAAGAAGTCTGCATCCTTCAAGAAAAACATGATTTTCATGCAGGACAATGCTCCATCACACGCGTCCAAGTACTCCACAGCGTGGCTGGCAAGAAAGGGTATAAAAGAAGAAAAACTAATGACATGGCCTCCTTGTTCACCTGATCTGAACCCCATTGAGAACCTGTGGTCCATCATCAAATGTGAGATTTACAAGGAGGGAAAACAGTACACCTCTCTGAACAGTGTCTGGGAGGCTGTGGTCGCTGCTGCACGCAATGTTGATGGTGAACACATCAAAACACTGACAGAATCCATGGATGGCAGGCTTTTGAGTGTCCTTGCAAAGAAAGGTGGCTATATTGGTCACTGATTTGTTTTTGTCTTGTTTTTGAATGTCAGAAATGTATATTTGTGAATGTGGAGATGTTATATTGGTTTCACTGGTAAAAATAAATAATTGAAATGGGTATATATTTGTTTTTTGTTAAGTTGCCTAATAATTATGCACAGTAATAGTCACCTGCACACACAGATATCCCCCTAAAATAGCTAAAACTAAAAACAAACTAAAAACTACTTCCAAAAATATTCAGCTTTGATATTAATGAGTTTTTTGGGTTCATTGAGAACATGTTTGTTGTTCAATAATAAAAGTATTCCTCAAAAATACAACTTGCCTAATAATTCTGCACTCCCTGTAGTCCTACTGTCAGTGATGTTAATCTTAAAAAAACAAACAACTTTTGACCGATAAGATTTGAGAATCCAAATACACTGTGGCACCTCCAACACTCCAAGTGTGTATGGAGTTTGCATGTTCTCCCCGTGCTTGGTGGGTTTCCTCCTGGTACTCTGGTTTCCTCCCACAATCCAAATATATGCAGATTAGGCTAATGGGCATGAGATGAGGCGACGTAGCTGGGACACGTGGAACGTAGGATTGATTCGCCGCATGGTTGAGGGGAGCAAGAGTTTAACAGCGCAGGGGTTGACTATCTTAGTGATGGTGAAGGGGCCGAGGTAACGAGGGGAAAGCTTGCGGCAGGTGGTCTTTAGGGGGATATCTCTGGCGGCGAGCATGACTCTCTGCCCCACCCTGTACTTGGGAGCCTGGGAGCGTCTGCGGTCGGCCTGTGTCTTATATCTTCTGCCGACCCGTAACAGCGTTCTCCTCGCTTGCAGCCAGGTCTTTCTGCATCGCCTGCCAAAAGCTTGGACGGATGGGACACTGACCTCCTCCTCCTGAGATGGGAATAAGGGTGGCTGATAGCCCAGGCAGCACTGGAATGGAGACAAACCAGTAGATGATGATACTTGGGAGTTGTGGGCGTATTCCACCCATGGCAGAAACTTGCTCCAGGAGGCGACATCTCGGGAGGCCATGCACCTTAAGGCTACCTCGAGGGACTGGTTCTTTCTTTCGGTCTGCCCGTTGGACTGGGGGTGAAAGCCTGAGGACAGACTGGGGGTGGCTCCAATGAGTCTGCAGAATGCCTTCCAAAATTGTGATGTGAATTGGGGCCCACGGTCAGAGACAATGTCATTGGGAAGACCATGCAGCCTGAAAACGTGCGTTATCATGAGATCAGCGGTTTCCTTGGTGGATGGGAGCTTGGGTAGCGGAATGAAATGGGCAGCCTTAGAGAACCGATCCACCACGGTCATGATGCATGAGTGGCCGTTGGAGGAAGGTAACCCTGTGACAAAGTCCAGTGCAATGTTGGACCATGGACGAGATGGGATAGGTAATGGTCTGAGGAGGCCTGCCGGCGCGGTGTTGGTATGTTTGCATCTAGTACAGGTGTCACATGCTGCCACGAAGCTGGAGGTGTCTTCCTTGACCGTGGGCCACCAGAAACGTTGTTGGACTTGAGCCAGGGTTCGAGCTGAGCCAGGATGACAGGAGAGCTTGGAGCTGTGTGCCCATTCCAGAACTTGAGAACATAGAGGAAGTGGAACAAACAGGCAATTAGGAGGCACGTTGCTTGGCCCGGGTTCATGAGACAGGGCTTGCTGGACCTTGGTTTCGATATCAAGCTCAGCTGCTGCGAGCAAGCATGACGGGGGAATAATGGTTTCATTGGCAGTGGAGTCGTGAGTAGGTGAAAACTGTCTGGAAAGTGCATCTGGCTTGGAATTCTTGGACCCAGGACGATAGGAGAGGACGAAGTTGAATCTGGCGAAGAACAGTGACCACCGAGCCTGGCGAGAGTTTAGCCTCTTGGCATTCTGCAGGTATTCGAGGTTCTTGTGGTCAGTCCAGACCAAAAATGGGGTCTCCGTCCCCTCTAACCAGTTGTCGAGCAGCTCCTGCTGGTGAGCTCCGAGAAGTGCACCTTGACTCTCCAGCGTCGATTTCATGCAGTCAATATCTGCTGGATTCATTTCACTGGCTGGATTATTCTGTCACTGGGCGGAGCGGACGAGGTGAATCCAGGCGCAGATGAATGACAGCAACGTGAAACGAGAATACGGTCGGAATGCGGAAGCGGAGATCAATACCGGGAGATCAGTCAGCGTTGCGTCGAAGCCAAATCGTAAAACGAGAGCCGTAGTCAGAAGGGGAAGCGCGAGGTCAAAACCGGGAGATCAAAGGACGAAGCAAACAAAATCGAGACGAGAAACCGAAAGCAAAAACGAGAGACAAAAGCGGGCTTGGCAACGTGAAAGCAGGGAAAAATAAACGCGAGAGAATCGAGGCAAAATACACAAGATAATCCAGCGATTTAAGCAGCGCACAGCGCGTGCTTAAATGCTGGAGTAATCAGACAGGGATTAGAGACAGGTGTGTGGACGGGGCGGAAACAGGGGCGTGGGAAAGGATGCAGACAGACAGGGGTAAACATGAGCACATGGGGAAAGTGACAGCGTGGGAAAAAAAACGGCTGACAGACCGTGACTCGTGACATGAATAAGCGTGTGTGTGTGTATGTTTGTGTCCTGTGATGAACTGGCACCCCGTCCAGGGTGTACCCCACCTCATGCCCTACTGTAAGTCTCCTGGGATAGGCTCCAGGCCCCCTCGCAACCCTAAATACAGGATAATGTGGTATAGACGATGAGTGAGTAATTAATAGACACGCTTAAGAGGAAACATTAAATACTGTTATATATAAGACAGTATACAGAACTAAGACCAGGCACTCATTTGGATTCAGCTGGAGTTACTTAGAGAGGTGCACAATATTGCCAGGAAATTGTTGTTGGTGCAGTTTTATTCATAGGAATATGATGACCTCATGCTTCACCAAGTGATTCATCTTGTGAAAATGCTCTCTAACTCTCTAAAAGCTACACATTTACATTGAGAGCATTTGGCAGACATTTTTAATCACAAGAGTGCTTCGCCGTTTTCATCGAAAACAAATCCTCATACTGAGGCTAACAAGTCTGAGAATATTATTGAGTTTTTTTGGATATTGCTTATCCTTTACAGTAAGTGCTGAGTAAATACATAGGAATTTAGTGTTCGTGTGAAGAAAGCTAGTGTCTCAAGGTTTTGAAGAGCTAGAGGAAGTTTACTCTGGCACCTCGTGGCCAGGACATGATATATGTCTTCCTTGTATGATGAAGGACGCTGGGTCAAGTCGAGCCATGCTTGAGGCCGAAATGGAATCGGCCAAAACACAGTATTGGTGCTGATTTTCAAAATTAAGCATTTTTTCCCAAAATTACTAACAACAGTGGTTTTGTTTAAAGCCTTCAAATTAGCCATAGCCATAGAACATATAGTCTATAGTGAAACTATAGTTTATTCAGTTAAAATTGCTTTTTTGTAATCTTCCCAATAATTACTGTTAACACGAATACCATTTAAATTTCAGGGCGACCTTAGTGCTATGAGAGATTTCTTTTTGGTAAAAGCTTAAAAACCAAAAAGCTGTAGGATCCGTAACCATGTCAAATTCATGTTGTAATATATTAACAATTTTGCATTACAGAATAATACACTTTTTCAGGTTTATGACATTTCACACGAAATCTAAATTGGCCAAGTTTCATCTGAATGACAGTTAAGATAATTGAAAGATTTAAATTCCAAAAAGTTACAGACACTACATAAAAATGCAAGAAATTAAATTTAGCAAATATGTTTGTTTTTATCTGATAAAAATATGTGTGTATGCATATTTACAAAAAACTGTCACGAGCTAGCTAGACTCACAGGCCTAAATCCATTCCAGAGATTCCCCCCTACGCGCTCCACTTTCAATCACAGCACACCTGTATCTAATCACGTAATCATCCCTCTGCTATATAAGCACGCTGAGGGTTTCATTCTGCGCCACAGTGTCTCGCTCGTGTCCTTAACAAAGCGGTCAACTCGTCCCTCTTATTGTCCAGAGATCTCACGTTGCCCATGATAACAGACGGGAGATACGGCTTGTACTTCCTTATCCTCTCCTTCTGCTCTTTACTTCTCTCCTCATCCTTGCCTCCTCTGCGCCGATTTCTTCCCCCTCTGCGTCCTCTCGGTGTCCTCCTCCGTATCTCGTTAGGGATATTTAGAGACCGAAACACCGCTGGGTCTCTGATGCCGGCTGGCTTCAGTGTGATCAGCTGTTCCCTAGTGTAAACAAAGGAACCGGCTCCGTGCTGCTGAGCGCTGATCGCCGAAAACATAAATAATGGCGCATAACTAATGAAGATAACACCTTCAAAACGCATGGTTTGAAAGGGCAGACTTACTAACTTAGAAAAAAAAAGTTATAAAATAGATAAAAGAGAAAAAGTATTAAACACAAGAAAAACACACAAAACCCGGAGAACAACTGCACCAAGCTGCTGCACGCATGCGCAATAGCAATTTACAACATAAATTAACAGAAACACTTATTCTCAAGGGTCATAAGGCCTATCCCAGTAAACGTAGGGCACAAGGAGCTTAGGGCTGGATCGGTTGTCATTCATATACTGAAGGCAATTTGGAAACACCAGTCAGCATACAACACATGTCTTTGGACTGAGGGAGGAAACCGGAGTACCCGGACGAAACCCACTAAGAACAGGGAGAACATGCAAACTCCATGCACACAGACGCCAAGGCTATGTTCAAACACCAAACCAAACAAGGAGGTGCGAGGCGAGTATGCTGAGCACTATGGTTAATTGGAGTTTCAAATTTAAAGTCACATTTTATTTGTCACCATACACGGTATGATATGCAGTGAAATGCTTATACAAGATTTGTCTCTAATTAAATATATTGCACTAGAAAGTATAAATTAATTAAAAATGTAATTTCCCAATTAAGGTAATATAAGAATAAGAATAACAAAATAATACAAATATTATATAACAAAAAATGTAGGCTCAAAAATTTATAATATTTATAAGGTACCAAAATAAAATAGAACTAAAGTAGAAAGATATATATGATGCAGGATTTAGGCTGTACAGAAAACAATTATAACCTCTGAGGGATAAATGTGTAAGAATATAGAAATGTATTAAAAATATGTTGTGTGAGTTTGACAGCAATTTATCCTGTAGGTTTGGAGGAATTTTTAAAGACTGAGTTTGTGTTTCATTTGTTATGAGTTTATTTGTTCATTTATTAAAGTTAAAGTTTTTTATTATTATTATTATTATTATTATTATTATTAGTTTATTATTATCTATATTATATATTTACAAATAATAAAACTGTAAATTTGGTTTGTCTAGAAGATTGCAAAAAAAATGATTTGTGGGAATTTGTTTGTCTGGTTGTCTGTTTGTTTGTGCAAGCATCACGTAAAAACTACTGAATGAATTTTGAATTGAAATCTCACAACTTCATTCTGTGCAATTTACAGTGACACGTAAAATTGTATCTCATTCCAAAATTCAACAGATGGTGCTGCGCATTTTTTAAAACATGCTTATGAGTGTGTAAATTCCATGTGAACAAAGTCGTGGGTACATGTAATATATTATAAATACAAATTATTTATTTAAAGTTTGTTAAAGAATCGCACATGGCTATTGAGATCTTGGTTAATGAAAAGATCTAAAAAATTAAATTGAAATATTAAAAATTTCAATTGAAGGACTGTCATTCCTATTTCCCTGTAACCGTATGCTGTGTTTCTCATTGTCACTGAAGAGTCCCTACATGGATTTTTCCACCATATCATCGACGATATCAAGTTTTTGTTTCAAAATTTAACTCACAAGAACATTTAATATGTTTATCTCATCTTGGCGTGCAGCCAGACAGCATATAATCTGGGAAGAGTGGGACTGCATTACGGGAACAGCAACATTACAGAACAGTTTGTTTATTCATTGGCAGCATTTATTAAATTAAATTTAGCAAATATGTTTGTTTTTATCTGATAAAAATATGTGTGTATGCATATTTACAAAAAACTGTCACGAGCTAGCTAGACTCACAGGCCTAAATCCATTCCAGAGATTCCCCCCTACGCGCTCCACTTTCAATCACAGCACACCTGTAACCGTATGCTGTGTTTCTCATTGTCACTGAAGAGTCCCTACATGGATTTTTCCACCATATCATCGACGATATCAAGTTTTTGTTTCAAAATTTAACTCACAAGAACATTTAATATGTTTATCTCATCTTGGCGTGCAGCCAGACAGCATATAATCTGGGAAGAGTGGGACTGCATTACGGGAACAGCAACATTACAGAACAGTTTGTTTATTCATTGGCATTCATTTATAAGATTCCTGAAATTTAAAAATGATGAAATCCACAGAACGGTTATATAAACCTGCACACGCTGACGTCCAGACTGAACATCCTTCATCCATTTCCTCCATTACTTATTTACAAATCTGGAATGTTGAGTCAGAAATGTGTGTTGGAGGAAAAGGCTTTAAGAGGAGTGCAGAGGACTGACCATTAAAGTTGCAGTTCTGTTCTCTATGGCCGATGGAAATACAAACATGAAATATTGATAAGATGAACAGATATGTTTGTTGCAAATGCAGTAGACAGAACCACAAAAATCGTGATAAGATTTCTTGCTATTATAAAACTATGGATAAGCTTAAATATGCTTTAAATAAGGTTCATGAATTTCCACCATAAACAGCTGGCTTTCAGCAATGAACTGCACTTTGTGTTGGATCAGTCAGCAGTTTGAGATCCTCAGAGATACTGTACACAGAATATCTTAATAAGTCTGACACTTCAGCTCTAGTGTAGAGGTCAAACTCTATCAAGTCTATCAGGCTCAAAATACACCAGGACTGATGTGAAAACAGAACTGATCCAGATTACTGCAGTAACGTGGAACAATCTGTAAGCAACAGTAATAATTTTAATGTGTCTGATTTATCTGAATTAGGTTGCATTAGGGACATGGGGTAAGCAGAGGTTCAAGTTCTGTCTCCAGAAGCTCAGTGATGAGTGGAAGTGAATAATCAACAGTGGTGGCGAAAGTAGACAATCCTGCCCTTGAGTAAAAGTAGATATTGTTATTTACATGATAAGTAAAGTAAAAGAACAAAAGTGCCAAAAGAACCGTGCTTCCCGACTGTGAACTTTGGTTATTTCCTGCAATGCCGGGCAGAATGGTAGCAAAGTAAAAGTACAACTATTTGTCTTATTATGTAGTGGAGCATAAGTAAAAAGTGTCTTCTAATTAAAACTGTTACTTAGTAACAGTAAAAAAGTACTGATAATCCACCTCTGATACTGTATTCTTAATACACCGTCTGGCCAGGAAAGGCACTGTGGTGGCTAATTCTTGTATGAAAATGATTCCTCATGCTCTCAGAACCACTCTTTCTCAGTTTGAGTCCTGGGATATGCCCGAGTCATCAGGGAAGAAAAACTCCATAGGTGTGATAACTAGGGGCCTCATGTATCAACGCTGCGTACGCACAAAAACTTTGCTTATGCCAGTTTTCACGCTCACGGTCGGATTTACTAACAGTGAAATTAACGTGAGAATGTGCGTTCTTCCACGCCAAGTTCATGTCTGGCGTACAGTACATGTATTTCTTGTGTGTGTTTGTTTTATTTCCGTTGGCGACTCCTAGAGGCAATTATGTTAAATTGCACACTACAAAGTATCGCACCAACACATGTGAAAAACATTGCTATTAATTTATAATTGATAAAATGGGTTAATTGACACAATATTTTTCTACCAATTATGTGATTTAGAACATATAAAATTTGCATTTGCAAATGTATACAACACTTAGTCTATGGCAATGGCAGTGTTGGCCTTATTAGAGGACATTGTCAATGGCCGAATCCGAAGGGAATGCATTTTTAGTGATCACAGTGATTTTCTGGCCCATGATGATGACTGGCTTATTAGCCGTTTCAGATTTCTAAGAGCTATCCTCTTGGAGCTCTGTGCTGAGTTGATTCCAAATTTGGAAACAGCGAGGAGCCACGCATTACCCGCTCCCTTACAGGTGCTGACAACGCTTGGTTTCCTGGCAACTGGTTCTTTCCTAAGGGAACTGGCAGACCGCTCGGGGTTAAGCCAGTCGTCTTTGAGCCGTGCAATGCCAGCTGTATGGGACGGGATCATCCGCATGTCTAGCAGGTTATAAGGTTTCCATACCATGCAGTTGACCAGCCAAACATTAAAGCGCAATTTGCAGCGATCGCCGGTTTTCCTAATGTAATCGGACCGATCGACTGCACGCACATTGCTATAAAGGCGCCATCTGAAGACGAATTTGCATACGTGAATCGGAAACATTTCCATTCAATAAATGTGCAAATAATATTCATTCATTCATTCATTCATTTTCTGTACCGCTTTATCCTTATATACAGGGTCGCGGGGGCCTGGAGCCTATCCCAGGAAACTTAGGGCACAAGGCAGGGTACACCCTGGACAGGGTGCCAATCCATCGCAGGGCACACACATACTCACATACACACACTCATTCACACACTACGGGCAATTTGGAATGTCAATTAACCTAACCTACATGTCTTTGGATTGTGGGAGGAAACCGGAGTACCCGGAGGAAACCCTGCAAATAATATGTGATGCTCAAATGCGCCTAACAAATATTGTGGCAAGGTGGCCTGGGTCAACCCATGATTCATTCATCCTCACAAACAGCATGGTTGGGATGAGGCTCCAAGGTGGCAGGGTGCGCGATGGGTGGCTTCTTGGTGAGTGATGTATTTAAAGATATTATTCCAGCTAAGTTTTTTTTTATTTTGTTATTAATTCCCGGAGGACAAACTTTCAAATAACACAGTTTTTCTCCGGTCTACCTCCGATAGGAGCACCTCCAATTCACATTCTGTGAAGTTTCTCTTCTTGCTTGCTTTTGCCAAAGTGGAGTCATTACCATATTTATACGGGGGAGGAGGCAGGGAGGGGTTTTGCGCTCGTGCACGTGTGCTCAATTTCACGTTAATTTGGATGTACAAAGAGAATATGCGTGGGATTCCGCGTACGCAGTGTTTCATACATCAGATTTTTATACTGTGTACGCACGCTTACAGCTTTGTCCGTACGCAATGTTTTAGTATGAATTCAACGCAAGTCTTTGTACATGAGGCCCCTGGTCATTGAGTACATTCAGGTCATCAGCTGACTTTATTTTATTGCCACATAACGTTGCTGAGTCTAGACCTGAGCAAATGAAGCAACCCCAGATCAACACTGTCTCTAGAGGCTTGTACAGTGGACACTAGGCATTGCTCCATGAACTTCCCTTCTTACCCTGACACACCCATTAATCTGAAATAGGCTTAATACACTGTAAAAACTGGGACTGGGGTGAAGTAATATTTAATAGAAAATTTGATTAACCTTTACACTATTAAAAAGAGTACAGCTAGTTTTAAACAACATTAAGCTTAATTCAGCAAATTTTGATAAACATTTAATTTATTTTACTCAATTTTTGTTGAAAATACTTAGACTAAATAAACTGAGTAGAAATTAAGTGAGGAAAATTAAAGTCTCAAAAAAAAAGGTGGATTTAACTCAAAACACACTCTAATTTTAATCAACATCCACTTCCGCCTGAATCGCGCCACATGGACATGGACCAAGCAGAAGCTTGTTGGACTGCTTTGTCACATATCAAATAAAGACCTCAAGGTAAGATGTTTTCTCTCATTTTTAATGAATAAATGTCTAGTAGCAATGTTGGTGTTAATGCAATTTGACAGACTAACATTAGTTCATTTCATTGCACATGAGCTGCCGAAGCTAATATGGTTAACAAGTGCTCAAAGTATATTTAATTAACTGAAGTCATGTTAATGCTAAAGTTAGGTTAAATTACAGCTGCTGAATCTGTGAAAAACAAAGTCTTTGCATTTAGTTTGTGTTGTAACAGGTGACGGACATCTTAATTTGCTTCAGGTCAAGGATAGGACTGAGGAAGGCCGTCTAACTTTATAAAACTGTTAATAACATACCCTTCTAATTTAAAATTATCTGCATAAAACATGACACTAATGTCCCCTTCTATATTTTACCGATAGTAGTGGCAGCATTGCCTCTCTTCTCCTACCCCACGTCAAAGTATTAGCAAAGTTACCACATGAGAGCACAAAATGCACATTACAGGGCAAATAAACGTAAATAAATCAGTGTTAATTTGTTCACAATAAGTATTCAGTGACGACGTTTTAATTAATGACAATTTTAACGATTTTTTATAATAATATAACATTAATATTCCCATCTCAATGCGCCGAAGTTGTCCCTTTTTTTAAACCAATCGTTTGCATGTATCCGTTTGAACGTGCAAATCCTCTCTCATTGGACGAGAATCTATCCAGCAAGTCAGGTATCGTAAAGCCGGGCACCTGTTAGCATGCTGCTAACCAAGTCAACGGTGCTGTTAGCTTAAAGTCCGACACGATAATGAACGACATGGCAGCCGCAAGTTCACCGGCGGCCTGTCAGGTGGGAAGAAAGAGGAGACATGATGCGGGTGGGGAAAAAAACACCGCCAAACCGCAAGACACGCCACCCTACAGTGTATGGCAAGGTAGATAAAATATAAGCTAACGTTGTGTATATAATGTTAGGTAAATGTTATCGTGTTTTAGTGACTGCTTCGCCTTCGAAACCAGCGATAATCACCTCATAGCGGGTCTGTTAGTTACAGGGAATATTAGCCACTCCAGACCTCTCGGTAGTAATTTGCGTAGGCGCTGTTGTTGTGTTGTGTGTTGGATGCCACAAGTTGGAACTTATCTGACTGACATTTGCCAACATGACAAATTTTCTAAAATGTCTACATGTACAGTACCAGTCAAAAGTTTGGACACCATTTAACTGAATGTGAAAGTGTGTGCTAACTTTTGACTGGTACTGACCTCTATCTGGTACTGACCTCACTTGTAAATGAACTCAAGAGAAAATACACCCCTGGCCATGGAACTGCTGAGGAGCAAGCTATTCCAATATTTTTGTGCCACCAAAAATAGGTGTCTTTGTACGAAAATGTCTGTAATGCCTACACAGTTCAACCTTTTTTTTTCCTCTCTCTTGACCAAAAAATAAATAAAAAAATTAATGCCGACAGTCTCCATTTTAAGCACATCTCTTCATTTCATTCCAAATCCATGGTGGTGTACACAGCACAAACGATATTGTTACTGTCCAGATACGTCTGGTCCTATCTTTACTTACTGCTTCAGTGCAAAGCTCATTCTGCAATCTATTTTCTTGGAGAGTTACAGTAACTACAGTATTAATTACAGTAACATGATATTGGTTTATAATGTTTTTTTTGTTTTGTTTTGCCATTTCAGGTCCCAAACAATGCTGCTTGATGGAGTACGTAGGGGAACTAGATCAACTTACAGTATGAAAGACGTAAGTGAATACAAATGTAAAATCAGTAAAAAAAAAAAATTGTCTATTGCCTCAAAAGTTGGCGTTTTCACGGGATGCTAAGGATGACTCCAGTAATATGTTACCTACAAATGTTTAATCTCTGAAACTTATTTCTCTTTTACTCTCTCTCTCTTACTTTGTAAAAAAAAAAAAAAGGCTTTATTTTTATATGCATATTTCATTAGTTGCCAAGTTGACAAAAATTTTTGAGATTTTACACTGAACATTTCTAACACTTAATTAGGACAAGATGCATACTTAATTATGATAAAGATCATGTTTCATGGATAATTTACGTAGGAGGTCTAAATGATGTGATATAAGTTAAGATATAGTAAACTATTCACCAGGACATAAGAACACCATTGGAATGTGGGTTATGTCTACATGAATGGATCTTTTTGAATAGAGGTTTCCAATCTCAAATATGTTTTTTGTTTTTGTTTCACCAGAATGCTGATGGAGACAGAGTGTTGTCTCCTCACAACACAAATGATGAAAATCTATGATCAAGAACATTGTGTCAGAAGAACCAGAGGACACTGGGATCATAATTGAGGGGGGTAAAAGTTCTGAAATTCTTGCTGCGTGCTGGTATGCACTGGATCATGCACTGACGTATGCACTGGGTCTTGCCCTTTTAAGAATCTGTTCTTATAGCTGGACTGTGGGAGGATGTCTCCAAAAGTTCTCAAAAGCTTAAAAAGTTCTTTAAAATAAGCTTCTTGCTTAAGTCAAGGGACTCTTTAACTTTTCTTAAGAAATGTCATATTTTTGTAAAAAAAAAAAAAATTGCAAACATATATATATGTATGTATATAATTTTGTTTTAAGCCTCACCAAACCTGTTTACAATTAAAAATGTTGTAAAGCAACATGTGTCTACATACAGTAAGCACTTGTTGTAAGTATTAATCTTGTGCATTCTGCCTGTACTGTACAGTATGTATCTGAGCGATGCTAACCAAGTGGTCTCAGAATGTGTTTTGGCATTTTGCAGGTAAACATTTTTGTTTCCAAGTTGCAAAAATAAATTGTTACATATCTTGCAATACCATCTTGTGACTTTACTTATATTTATAATGTCAGTTTCTTGGTACCGTAATTTACACTTGGATATTTTATAAATATTTATTAATTTTACATATATTTTTAGTAAATATATTTATTTTTAAAAATAAATATATTAATATTTGTTTAAGATAGATATTTAGTAAATATCGATTAAATATGAACAAAATTATTAGTAGATTGAAATAAATTTTAGGCCGGATAATGAGTTAGTGTAAAGCTTGTTTTTGTTTAAATTGCTTTATATTTACTTAATGCATTTGATTACATCAACTCATAATTTACTATAATATTACTAAATGCAACACAATTTAGGTATTGCTTTTATTACAAATCACTGAATATTTTGATTAAATTTAAACAATTTATTTAATGCATTTTACTCAAATTTTCGGCACTTAAAATCTACTAATTATTTTAAGTGTCACTTTGTTGCCACAATTTTTTTGAGTAACCAATGGTCAAATTTTTTAGAGTGTAGGGAGACATGACCACATGACCATTTTTCTTGCTCCAAAGTCCAATCTTGATGCTCCCTAGCAAACTGAAGCCTTTATTCTGATCAGTCTCAGTGGTTTTCTTATGGACACACAGCTGTTTACTGCCCTTACTTTCACTATTAAACCGAGCTCTGATTTCTATTGATGCACCTTCACCAAGAGTTTAAGTGATCTCTGATCAACAGTCATCACTGTTTTTAGTATGAGTTCTTTTCTTTTTTAAACAAAACGAAAAGTATAATTTTTGTCCCTTTTTGACTGTAATATTTGTGTGGCATGCTACAGTACAATAAATACAGTATTGTATTGGCACCTTATGTTTACTTGTTTAAAGATACAGTAGCTAGGTTGAATGTTCATCGATAGGCTTTATTGCATTGCGCAAACCAAGCACATTCTCTATTTACGTTTGAAGAAAGCCAGATGCCCTGTGAGACTACTCAAGAGTGTGTAAAACTGTATGATAGGGTGTGGGACTTATTAGGCTGAATCCCAATTCTATTTTCTACCCCTTCCCCTACCCCTCGCCCCTTCCCCTTGTCCCTTGAAACGAAGTGGAAAAGGGAAGGGTTTAAATTTTTCCCCTAAGAAATGGGACACCATTACAACACTGTTACAGTGGTGTGAAAAACTACTGTATTTGCCCCCCTCCTGATTTCTTATTCTTTTGCATGTTTGTCACACAAAATGTTTCTGATCATCAAACACATTTAACTATTAGTCAAAGATAACACAAGTAAACACAAAATGCAGTTTTTAAATGAGGGGTTTTATTATTTAGGGAGAAAAAAAATCCAAACCTACATGGCCCTGTGTGAAAAAGTAATTGCCCCCTGAACCTAATAACTGGTTGGGCCACCCTTAGCAGCAATAACTGCAATCAAGCGTTTGCGATAACTTGCAACAAGTCTTTTACAGCACTCTGGAGGAATTTTGGCCCACTCATCTTTGCAGAATTGTTGTAATTCAGCTTTATTTGAGGGTTTTCTAGCATGAACCACCTTTTTAAGGTCATGTCACAACATCTCAATAGGATTCAGGTCAGGACTTTGACTAGGCCACTCCAAAGTCTTCATTTTGTTTTTCTTCAGCCATTCAGAGGTGAATTTGCTGGTGTGTTTTGGGTCATTGTCCTGCTGCAGCACCCAAGATCGCTTCAGCTTGAGTTGATGAACAGATGGCCGGACATTCTCCTTCATGATTTTTTGGTAGACAGTAGAATTCATGGTTCCATCTATCACAGCAAGCCTTCCAGGTCCTGAAGCAGCAAAACAACCCCAGACCATCACACTACCACCACCATATTTTACTGTTGGTATGATGTTCTTTTTCTGAAATGCTGTGTTACTTTTACGCCAGATGTAACGGGACACGCACCTTCCAAAAAGTTCAACTTTTGTCTCGTCGGTCCACAAGGTATTTTCCCAAAAGTCTTGGCAATCATTGAGATGTTTTTTAGCAAAATTGAGACGAGCCTTAATGTTCTTTTTGCTTAAAAGTGGTTTGCGCCTTGGAAATCTGCCATGCAGGCCGTTTTTGCCCAGTCTCTTTCTTATGGTGGAGTCGTGAACACTGACCTTAATTGAGGCAAGTGAGGCCTGCAGTTCTTTAGATGTTGTCCTGGGGTCTTTTGTGGCCTCTCGGATGAGTTGTCTCTGCGCTCTTGGGGTAATTTTGGTCGGCCGGCCACTCCTGGGAAGGTTCGCCACTGTTCCATGTTTTTGCCATTTGTGGATAATGGCTCTCACTGTGGTTCGCTGGAGTCCCAAAGCTTTAGAAATGGCTTTATAACCTTTACCAGACTGATAGATCTCAATTATTTTTGTTCTCATTTGTTCCTGAATTTCTTTGGATCTTGGCATGATGTCTAGCTTTTGAGGTGCTTTTGGTCTACTTCTCTGTGTCAGGTAGCTCCTATTTAAGTGATTTCTTGATTGAAACAGGTGTGGCAGTAATCAGGCCTGGGGGTGACTACAGAAATTGAACTCAAGTGTGATAAACCACAGTTAAGTTATTTTTTAACAAGGGGGGCAATCACTTTTTCACACAGGGCCATGTAGATTTTGAGTTTTTTTTCCTCCCTTAAATGTAAACCTTCATTTAAAAACTGCATTTTGTGTTCAATTATGTTATCTTTGACTAATAGTTAACGGTTTTTGATGAGCAGAAACATTTAAGTGTGACAAACATGCAAAAGAATAAGAAATCAGGAAGGGGGCAAATAGTTTTTCACACCACTGTATACGTCATCATACGTTGTCGCTAGTTCCTAATGTTACGTCAGAGGACATGCGCCGATGTTTATCACACATTCCAATAAGAGAGAGATTACTCACTCCCAAAGTTTTTTTGGGCCGTATTTCGATTTTTAAAAAAGTTGCTCATTTTCACCACGAACACGGATGAGCCTTCGGGTTTCCTCAGCCGTCACTATACATAATATAAATTACAAAACTGTGGTCACGTTGCAATAAGTAAGAATAGTGTAAGCACCGTTCATTTACATGTACACACATGGCCGTAAGCAAAACAAACAATGCGTTACCAAATGCTCGGCAAACTGCCGTGCTACTGAACTTTCATATTTGTTTGTAGCATGCAGTAAAGTGTATGTGACATAAAAATATATATTTGTAATATCGTGCAATCTGTGCTATCCGCTAGCAAACTTTAGCGATTTTTTTGCAAATGTTTCTTTACAGAACATCACCATAAACACAAACACAAGACTAGAGGTAATATACATTAAATGAAAATCTTTATTAATGGCAAAAATTAACATTTATGTCTCTGCTTGCTCGAGAGCAGCCATGTTGAAAATTTCGCTTAGCCCTTCGTTTGAAGTGAGGTCCCGAAAAATCTTCGTTTGGAGGGCTATCTGGCCCTTCCCCTTCCCCCTACCCCTCCAACCAAAAGAGAAATGAGACACCCCTACCCCTTCACGTGAACGCGCCAAACGGAGGGGTAGGGCTATGTGTAGGGGTAAGGGGTAGAATTGGGATTCAGCCTTAGTTTATATTAGGGAGTTCAAAAGACTTGTGAAAATTATTTCAGATTAATACTGATGGCTCAGTGGTAGGTCTCTCGTCTGGCATGCGGAAGGCCTGGGTTCGCATCCCAACCACTGCATTCAGTCCCAGAAAAAGGGAGGGTTGCGTCAGGAAGGGCATCCGGTGTAAAACCTGTGCCAAGTAGGTGCATGGATTATATGGTCTGCAGTGGCGACCCCTTGATGGGAGCAGCCGAAAGACAAACAACCACATATCAACTGGCTGTGCTCGGTTCTACTGCTTATAATAAATCTGTTCTTTTGGTTGATAAAAGTCTAATAATAAGCAAAAATAATAAGCATTGCTTCCTCAGAGCTCCAGGGGTGCCTGGTTTGAAAATGTGTTCTGGTTGTGGTTTTAGTAGACTGGCATCATGTTTAGGTTATGCATACCTTCCTCGCACCCAGAGTCCTGGGATAGTCTCTGGACCCTCCATGGTTAAAAAGACACCCAGAAAACCACCTAAGCCCAAAATAGAACATGTTTAAATTACATGCCCTGCAAGAGTATTCCATCAAGATCCAAGATTTTCCCAGGACAGAATGGCTGTATAACATACAGGGGGATGTGGGTTGGGAATATTGAGTAAACCCCCAATAATCAAAACCAGCCAAACATCATATCCTAATAATGAATTCAAATGACTAGTTGCTGTAAAACATGACAAAGTGGTTGGCTTTCTGGACTTCTGGTGTATTTGGCAAGGAAGGAATAACACAATCACCCATTGTTCTCGGATACTCCTACATGGGTGGAGATCTCATCTTTCTCATCTGATTCAAACCAACTTCAGAACGATTACCTGACGAAGCTGTTGTGACGGCTTAAGTTTTATGAATTTATAAGGCCCTGAGTACACAATGACGAATAAAGGTGACCAACATATGACATCATGTGATTACTTCAACGTTGTTGTGACAGCTTTAAGATCCAAAAATAACCTTTTAAAAGTAAGCCATAAACGGAAGTCATATAAAGGTCGAGAGATATAATTAGAAGGACACATTTTACACCAATTTAGCAGTTGCTATGAGACTGACGTCTGCAGCCAGGTAGGGTAGGTGAAGACTTTTCTTAGTTTATATATATACTGTATATAGAAGTTATTATGATTATGATGAGCAATTTGAGTGTGGAGATTGAAAATCTCAAAAATATCTTTGTAAACTGTTGTCAGATCAACAACATACTTATTTAACATAGATGACTACCAAGAATGATAAAAATGAATAATCAAGGAAACAGCAGAACAATATGATTTTCTCATAAGAACAAGACAAAGGAAAAGCCTTATATGAGGCTATCTAACAACAAACTAAATACACGGGGTGTTCAAGTCAAACCGGGACTTTTGATTGCACAGAATAATGCTGTAGCACAAAGTCATGAGAGTAAAAACTCCCTTTATTTCTCTATATAATCTCCTGCTACACTAATGCACTTATCCCAGTGTATCACTAGTGCTTGGACACCGTCGAGGTACAGTAGAAAGTTTTCTCAGTACGCCAGAGTCAAAGTCTGAAACGCTGGCCTCCCAGGAACTCATTTACTGCCCCAAGCATATGGAAGCGAGATCAGGACTATAGCGATAATTCTCAGCCAAGCTTCTGTAGTGTGTAAGTGGTGTTGGTGAATTGTGTGTACAGTTCTCACAGACAGATCCATCTCTTCTGCAAGTTGGCGACATGTTATCATTCAGTTTTATGCCTTCAGTCACCAGAAATTTCATGTCAAGTTTGACTTGAACACCCCTCCTATGTTGTTACAGTATACTGTATATCTAAAGCAGACCAGCACTGCCATCTTATGGATAGAAAACAGAACAGACCCAAGTACGTCCAAAGAAAATATCACACCAACCCTGTACCTGCACCCATCATCACATCTCTTCTTATGAAAAACACAACCAGAAGACTTGAGTTGACTTGCAATTTTATTGGAATAATGTATGAAAGAATGCGCGTGCACTCCTGTGTCTTGAAGAGAACGGTTTCAGACAGCGTGGACGCTCCAGCAAGGCGCTTGCGCCGGACAGAAGAAACAACAATCCTAAATGGATCTTCAATAAATATAAAAAATAGAACATTCATATATACAACACACATGAGGAGGTTCATATTTGTGCAGGGATCGGATGTCGTGTGTACAGTATAGGGTCGGGTAGATGAAGTGCGAGACTAAATGGATCTGAATGGTGTGATGAAAATACTGTAGATGTAGCTCATAAAATCCCAAAGTAATAATAAAAAAATTAAATAGGAGGATTTTGGTCCATCGTGCTCATGTTGTAATAACAGAGATTAATGCATTATTTATTACAATCTTGGTATAGATGAAAATAAAAATGTTTTACTGTTAACAAAGGATATTTGAATATCCTTTAAAATGTTAACACTCTCCCGCTGAAAAATGTATGGTTTAAAAAAAAATTTTAAATGTGATGAAATGTAAAACTAAGGCAATGTACGGTTTTACAAAAATAAAATAATAATAATAATAATAGAAATTTATTATAAAACCTACTCAGAAATTTTTGTATTTTCAATTCCTATTTCTTGGACACTTTGTGACACAAAAACATAAATCATGCATATAACATGGACCTTGCTCCATTATGAAAAAATTAAATCCAGATTTTTCAAATGATTTTCCCCAATTTTTCTTGCTCATTAATCGTTTCCTACAAAGAAAAATAAGAAATGAGATGCTCGTCAGGAAAGCACAAGAAAATCAAAGCGTGTCCATGAATAACAGTTTTGGAGTCGACTCTAAATTTAACAGACACTTTAATATGAACACCTGAGTGCTAATTTGATCATCCGCTCAGCCGATCATGTGGGAAAAAACTCACGGAGGTCAAGAGCTTAAAGTTTTAAATGTTCCATCAAAAATGAAGAACATCCGTTGGGCCTTGACCACATGTACAGTGTGATTTTTAAAAACAGGAGGTTTTCTGCACCTTCTGATGAGAAGCAAACTCATGTTTTGGTATCAACGTATAGATCATGCAACTTTTCAATAATTCCTACCCATAGATTTGAATGGTAATGGAATAAAATAAAATACATGTATGTTCAAGTCAAACCGGGACTTTTGATTGCGCACTTTTGACCAACACAGTGATGAGAGTAAAAACCATCAGTTTTTCAGAACGTTTTATCAGTACACCAGCACCATCATCAGGCTTGGCTGCTTTACGTCCAAAACACTGGCCTCCCGGGAACTGCTTTAATGGCTTAAAAATGTTGAAATGGCTTCACTCCCAGCTGACTTCCTGCAATATGCAAGTGATGTTCATGAATAATTGATTAACAGACATACAGCCTTCTGCACCACCCAGATGTACAGTATCACTGCGGCTACAGTAAGTACGTCATCACAGTACTGTGCTTGAAGTCGTCTGTAATTGCGGATTGCTTTTTTTTTGCGCCTTCATTCATGAGACATTTCATCAGTCCAAATTTGGCTTGAACAGCCCTCATATAATACAGTTTTATCAGTGTGTGTGTGGGGGGGTGTTCTTTTATCTTAATATAAACCCTATAGGTGTCTAAGTGGTTAGTGCTGCCGCTTTGCACCTCCAGGGTCCGGGTTCGATTCCCGATTTGGGTCTGCATGCGCGGAGTGTGCACGTTCTCCCTGTCCTTTTGGTGGGTTTCCTCCGGGGTGTGCCGGTTTCCTCCCACAGGCCAAAGACATGCAGATTAAGGTTCATTGGTTTTACCAACGCTGGGACTTTCTGACACAGCGTTTTAACATTATCTCACACATAATTGAATGTACTCAATAAATAATCAATATATACTATGAACCCTAGTAGCATGGGTCTATAGGTGGGCCAGCGAAACATGGTGTATTTTTTATATGACGAGGTTTTTTTTATTGTTGCACAAATGAGTAAGAGCGTTATTTAACACTAGAAGCGCCAAGCAGCGGTCATTTGACTGCAAGGGGGGAAAAAAATTAATTCTTCACACTCGATCAAAATCCAGAACCCTCCTTTCATGACTTTTCCTAGATCTGTGAGCTTAATCACCTAGCATGCTTAAATTTTCAAAATCGCACCAGTAAAAGCCAGTATAAAGCTATTTTGCTCTTATTTACGTGAAATTCCTCACAGCTGCCTTTTCCAACCTGCGATTCTGCGACCTGCGACTCAGACACAGTCTCAGTGTTTAAGTCTAGGCTAAAAACCTATTTATTTAACCAAGCATTTTATAAATAGATTTGCCATAAGGTAAAGGAGCAGATCTGGGGGACTCATGGACGTAGAGTATTATGGTGAACTGGTATGTTTAGATGCTGTCTTCCTCAGTCTCATTTGATCACTCAGGTTTGTTGACGGTGAGGTGATTGTTTGCTTTACATCTCAGGGAGCCCTCATGTTTGTGTTTCCTTCTGGCTCTCCCTTTTAGTTATGCTGTCATAATTAGTCCTGCCGGAGTCCCTGCTTGCACTCTACAGTAAATATACATTCACGTTAGACATTGTGACTGTGACCATACCTAATTGCAATCTCTCCTCCTCTTCTCTTCCTCCCCCTCTTTCTCTTTCCTCTCTCCCCCTGTCTCCCCCTTTCACTCTTTCTCTCTCTCTCTCTGTCGAGCTACACATGTGGTTCCTGAGCTGCCAGTGATCCAGACTCCCTCTGCCCTTCGGACCTGTCTGATCCATCCTGGTGCCCGGTTTCTGGTTGGAGGTCTCACCGCATGGATGCCCCGTGTGTCTCTTTAGGATGCGTCTGGTGTCTGGGGATGATTCTCTATACTTAAAAGACGGTTCTGGCCTCGACTGGTGTGGTCAGCTGTTTCTCTGAGGACTTGACAATTCGATAGTTCAGGACTGGAACTTTCTACAAGTCTATCTGAGTCTCGAATAACTACTGGACTCCATTTTACATCAAGTATTATAACATCAATTAACATCAACTATTATAGCTGAACCTAACACTTAACACTATATAAATGCAGATCATTTCCTGCTATCTGTTTCACCCAGATGAGGATGGGTTCCCTGTCGAGTCTGGTTCCTCTCAAGGTTTCTTCCTATTACCGTCTCAGGGAGTTTTTCCTTGCCACTGTCGCCCTCGGGCTTGCTCGCCAGGGAATATCTGAACATTTTGATTCATACACATTCACATTCCATACAAACTTAAATAATTCTTTTGATTGTGTAAAGCTGTTTTGAGACAATGTCAATTGTTAAAAGCGCTATACAAATAAAATTGAATTGAATTGATTCTCATATCTCTCAGCAGATGGCGCAAGGGATTGCGCATACTATCTATGCTTCATTCAGTGCGTATCTCAGGTTTCATTCCATATATGCAGTTATATATATATATATATATATATATATATATATATATATATATATATATATATATGCTTCCGTGAAATATCGACAATTCGCCATTCATTCCCGCATTGATAATCAGCAATATTTTATAAGGAGATTTAGGGATTTAGCTCTACATCATTTTATAACGTTTTAAGAAAATTCATTAGTTCGTTCATTCTATTTGAAGCTTCTGAACTTCTCGGATGTTTTTTTTTAGTGTGACAGTGCTTTAGATTAGTTCTGAACTCGCTTCCGGGAAATTATCGCTAAAACAATGTAATGACCCCTCCTGAGGATATAAAGCTTTATTATTGTGTTTGAATTAATCAGATCTACCACAGCAGATAATAAACTATGCTATGTCAAACCAAAGTAAACACCACGATTATGCCTCGTTTTGCTAGACAACGGACCACCCGCCTATTTGGGAATGTGGAAATGTGGAAGTGATGTGTTGGCCACTCAGAACTAAACCAAAGATTTCGATAACTACATGGGGTGTAACATCTGCATGGTGACACTAAACAGCTAGACAACTTCACTTTTCCGTTATGGTAACATAAGCACCTAAACATTGCTAAAACAATGTAATGACCCCTCCTGAGGATATAAAGCTTTATTATTGTGTTTGAATAAATCAGATCTAGCGATCATTGTGTGTCAGCAACAGCTTCTCATTCAAAACAATAGGCGGTCATATGACCGCTAAACCGCGTTATAACTACAGTTGGTCACACTGGCGCGGCGCTTCTAGTGTTAAAAATTCCCATGAGGCCTGAGTTCTGTTTGCAGAAGCACCTTGTTGATGTGAGATATTAAAAGAGAACGGATGGATTCTTCAGGTCTAGTGGTGTGCATGGAAATGGCAGATCAGCAGTTTTCTGGAATACTCACAATAGCACCAAGAACCACATCACAGTCAAAGAAGAATCACATTTTCTCCCAGTGTTGAAGTTTTGATGCGAACATTAACCAAAGCTCTTGACCTTCTACTCGCATGCTTTTATACCTCCAGCTTCCGTCACACGATTGGCCGAGCGGATAATTACACAAACTATATAACAGTCTGTTTAGTTTCCAGGTTAAAAGAATCTCTACTATGATGGCGTTTAATACGGGATGGTGTGTATAGTGAGAGCGAAGGGGGAAAAAACACAAAAAAAGTGCAAAGCTTTCATATGAAAACACAATCGAATGCAAATGAGAGATAAATGTTCTGAAGGTGATTTTCATACAGATGTTACAATCCATCTCGGAGACAGAAGTGGTTCTATGGCATGGAAGAAAGAAGGAAAGAAAAAAAAACAAACCAATCCTGACAGATCAAATATCAAATCAGTTTCCGGGTTTCCGTTTGAATCTTTTGAGAAAGTCTTGCCTCCGTTTTTCCTCGAGAAGCTGCTGGATTCTTTTATTCTGCGTTCTCTCCCGCTTTTTCGGCGTAAAATTATTCTGACTCGTGACTTCGTTAACGTTTACTATTCTGTACGACACGTCGATGGAGTCGTTCTCCTTCCTGTCTTCTGATAAGTGCAGATTTAGTACGCTCGGAAGACTCACACTAGTGACCCTGTGTGTTGCTGACGTCGTCGTAACCGGTTTCGCGGTTACCAGATATCCGGTGGTGGTAGCTTGTGAAAGGTCCTCAAACCTGGACGTGGATTCCGGGACCTCCGTGACGATCTCGACCCTCCAGGGTTCCGTGATTCCGTCCTCTTCGGACCAGGCGCTCGGACCGTCCGTTTCCTCCGGGACGAAGCTCCGAGCGGTTCCTCGGCTCAGTCGGATCGGGATCGGGGTCGTCGTGCGTCTCCGGGGTTTGGCAGTGGAGACGCGGGTGACGAACTGGGTGGTGTAGAGACGGTGAGGCCGTGGGGACGCGGTAGTGTGGGTCACGTTGAGATTTGAAGTGACGTTGTTCTCGCTGCAGGTTTTGCAGCACATCTGCCTGTATCCAGGGTTCGAGCAGTACTTATTCAGTGCCTCCATGCGACAGAAGACGGACTTGTCTCCTTTACAGCGCACTTCTAGAACAAAGAGAAGGGAAAAAAAAACAGAACAAACAACAGTAAACACATAACGAGCATTTTTTGGAAGAATTTTTGGAATGTGCAGAAGGAAAGAGGGATGAAAAAGGAAATTAATAGAAGGAATTCGGACATGCGTGCTAAACAAATCAGTACTGAAGTCTGGATATTCAACGTGACTTGACCTTTTATTCCTCACTCCTCGTAGACGCGGCCGACAACGAGCCGCACGAATAACACCCGGTCCTCGTCAAATATACACCACGGACAATACAACACTTTTTTTTTTTTTTTTTTACAATGTAAACTGTTTAGAAATGTTACATAATTCACAGTTTGGTAAACACTTTGGTTAAACATTTTTTCCATCCAGATTTTCAGAAATGTCGATAATAAGACCAGAAAAAAAAGAAAAAATACACAGCAACAATCGTGATGGGGGAACAACAGAGACAACAGGTTCGAGAATGTACGTCTGGAATCAAGATACTGGAATTAAGATTACCGAAACCATTAACCTTTTCTTTTTTTTGGAGTAGAATAATGCAATAAGGCAAGGAGAAAATGTATGTGTTGTAAAACAATATACGGTCTGTAGGTGATGCTGTTGTATTGCCAGGTGTGTGAGTGAGTGTGTGTGTGTGTGTGTGTGTGTGTACGAGAGAGAAAGAGATCCGTATGCAACATGAGCTTCTTGACATTCTTGACCTTTCTTACTCTGGGAGTTAAAAAAAAAAAAAAAGACAAAAAAGACAAAAACTCTCTAGAGAATACCCTGAATATCTCGCTCTATAGAATCTTCTTCAACGCTAAAACTTTACGCTTTAAACACTTGTAAATCTTTCCAGGCCACAAAATATAGACATCAAGTACTGTACAATATAAGTTTTTTTCTTAATCGAATAAGATTAAGATGATTAGATTAGATGCGGAAATAATAACAGTCATTAATGTCACTGAATATATTCATCATATACATATATTTATATTTATATATTTATATAGATATACATTTTTTCTGTCTATATATATTTTTCCTCTCACTGTGTAGTGTATAAAATATAACTGTACCACAGATTGCATGTGTTACAGAGCGACAAAGCACGATGACGCGATTCCTGTAAACAAATAACGTCCGTCTCGGCCCCGGGTTCGAATCCTCGTCTCTCCTCTAGCTGTCTCTTTTCAAGCTTTCACTGGACGAGACATGGGGTGAAGACGCGTGTCGTAAATCCTCGATAGAGTTCAAGTCCTTTATACGGTAGCAATGCTAAGATGTTTCTTTTATTGTTTTTTATTACATGATGAAGCATGAGGTATTTGATTGTCCTTAAATCCGAAAATCCAACACAGACATGAAAAAGCAGCAGAAATGAAGAGTGAGTTTGTCGTAACGTCGTTCCTTCGTACTCTCGTTGTTTTTTCTCAATTAAACACTGTAGGTTTATATTATTTAAAAGGTTATTCAGGTTATTATGTACAAAAATACAGGATAAAATATAACAGTCAAGATGGCCAAGATTCTTCAT
Organism: Channallabes apus; assembly: GCA_030522415.1. Classification (NCBI taxonomy): domain Eukaryota; kingdom Metazoa; phylum Chordata; class Actinopteri; order Siluriformes; family Clariidae; genus Channallabes; species Channallabes apus. Next base: position 16,026,775 of record CM060125.1, read on the forward strand.
CCACACCTTTTGTGTTTTAAATATATATACTGATTTTAATTATATAGTATTTACTTATAATATAATACAAACCACCCCGACAATCTCCTAAGTGTTCTCCTACAGAAGGACGAAAACCTTCCCCGTCTAGGACACGAACAAAAAACCTCAACCTCACTTGTTACACCGGGTTACACTTGTTACCTCGCGGTTACACCGCGACCCTCCGACCTGATTGATTCTGAGCCCAAGTGGGCCGTAAGAAGAGGAGGACAGCCAGGTAAAAAACAGCCCCCTAAACCCCTTAAAGAGGAGCAAGAGGAGAGGGACAGATAAGCAGCGGGCTCCAGGGAGCAAGAGCGAGAGCAGTCAAGGCAGAGTGTAGCAGAGCCAGAGGGCCAGAGAGAGCGCCAGGTGGCAGGCGGGAGAGGGCGCCGTGCACGCGGTCGCCTGGCCGCTGGAGAGGGGACGTTTACTTGACGAGATCTTGGGCGCCGGGAACTCGGGGTTGGTTCTGGAAAGCCACTGGATCAGGAAGTTCCCCTTATCGCCTGGAGAGAGAAAGAGAACGGCGATTACGTATGTGGGGGTACACCCTGGATATGGTGCCAATCTTTCGCAGAGTGCACACACATGCACATACACTCCGGTCAGTTTGGGAATGCCAATTAGCCTAATCTGCATTTCTTTAGACTGTGGGAGGAAACCAGAGTACCTGGAGGAAACCCACCAATCACAGGGAGAACATGCAAACTCCATGCACACAGACCCAAGGTGGGAATCTTGGTGGGAATTTTTGCTCATCTTTATTATGATATTATAATACTGTATTAGTGACATGAGAGAGATGTTTATGGCTACTTACTTGGGCATGGCGTCAGTTGACAGCTCTGGACATTTTCTGGCTTTTTGTCCCTACAGATCCCGATGGAGTTGTCGGCGGTGCTACATATAACCAGACGGTCCTTGGTTCCGTTTCCACACGTGACGGAGCACTGCAAACACACAAAACCAGGCATGTTAAGAAGTGATTACAGTCTCGAATCATATACAGCTCTATCATGCACAGCGGCACCTCGGCATTCGTATTGTGAAACGCATTTTCAGATAGGAAACAATATAAATGTAGATAATCTGTTCCAGCCACCCAATAATGCTACCAATATTACCATATTTTTGCATATTAAAAAAATCGAAACATTTAGAAAATACATTCAAATTAAGTAAAATATGAAATAAATAGACATTTAAACCTCCTTAATTAATGATTCCTCTTGGCATCGTTTGTTTTTAAAATTAAACTAAAATCAGCTTTGTTTTGGTCCCTGCTAAGTTTCGTTGGACTCATGGTGCTATGTCTTTACAAAATCTCTCACAAAATGCAAAAAAATAAAAAATAAAATAAAAAAATGCATTAATTTTATTCGCTTGGCTTTCAAACAAGTTTTGACCGTCTCTCGGACGTAGGTGAAACTTACAGGCCTTTCAGTTCAGCTCGGTTTGGTCGCTTCATATGGCAAGACAAGTTTTTAAGGTGAAAATTCTTATGACGAGGCTTCTGTATGACGAGGTACCCCCGTATCCTCTTTTTACGATGGAGAGACTCACCGGGGACCACGGTCCAGTTCTCCACTGAGCAGGACAGAGGTGGCGATTACAGGAGCGCCGTCCCTCAGGACGATCGTCACCACAGTATTTGGAGTTGACCACTTTTTGTGTGCCGTCTTCCTGAGGCCTCACGCAGCGCACCGGTCGAGTCTGTGTCCCTGTCTTACCACATGACTTACTGCACTCCTCCCAGTCTCCAGTCACCCAGCTATAAAAAACACATACATACAGTACATATCATTTTATCTGTCTCAATACCCCTAGTTTGGTCTAAACTACTATCCTGGAAAGTAATGCTTACACGGGCTCGGAGCACTGCTTCACGTTACAGGCCCGGCTGATAGCACGGGGTTTGGGGATGTTGGCGCAAAACGTGCGGTGCATCATCTTGCCATCGGACTTCCTGCGACAGCCAAATCGCGTATACTGCTTACCTGCAACGCAGGAAAACACACACCCATGCAAATTCTGTTCAAGCAGAGGACATGAATCTGATCTTTTCTGATCTAGCGTACCTCCACCACACGGCTTGGAGCAGTGGGACCATTTCTTCAGAGCCCATTCGAAGTATGCGGTATATTCCTGAGGTAAGCTGTTCTCCATTGATGATGACGGATCCTCAGGTAGAATGTATCTATAGGACAGAGTGACTTTAGATGTACCATGGGACTGGACCTGGGGAGGAAAAACAAGTCAGAATCATTTCAGGCAACTGCAACAAGTCTCAAAAAGAAAAATACATAGACTTTTTTCTATGGTATTCTTTTCTTCAATTGAGGTCAAAAAGTCTGCGTCTATAGTCATTTTTCCTTTTATGAAATTTGATGATGTTCCTTTGTTATTTAAAAATAACAATACACATCAATAAGATCGAATGGAACTCATGATCACGGACACAAGACAGAATTCTTTAAATTTTTCTTTACAAAAAAGTAATGCACCATGTGTTCTGACCCCTTTCTATCACAACCAGCATTAACATTTACTGTACATCAATTTGAGCTCTTCTATTGGAATGGACTACGCGGGCCAGCCTTCACTCCCCATGTGCATCCCCATGACCCTGTCGCTGGTTTTCCTTCCATATACCACTTTTGGTATGTCCTGACAATTGCAGACTGAGAATATCCCTGCAGTAAGAGCTGCAGTTTTGGAGTTGCTCTGATCCATCACAATATTGCCCTTATCAGCCCTTCAAATCCTGATTCCGTTGTAATGGGATATTGTAACTGTGGCTACTGAGAATGGCCAAATTGGGATGACTAGACGACTAGGTTGGAGCAAACCGCAGGTCTTATTGGATGTTCCTGGTCTCCAGTGGTCAGGATCTAACAAAAGTGGTCCAGAGAAGAAAACCAGTTAACCAGCGACCGGGTCAACCGTAAGGTTTTGATACAAGTGATGAGGGCAAGATGGGGATGGGTCAGAGCAACTCCATAACTGCTCTAATGAGATATTCTCAGTCTGCAATGGTCAGGACATCACAAAAGTAATTCAAGGAAGGTGAACCGGTGACAGGGTTATGGGTGGCCAAGGCTCACTGATGCACATGGGGACTGAAGGCTGGGCCGTGTAGTCTGATCCAGTGGAAGAGCTCAAATTGTTGAAAATCTTAATGCTGGTTGTGATAGAAAGGTGTCAGAACACAAAGGTCATAACTGTTTATGGCATAACTGGCAAAAGGGGCACCTAATCAATAATGTTATGGCTAATCGGTGTATATACCGATTATCAAAAATATGCGATATCTAATCATCATCTGCATAGAAAACAGAACGATGGAAAAGTCCAGGTGTGTTCATGTGTGTCGGTTAGTTTATATCACTGGGGTTTATTTCCAGTGATTATTTTTCTAAGTAATTATTTGGAACAATATATCAGTTGCAACAAGTTTGGTTATTTAAGTCACACGGACAGTTCTGTCATTATTGTCTGTCATCATTACAGAGCAAGAAAATAATTCAGGCCTATCAAATAGTTTAAACTCACAACCATTAATTATCCCTAGTTAGGAAAACACAAACACCACCATCTGGACTATCATTACCATGATGAGGACGCCGTAACTCAGGGGGCCTGTGCTCTGGACTGTTTCCATGTCATCGTCGTTGCTGTACTCCCAGAGAACGCCTTTCTCGATCACCGACCTGGTCTCGGGAAACTCGCCCTCATCGTTCAGGAATAAGTCGTCCGTGGCCTGGTTCTTCACCGCTAATGGGGAGAAAATACAGCGAATGTTACAACTAAGACTCTCAGCGCAGCATGAATGAAAAACATTCGACAAGGACAAACTAAGATCAGTGTTGGATAAGTTGTGATTAGGGTTGTTGGAGATAAACGAAGATAAATCAGCACCACCAGAGGCATTACTTTCTAGACGTCTGGAAACTTCTCAGGCAAGCTGGAACGAGTAAAGCTCTCAATGCCAAGAAGAGCCTATCAATAACAAGCTGTGGGAGGCCAAGCACTTGAACTCTTGAGCTAAGAGGAGGAGAGTTTTCAGGAATGAATCATTTAGGTGAAGCTTCTTACCGAGAATATGTGGGGATCCTTTAAACTCCTGGATCAGGATGTGCCTCGCTCCTCTGGGAATTTCCAGGATCTTCAGGAAACCTAAAGTGTTTATTTTAGAAAAAAGCTACTTATGAGAAAGCAAGTCAATTTGAAAATGCTTTGCTGTACTAGAAATGGCCAGGGATTAGAAAACCTAGGAGATGTTTTCCATATACAGATCCAACTAGGAGCTGGAATTATATCGTTATTGGCGCTGCACCGTTACTCTAATGTTAGTTTTACATGATTCTGGAAAACCAGCAGTTTTAAGCCACTGACTACAAAAACATCATTGTTATTGGTGCTAAAACTGTCTCACCTAGGTGGAAAACATATTTTTAGTAAATATGCATACACATTTATGTTTTTATCAGATAAAAAGAAAGACATTTGATAAAAAACTATTTTATGGCCTTTTTATGTAGTGTCTGTAACCTTTTTGAATTGAAATCTTTTAATGATCTTATCATACCACTTGTCATTCAAGTGAAATGATTTCTCAAGAAAAGACATAAAACCAAAAGAAAAATGTGAAATTGTTGCGATATCACCATATGGATTTGACATGGTTACGGAAATTTAGCTTTTTTAAGCTTTTACCAAAAAAAAAAAAAAACAATTCGCGTGACAAATTTTACAGAATATACTGTATGCTTATAGAATCTTACACTGCTATTAGTATCAATACTCATGAAGAAATATAAACAATGTGCATTTAAGTGATACAGTATAACACTGAAAATTTACACATAAAACCATCTCTCCAAAGCGGCTGAAGTTAGCAACTTGGAGAAGCAAGATTGGTCATTTCCATGTTGGATAAACTTTAGAAAGAGTTTCTTTGGCCACACATTTTCTGTATCATATGTATAACAGAAGGAAAAAATCAGCACCAATACTGTGTTTTGGCTGAATAAGCTTACATATGCAAGCATGTGACAAAATTATCATTAGCACTTAAATACAATTATATTTCCGTTATGCATCTTCCTTCTTTTTTCCACATCGTTTGCATCATACGTAGAAACTTATCCACAAGGAAACTGGAAAACCCAGAGGAAACCCATAGAGAGAGAAAAAAACACAGTACAGTATGTACAGACACCCGGAACGCTCACCTGGCTTCCTGGTGCTCCGCGTGAAGTTGCCTTTGACAATTTTGCAGGTGGAGTTGTTCCCCCCACACACGCCGCACTTGTCTTCCTCCAGCTCGGACGCGATCACGTTATCGCAGCCCACTTTCTGCACAGACGTAAGTGAGGCCAGATATAAAGCGTGCCTCAGCACTTTATGAACAGGTCCTTATAAAAAAATAAGAAATCTAATCTACTACACTAGACTGGGGCCAGAGGTTTGTGTCCTCTTCAACCTGAGTTATTTGCTGTGATCGCAGAGGCCAACTTTCATTTTCCTTGTTTGCCGCTGCCCATAATTTCCAGGATATTTCATCACTATTTAACAAGCATTAGACTTACAAGCATTAGATTTAATAAGCATAGACTTACAAGCTAGCATTATCTTAGAGACCCTGATTATACGTATGTGCTCTGACGTACATACAGTATTATTATTTGTTTAGTTACATTACACTATACTAATGACCTTGAAAAAAAAGAAGAGAAGAAAAATGCAATTAATCATCTGCAACACACTTTGAAGAGCAGAGCGTTCACTCTAATCAAGAAAAGAAAAAAAAAGCGTCAGATAGCTGTGACAGAATCAAAGTTAATCTCGGGGAAGGGAAGATAAAAGGGAAAGCATAATGGGAGAAGGAAATGACACACACACACACACACACACACACACACACATACACAGACCTTGCTAGGGAAATCATTGGGAAATCATCCACACCAGAGTAATGTGAAGCAGAAATCTGCACATTTGAATCAATTACAGTAATTAACAACACATTACACATCTTTAAACATTTACAGTTAAATGCAATGCAATCACGTAAATCAATATTTCTGTTAAATCAATTAAAGGGTCTCTATTATGCACAATTAGACATTTTTTTTATCATTATAGACGAATGACGAAGTTACAAGGCGAAAGCCACTGATGACATTTTCCAAAAAATATCTTGATTATCCCCCAATGTTTGTGGATATTTACCTTAAAAAACAAAGTACCATCAGTGAAACACGGTGGTGGTTGTGTGACGGTCTGAGCTTCAGGACCTGGACGTAATTGATGGAAGCATTTTTATTTTTTTTTTCCTGATTTTCTCCCTAATTTGGTTGTGTCCAATTCCTCCCCGTCACTAGGGGGCTCCCACATTAAGGCTCCTACTACCACCACTCAGTCGGGAGGGCCGAAGACTATCACATGTTTCCTCCGAACCACGTGACGCCAGCCAACCGCATCTTTTTTAAATGCTCGCTCACGCACCGTTAGGGACGCCGTAACACACTCGGAGGACAGCGCTATCCGCTCCTTCCTCTTGCGTGAGCTCACAGACGCCCCTGATTAGCTGTAGAGCCGTGATTACTGTGGGAGCACTAAGTACCTCTCATCCCTCCCCTCTGAGAGAGCTCGGCCAATCAGCTCTCTCTAGACCTCCAGCAGCGAGAGGTTACAGCATCACCCGGGAACCGAACCAGCGATCGCTGGATGATAGGGCGAGCACTTTACCACTGCGCCACTCGGAGGCGGAAGGCTTTCTAATGTAGAAACTCCTAAAGGTGAATGTCCAGCCATCAGGTCGTGACCTCTAGATCAAGTGCACTTGGGTTATGCAGCAGGACAATGATCCGAAACACACCAGCATGTCCACCTCTGAATGGCTTACACAATTATTCATATTCAAAAGGATATTCATGCTGGAAAATCTTCCAATATGGCCGAAAATTCTGCAAAGATGAGTGGGCAAAAAACACTCGAATGAAGTTGCTAATGGCAAGAGACATGGCATAACCAGGTATTAGGTTGTAGGTGGCGACTACTTTTTCAGACAGGGCCAGGTAGGCTTGGAGAGCTTTTTCCTTTAATAAATTAAACAATAATTTAAGAACTTATTGTATTTACTCGGCTTATCTTTGTTTAATATTAAACTGTGTTTGATGATCTCAATCATTTAAGTGCGACAAATATGAAAAGAATTAATAAATAAAAATTTGAGGAAGGGGGCAAATACTTTTTCACAGCACTGTTGGAGGAGCCCTTGCCCCGGCCCTTTGCTCAGCTCTGCTGTTCTCTGCTGAGCCTACTGTACATACTGGATAAAGTGGTACAGACAAGGACTTTAAAGGACCTCTAGGTCCAATATTGACTTTCCGAGGCGAAAATACAGTATATTGTATATTCAGATTATGCTGTTGTCCAAATACTTATGAACTCGACGGTACACGGCCTCCATCATTTTGCTTTTTTACGGGTTAGGATTATAAAGTGCTCTTTTTTTCTCCATACAAAGACGTGCCCAAAGAAATCATTAAACATAACCCAAAATCATTACAGCGTTTAAGTGTATCCTCTTGACCTAACAGGCATTAATGCTCGGCCCGATCCGCCTTAACCTCCTCTGCCAAGTGACTCCTACGCTTTTGGAAATATGAGACTAAAAGTGAACCGAGGAGGAGCCAAGGATAGCCAACTGAGATTTATTCTATTAGGTCTGACATTCTTCATTTGATAGCACTGGAGGGGATGCATTCCAGTGATGGGTTGAGGAGTGTCTGTGGTCTGTGTGTGTGTGTGTGTGTGTGTGTGTGTGCGTGCGTGTGTGAGTTTGTTTTTGTGACATATCAGGACAAATTTAAGAATACACACCAACAAAGTCAGGACACGTGTCAAAGTCAGGACCAAAATCGATGTCCTCATTTTTCTGAGCACATAATAGTGTTCTACAGCCTCAAATACATCCATGGTGCAAAAATCTCCTTAGCCCTTAATTTTCACAAATTTTTGAAAGAATCTGTGTAAGTGTGTATCGCATTTTGCTCACTACTGCTGCGGCAACTGTGGAAGTGTGAGGTACTGCGCTAAACGATTACACACACACACACTTGCGTGTCCTGACTTTGTTGGTGTGTATTCATAATTTTGTTCTGATATGTCACAAAAACATCAGAGATGTTCTAATCTTTCATTTAAGAAGAATTCAGTTAGGAATGTGATGTCTGGATGAATGCTGTTACAAGCTAGCTCATGTTAGCAGACTCTTGCTAACTCCCTAGCTAAAAGTAACAGATTCTTGTTAACTAATACACAAGCTGGGTATTATGCAAAATGCATGGTTAACCACATCCACTGAACCAGGAGTGGGTGGTCTAGCAATTTTATATATCGTGATCGATCTTTAAGACAACCACAATCTACTTTTCAAGCGAATTGTAGAGACTGCGATCTTTTATGACTATGTAATAGAGCGGGACCTTTAATTTGGCGGCACTGAGAACGCCTGGCTGTGTCTGAGCATACAGTGCTCATATTCTCCATGTTCATATTTTACAGTCTCTGTTTAATAATCAATTTATATCTAATATGTTATTAGATATGTGTTAAATAAAGAGAGTAAACTGTATGCGACACTGTACAGTATGTGCTTTTATATTATTAGGGAAGGCAAACACTAATACTGTCTCACTTACTTACAAAATGTACATTTATATGATATAAACAAATCTTTGAATACCAAAAAACATTAGGCCTATATTTCACAAAAATTTTAATGTAATTGAATCCAGCAGTCAGTTATTCTAAAGTTTTTACTGGTAGCCTGCAGGAATGTGTGTAATATGTGTTACAGACAGTCCAGGCAAGTTCGGAGACCCATGATCGTCAAACTCAATGTTTATACCGTATATACACTTTTAAAGCTCTTATGACCTGATTCACATTCTTGTTCAAGAAATCCTTAAAGGGAGTGCACTAATTTTGTTTTAGGCCTCCATCCACCCTACTTACCACTACGGGTAGCAAGTCTCACTGATCTGGGCTTACATGGCATCATGCATATGCACCATGTGTCATTTGGTTGAGGTTATTTGGGTCCTTCTAGAATCATATTAAGTCAGGTATGCTTGAGGGTTCAGTGGTGAGCCAGTCTTGTCAATACAATACAAGGACACTTTGGTATAATAATAATAATAATAAAATGGAAAAACAAATAGCGTTCTCCTACTCCAGTCTTATCTACTCAACCAAACGTTTGATCACACAACAGCACATACAGTAGCCTATATCACTGTCTAAATGTAACACAAAATTGAAGCGTGACTTCCAGGACTGAAAGCAAACCCAACTAGCCCACAAGTGTTGACTTACATATATGGAGGGCTTTGTCCATGAAGGTGGCTTGAAGAGCAATAGTCTTGACCCCCAGGTTGGGGGCATCAACTACACAGACTGTCAGCACTCTCAACAGGTACATTCATTATTTATTAAAATGTCTGTACAGTACATATTAACTTTCAAAATGTATCTTGTTTCCTACCAATTTTTCCCCCATTTGTAGTTTAATAGAAGCAGCTCTGTTCAGCTTAAGCTCTGTTCTCCATGAGGTAAATAACAGAAATATGATCAATATGAAGGTTTTCTTAATTATTACCTGGTTTTATGCATAAACAGTCACAAAAAATATGAAAGATATCCCATGACATCGTTTCTTCCCTCTTTTTAACACCTAAATGTTTTACATACTGTCTATTTGTACTACTTTTGGCCTTCATAAACATACTTGTTTATGAAACTACACTGTAACCTTAAACTCATTTGTGCATTTCAGCTGCTGTGGAATATTATAACTTCACTATCTGCAGAGAGAAAATGCCTCACAATTGTACAATACATTGACAAGCAGAGTTGTGTATAATGTGTTATTGTGTAACGCGTTACTGTAATCTAATCACTTTTCCTGATAACGCAATAATATAACGCGTTACATTTGATTACAGTTACCAATGTCAATAACATTACATCACTAGCGTTACAAATGTAGTGTTTAAAAATTAATCAAAACACATTTAAGAATCACGTTTGTAAAATCATAGTTAATGAGCACGCGCTTTAATCAGTCGTCGGAGAGTTGTGTATTTACCTTTGATGTTGTAACGGGTTCGCTGTGTGCACGAGCGGCGCCACAGACACACGGACACGAGGCGAGGTCTTACTGGAAAAGGGGGGATTTTATTTAGAACAAACGGGGAAGGAGAGGGTTAAAGGATGGAGGAAGGGGAAAGCTGAGGAGTTTTAACGCAGAGAAAGCGCGAGATCCGTTAATATTAATTATCGCCAGCCGGCCTCGTGCGTTCGCGCACCTGCAGAATGGGGGCGCCTACGTAGGGAGCCTAGAGAGTGAATGAGGACCGACAACAGGTTGAGGCGCAGCCCATCACAGGCGCACGCAGTGACAGAGGTTTTCAATAGAACTTGAAAGCAGGCTGGACTGGGACACGATATCAGAAATCCCACACCAACCCAGGCCATCCTATGCACCCAAATAAAATAAAATAAAATAAAAACACAGATAGTCTTATTTGTTTCCCTCTATGCAGCTCTGGAAAAAAGAATATCAAAAATGTTATATTAAAATAAAAATCAGTTTGTTATGTTTTTTTTCTTATAGGTTGGTGAGCTATTTTGTTTAATTTTTTTATGCTAACAATATTTCTCCTAAATTTACAATGTAACTATTGTTATTTAGGGTGTAACAACACATCAAAATAACCCAAGATCATGTAGTATTCACAAAGCTTTAATAACTCAAATAAAACAAAATGCTAATAATTTGTAAACAAATGGTGTTAATGCTTTGGCTAAATAACATTAATAAATCAGTATCTGGTGGAATAATAACCCCGATTTGCAGTTACAGCTTTCATGTGTCCTGTGTCTCCACCAGTGTTTCACATTGCTGTTGGGTAACTTTATACCAATCTTTCTGCAAAAAAGCAAACAGCTCAGCTTTGCTTGGTTTGTGACTTTCCACAATATATATATATATATATATATATATATATATATATATATATATAGTACTTTTCTTGTCACTTCACCTTTCACTTCTTCTGTTCTAGTGTTACAAACAGTACTATCTTCACCTTGGTGCAAAAAAGCCACCTCATTGTAATTTGATTGTTCAGAATCTAAATAAATATTTATTTATTTATTTGTTTATTTATTTATGTTTAAATGACTCAGATACCCAAATTAGCAAAACAATCAATTTCATCCAATATGTTATAACAAATTATTTTTCTTATTTTCCTTCTCCATGTCTCAGTCCCTGGCTGAAGCTGATGTGTGTCACTGCACCAGAGCGAGTGCTCGGCTGACTGTCTCCAGACTCTCCACCTTAATATGAAAATAAGAGGGAAAAAAGTTTTAAACCTCGCAAATGAGCAGACAGCACCAGGACTGGCCATCGGTGATTCCCGGTGCCCTGGCGACTAATTTGGCCTGCTGCCAGCCAGCGTGTTTTTTTATATTATTATTAATATATATTTATATTATTGCACACCCTGCGTATAATGAATATTAGTTCATTAAATATTAATAACCACATTGATCTGTTCATTCATCTGATTGTGTTAGTCTCGACATCGTTACGTTGTGATCACTCCGCGTCTCCCCGGAGCGGGAAAGCGTTTAAACAGACCGGCGAGGATGCAGAGAAATCGGCCAGGTGGAGCAGAAAGGAAAAGGACACGCACGATGGTGTTTGTAACACTAGAGCACAAGAAGTGACAGATACAAGAACAAATACTTTACATACAGTGGTGTGAAAAACTATTTGCCCCCCTCCTGATTTCTTATTCTTTTGCATGTTTGTCACACAAAATGTTTCTGATCATCAAACACATTTAACTATTAGTCAAAGATAACACAAGTAAACACAAAATGCAGTTTTTAAATGAGGGGTTTTATTATTTAGGGAGAAAAAAAATCCAAACCTATCCATGGCCCTGTGTGAAAAAGTAATTGCCCCCTGAACCTAATAACTGGTTGGGCCACCCTTAGCAGCAATAACTGCAATCAAGCGTTTGCGATAACTTGCAACGAGTCTTTTACAGCGCTCTGGAGGAATTTTAGCCCACTCATCTTTGCAGAATTGTTGTAATTCAGCTTTATTTGAGGGTTTTCTAGCATGAACCGCCTTTTTAAGGTCATGCCACAACATCTCAATAGGATTCAGGTCAGGACTTTGACTAGGCCACTCCAAAGTCTTCATTTTGTTTTTCATCAGCCATTCAGAGGTGGATTTGCTGCTGTGTTTTGGGTCATTGTACTGCTGCAGCACCCAAGATCGCTTCAGCTTGAGTTGACGAACAGATGGCCGGACATTCTCCTTAGGGATTTTTTAGTAGACAGTAGAATTCATGGTTCCATCTATCACAGCAAGCCTTCCAGGTCCTGAAGCAGCAAAACAACCCCAGACCATCACACTACCACCACCATATTTTACTGTTGGTATGATGTTCTTTTTCTGAAATGCTGTGTTACTTTTACGCCAGATGTAACAGGACACGTACCTTCCAAAAAGTTCAACTTTTGTCTCGTCGGTCCACAAGGTATTTTCCCAAAAGTCTTGGCAATCATTGAGATGTTTTTTAGCAAAATTGAGACGAGCCTTAATGTTCTTTTTGCTTAAAAGTGGTTTGCGCCTTGGAAATCTGCCATGCAGGCCGTTTTTGCCCAGTCTCTTTCTTATGGTGGAGTCGTGAACACTGACCTTAATTGAGGCAAGTGAGGCCTGCAGTTCTTTAGATGTTGTCCTGGGGTCTTTTGTGGCCTCTCGGATGAGTCGTCTCTGCGCTCTTGGGGTAATTTTGGTCGGCCGGCCACTCCTGGGAAGGTTCACCACTGTTCCATGTTTTTGCCATTTGTGGATAATGGCTCTCACTGTGGTTCGCTGGAGTCCCAAAGCTTTAGAAACGGCTTTATAACCTTTCCCAGACTGATAGATCTCAATTACTTTTGTTCCTGAATTTCTTTGGATCTTGGCATGATGTCTAGCTTTTGAGGTGCTTTTGGTCTACTTCTCTGTGTCAGGTAGCTCCTATTTAAGTGATTTCTTGATTGAAACAGGTGTGGCAGTAATCAGGCCTGGGGGTGACTACAGAAATTGAACGCAGGTGTGATAAACCACAGTTAAGTTATTTTTTTAACAAGGGGGGCAATCACTTTTTCACACAGGGCCATGTAGATTTGGAGTTTTTTTAATCCCTTAATAACGTAAACCTTCATTTAAAAACTGCATTTTGTGTTCAATTATGTTATCTTTGACTAATAGTTAACGGTTTTTGATGAGCAGAAACATTTAAGTGCGACAAACATGCAAAAGAATAAGAAATCAGGAAGGGGGCAAATAGTTTTTCACACCACTGTATGTACAGCTCTGAAAAAATAAGAAAGCATTGCAATTTACTGCAGAAAACTTCTGGAATGTTCTCAAGAGGAAGATGGAGGGTCACAAACCAGCAAAGCTGAGCTGTTTGCTTTTTTGCAGAAAGATTGGTATAAAGTTACCCAACAGCAATGTGAAAAACTGGTGGAGACACAGAACACATGAAAGCTGTAACTGCAAATCGGGGTTATTATTCCACCAAATACTGATTTATTAATGTTATTTAGCCAAAGCATTAATACCATTTGTTTACAAATTATTAGCATTTTGTTTTATTTGAGTTATTAAGACCAGCGATGCTCTACGGCTTAGAGACAGTGGCACTGAACAAAAGACAGGAGGCAGAGCTAGAGGTAGCAGAGCTGAAGATGTTGAGGTTCTCTTTGGGAGTGACAAGGATGGATAGGATTAAGAATGAGTTCATCAGAGGGACAACACATGTTAGATGTTTTGGAGATAAAGTCAGAGAGGCCAGATTGAGGTGGTTTGGACATGTTCAGAGGAGAGATGGTGAATATATCGGTAGAAGGATGCTGAGGTTGGAACTGCAGGCAGGAGGTCTAGAGGAAGACCAAAGAGGAGATTTATGGATGCAGTGAGAGAGGACATGAAGTTAGTTGGTGTGAGAGAAGAGGATGCAGAGGACAGGGTTAGATGGAGGCAGATGATTCGCTGTGGCGACCCCTGAAAGGGAACAGCCGAAAGACAAAGAAGAAGACTGTGCAAATACTGCATGATCTTTGGTTATTTTGATGTGTTGTGATGTAATTTCCTTTAACTATATACACTAAATTACAATAGTTATATTTTGAATTTAGAAGAAATATTGTCAGTAGTTCACAAAAATGGAACAAATCTGTTAATCTCACGAACACATGCACCTGTAAGAATATTTTTTCCCAGAGATGTATAGAGGGAAAAATAAGGCTGTCTGTGGTTTCTAAATTTATTTGGGTGCATAGGATGGCCTGGGCTGGTGTAGGATTTGTCAGTCTGAAATCGTGTCCCAGTCCAGCCCTGCCTTCCAGTAAAATTCCCATAGAGTGCATATGTAGTCATCATAAAAAATCCATCCTCAGTATTTTTATTCCATTAACTTTTTATTATGTTGTAGCATAATATTTTTAAGTCGTTTGTTTAATAATAATAATGATGATGGTGATGATTATATTATTATTAAGTTTATAAATGTCTATTTAACAGGAGCCATCTCAGACGCGTTACAGGACTCTAAAATATACCTTCTGGTGGAAACGCTGACATCAAATAGTCATGGTTTTATTGGGGTTAGGGGTTCATACATAGGCCTACATATTCATACATACATACATGGATATCGTTGCCACCACATTTTTCCCGTTTCCGTGAGTTAATATGTAATAACTACCCCAAAAGAATAAGAATAAAAAAGTTGAGCGAGCCGTAATTAACACTGCGCAGCTTGTGACGTCAGACTCGGGTCGGAGACGCTCAGCGAAATATCAGAAAACATTTTAGGCGCGACGAAGCCCGGTTATCAGACACGAGAGGACAGATTGTCAACTAAAGAAAAGGTAAGTTTACTCTTGTTTTATAAACTGCCATCTTTTTAAATTGTGAAACGTTGGCCAATTAAACTAATTATTATTAGCTACCTACGGGGCTGTAAATTACTGCATGTCGCTACTTTTTGTTGAGCTTATCCCAGAAATAATTACGTGAAATAATATTACTGTCATTTTAGGACATTTTATGCCACTGAATATAAAATCATAATTATAAAACTAGGCCCATCTGTTAATAAAAAAAAAAAAACATTGTGCGCCATTTTGCGGCGCGTGGCCTAATGCTCGCGTGCTGCAGAGGATTTGATAAAGGTGGCGTCAGAACAACCGCGTGCGCATTTCAGAATTGCTATTAACAAGATTTGGTTAATATGTTTTTTTTTCGTCTGTTTTATTGTTATTATTATTTAAAAATACATGATTTGTGTGTAACTAGCAAGCATGACCTAAGTTGGCAGGTGTAAAGTTGATTGGACACAATAAACAATTTGCTGCGTCATAAATTGAACATTGAAATATTAATCACTGCACTTTTAATTATTAGCCTTCTTACTATCCCTTACAGAATTTAAATTCATATGTGCACACAATGTCGAAGAGGAAGAGAGTTCGACCTGTGGAGGATGCCACTACACACATCCTGTCTGGCAGAGACAAACCATGCCTGGAGGAGAGGTTCATTAACAGCCATAAAGGTTAGTATGAGAATTTCACTGCTTCCTCCATCCCATTCCACAGGAAGATACTGGAGCAGATACAGTAGGGAATCGTATATAGAACAGTAGGATAATACAGTCATACTTCATAAGATAATAGCAAAAAATGCAAGTGTAAGTTCTTTAAAGCCGTATTGCATTTAGAGTTGGGTATCGAACATATTCAGAACTGGTTCTGTTTTGTAAAAGGAACTGAAACACTCTGAAATTTCAGCTTTCTATTTGCGTGCGTACAGTGCTGGGAGCGGATGCTGATTACCTCAGGAATATCTATTAAGTAAAGCAGTGCACTGTTCACAGTGACGCTCACACAACCAGATTCCCACACTGGTCACCTGACACAGAATGCGCTCGGGCTGCTGACCTCAAACAGGTCAAAGAGTTTGGATTAATCATTGTCCCTTTAGAAATCAGTCACAAATGTGAAAAGATGATATACTGCATAGGCGACTGTACGAGTAATGACAGACACTTGTTCCAGCGTATAACTCTCCAATCGTCATTTGAATAAAGAACCACTCAATGACTACAGAGACACTTAATATTCTTTAATATTCTACCCTTAGGTAGAGGTGTGTTTGCTAGCATGTCCATTGACAAAGGATGCTTTATACTTGAATACCGTGGAGAGTTACTTTCCCAAGAGGAGAGCCGGACAAGACAGAATAGATACAGTGAAACAGAAAATACCTTCTTATTTGATTTTGATTGGAATGGAAGACAATGGTGGTAAGTTTTGGGAATCATTTTGACTGACTATTTTTAAATTACTTATTTGAAAGAAATGTAATGTTTTTTTCCTCTATCCAATTTTAGCATTGATGCTTCAAAAGAAGATGCTTCACTTGGCAGACTAGTGAACGATGAATACAAAACTCCTAATTGTAAAATGAAAATAATAGTTGTTGAAGGGAAACCACATTTGTGCTTGTTTTCAATTAAGGACATAGCTCCAGGAGAAGAAATATCATACAATTATGGAGATTCAAACTGGCCATGGCGTACTCTGGTAATTAGGTCTCTATTTAATTTGAGTTGGGGTTGTTGAGTTGTGTTAATTGTTCTGTGTTGTGATACCTAGTGACCAGAAAAGAACAACTTAATTGATTTCTGGTCTGTCTATTAAATATTAATGATGGAGTATTAACACAGTGTTACATAGTGCAGACATAAACTTTTTCTTGTTGAAATGGCCTTCCAGTTTTCAGAGCAGGTTCTCTCTTTACAGATGAACCGAGCAGTCCCTCGCAGTGATGAGAACACACCATCAGAGGAAGATACCAGAATGAGCAAGAAGCCAACTGAACAGGTAAATATCATTGGTTTAAGTCAAGCTCTTGATCTTCTGATAAGGCACAACGGGCGCATTGATCCACTAGATTTCAAATGTAATCTATTTCATTATTGTTTAATAGATTTATTTTTAACAAAATAAGACTGTCCTGATTTGTAACTGTGATGACATTTGAGGATTCCTCGAGTGCGTGTGTGATGAGAGCCTGTCCACTGTACTCACATTGATGTCGTGTGAAACATGTCGTGTGTGTGTGTGTGGATGTCCTGATGTTTCTCCACTATGAAATGAATATAGCGTGTTTGTCGTAATTATGGCCGAGTGCTGTGGGATCCGATGGAGTGTGTTTTGCATGCTTTCACACACGCTACAATGGTGACTTGTAAAGAGAGTTACAGATCTAATTTCTGTTGATTATCTTTGTTTCTGGTTGTTTTTTGCCCTGATCTAATGTGTGTGTGTGTGTGTGGTCTTATATAATCAGATCGGGAGTATTGTGTCTGAATCCAGGCCTTCTAAGAGTGACCAATGCACCGACTGCAACAGTGACCCTGCATTCACAGCTTCTGACAAGATGGAGAACCATTCTCAGGTTAGATGAGTGATGTAGTCGGATGTGTTAAAATCGCTTCCCTCTCCCCCAGAATCCTTAAATCCGCCATGAGACCCAAGTAAGAGGGGAATTTGCCCCCAGTTAAAAAAAAACTCAAATCCAAGCCCTGATTGTAGTTTTCACTTTATTAAGTGAATTCTCTTCTTCTTCCCTTCCTCTCTTTACCAAAGTGTCAAGTTTCTAATTACTATATCACATTATGTTTACATTCCATAGTTTGTCCTGATTTTTACTTGTGACATTGTTTGAGGATTCCTCGAGTGTGTGTGTGATGAGAGCCTGTCCACTGTACTCACATTGATGTGGTGTGAAACGTGTGTGTGTGTGTGTGTGTGGATGTCCTGATGTTTCTCCACTATGAAGTTAATATAGTGTGTTCCTCACAGGAGCTGCTGTTCTCTCTTTACAGATGAACCGAGCAGTCCCTCGCAGTAGTGAGACCACACCCTCAGAGGAAGAGACACGCCCTCCTACCAAGCCAACTGAACAGGTAAATATTCTTGGATTAAGTCAAACTCTTGATCTTCTGATAAGACGCAACGGGCGTATTGATCCATTTAGACCCTCAGTAGATTTCAAATGTAATCTACTGTGGCGTGAAAAAGTATTTGCCCCCTTACTGCTTTCTAATTGTTGTGCATATTTGTCAGACTTAAATTTTACAGATCATCAAACAGAATTAAATATTAGTCAAAGATAACACAAGTAAACATGTCATGAAGGTTTTTATAATTAAAGGGAAGCAAAATCCAAAACTATACAGCAGTGGTGTGAAAAAGTGTTTGCCCCCTAAACCTAATAACTGGTTGGGCCACCCTTAGCAGCAACAACTGCAGTCAAGCGTTTTTGATAACTTGCAACGAGTCTGTTACAGCGCTGTGGAGGAACATTGGTCCACTCATCTTTGCAGAATTGTTGTACAAGTAATTCAGACACACTGGAGGTTTTTCGAGCATGAATCGCCTTTTTAAGGTCATGCCACAGCATCTCACTAGGATTCAGGTCAGGACTTTGACTAGGCCACTCCAAAGTCTTCATTTTGTTTTTCTTCAGCCATTCAGAGGTGGATTTGCTGGTGTGTTTTGGGTCATTGTCCTGCTGCAGCACCCAAGATCGCTTCAGCTTGAGTTGACGAACAGATGGCCGGACATTCTCCTTCAGGATTTTTTGGTAGACAGTAGAATTCATGGTTCCATCTATCACAGCAAGCCTTCCAGGTCCTGAAGCAGCAAAACAACCCCAGACCATCACACTACCACCACCATATTTTACTGTTGGTATGATGTTCTTTTTCTGAAACATGGTGTTACTTTTCTGCTACACACAATGGGACAACACACCTTCCAAAAGTTAAACTTTTGTCTCATCAGTCCACAGAGCATTTTCCCAAAATTCTTGGGGATCAAGATGTTTTCTGGCAAAACTGAGACAATCCTTCATGTTCTTTTTGCTCAGCAGTGGTTTTCGTCTTGGAACTCTGCAATGCACACCATTTTTACCCCCAGACTATTTCTTATGGTGAAGTCATGAACACTTACCTTAACTGAGGCAAGTGAGGCCTGCAGGTCTTTGGGTGTTGCTGTGGGGTCTTTTGTGACCTCTTGGATGAGTTGTCTCTGAGCTCTTGGGGTAATTTTGGTCGGCCGGCCACTCCTGGGAAGGTTCACCACTGTTCCATGTTTTTGCCATTTGTGGATAATGGCTCTCACTGTGGTTCACTGGAGTCCCAAAGCTTTAGAAATGGCTTTATAACCTTTACCAGACTGATAGATCTCAATTACTTTTGTTCTCATTTGTTCCTGAATTTCTTTGGATCTTGGCATGATGTCTAGCTTTTGAGGTACTTTTGGTCTACTTCTCTGTGTCAGATAGCTCCTATTTAAGTGATTTCTAGATTGTGAACAGGTATGGCACTAATCAGGCCTGGGTGTGGCTCGGGTGTGATAAACCAGAGTTAAGGTATGTTTTAACGGGGGGGGACTTTTTTACACAGGGCTATGTAGTTTTGGATCTTATTTTCCCTTTGATAATAGAAACATTCATTTAAAATAAACTGCACAATGTGTTTACATGTGTTATCTTTGACTAATTTTTCAATTTGTTTGACGATCTCAAACATTAAAGTGTGACAAACATGCAAAAAAATAAGAAATCAGTAAGGGGGCAAAGACTTTTTCACACCACTGTATTTCATTATTGTTTAATAGATTTATTTTTAACAAAATAAGACTGTCCTGATTTGTAACTGTGATGACATTTGAGGATTCCTCGAGTGTGTGTGTGATGAGAGCCTGTCCACTGTACTCACATTGATGTCGTGTGAAACATGTCGTGTGTGTGTGTGGATGTCCTGATGTTTCTCCACTATGAAATGAATATAGCGTGTTTGTCGTAATTATGGCCGAGTGCTGTGGGATCCGATGGAGTGTGTTTTGCATGCTTTCACACACGCTACAATGGTGACTTGTAAAGAGAGTTACAGATCTAATTTCTGTTGATTATCTTTGTTTCTGGTTGTTTTTTGCCCTGATCTAATGTGTGTGTGTGTGTGGTCTTATATAATCAGATCGGGAGTATTGTGTCTGAATCCAGGCCTTCTAAGAGTGACCAATGCACCGACTGCAACAGTGACCCTGCATTCACAGCTTCTGACAAGATGGAGAACCATTCTCAGGTTAGATGAGTGATGTAGTCGGATGTGTTAAAATCGCTTCCCTCTCCCCCAGAATCCTTAAATCCGCCATGAGACCCAAGTAAGAGGGGAATTTGCCCCCAGTTAAAAAAAAACTCAAATCCAAGCCCTGATTGTAGTTTTCACTTTATTAAGTGAATTCTCTTCTTCTTCCCTTCCTCTCTTTACCAAAGTGTCAAGTTTCTAATTACTATATCACATTATGTTTACATTCCATAGTTTGTCCTGATTTTTACTTGTGACATTGTTTGAGGATTCCTCGAGTGTGTGTGTGATGAGAGCCTGTCCACTGTACTCACATTGATGTGGTGTGAAACGTGTGTGTGTGTGTGTGTGTGGATGTCCTGATGTTTCTCCACTATGAAGTTAATATAGTGTGTTCCTCACAGGAGCTGCTGTTCTCTCTTTACAGATGAACCGAGCAGTCCCTCGCAGTAGTGAGACCACACCCTCAGAGGAAGAGACACGCCCTCCTACCAAGCCAACTGAACAGGTAATGCCATGTGTTACATTAACCAAGCTCCAATCAAGGAAATAATAGATTTTTTTCCCAACATTCTTCTAATTCTTAACTACCGATTTATAAACCACAGGTACACAGGTTTGTTTCCCGGTTAAACAGACTAAGAGAACATCATGATAAATGTGCTCAACGCTATGAACAGCTGTTAACGACACGTGAAACTGAAAGAGGGGTGACTGGTTACACACAGAATGATGAGTCTGAGGTAGGCGCTATTATTTTTTGTTGGTGAGGCATCAGAATGCCTTTCAGTATTTATATGCTTAATGTTTGTCTTAGTGGCATTTAATGCTATGTTTCCCCACAGGTATCTTGTGAGGAATCTGCTTCTGACTACAGTGATGAAGAATATGTCCCTGATTCAGACTGGAGCTCATCAGACAACAGTTGTCAAAGTGAAGAACTAAATACATCACATCCCGAGCCAGAGGCGAGAGGTCCTGTAGAGTTTAAGAGTAAAACACACACGAGTACAAGCTCTACGTATAACCGTTCCACATCAGTGACACCAATGCCTGCTAACCAGCAAACCAATAGATACAAAAAGAAACAGTATTGTGTTTATTGTGAGAAGCCATTCTCTAAAATCGCACGTCACTTGGAGTTTGTTCATCGCAACGAACTTGAGGTAGCTCAGGCATTTAGCTTCAACAAAAGCTCAAAGGAAAGAAGAGTGAGATTACGCCTTCTGAAAAGTAGGGGGAACTTTGCCCATAATGCTACAGTTTCCAAAGCTGGTATTGGGGAAATGATTGCTTGCAGGCGCCCAAAAGAAGTAAAATCTACCTCAGACTTCATTCACTGTATCCACTGTCAAGGTCTGTACAACAGAAAGACACTATGGAGACACATTCGAACATGCCCACAGAACTCCACAAATGAAAACCACGTAATTGGTCAGAAGAGAGTTCTTTCACTCAACAGCTTGGCCCTTCCTCCTCCAGCGGATATTAGCAAAAGTGTATGGACCATTGCTTGTGAGATGGTGACTGATGAAGTTTCAGATGTTGTCAAAAATGATAGATATATTCTTCTTTTAGGGGAGCAGATGTACAACAGGCTGAAGTCACATTCAGGAAAAAATAACTACATTAAGCAGAAAATGAGGGAAGTAGCAAGGTTTCTCATTACTGCCACATCACTGACACCCATTCATCATACGGAGGACTTCATCCAACCCTGCAACTTTCCTCATGTTATAAAAGCAGTAAGAGCAGTGGCAGGATTCAATGAGGAGACAAACACCTACAAGATTCCATCACTGGCACTGAAGCTCGGACACAGCTTGGTGAAGATTGCCAACTCTGTTGAATGCAATGCACTGATGTCAGGACGTGAAGTGGTTGCACAGTCTGCGCGAAACTTCAGACGATTGTATGAAAGCAAATGGAATGAGGTAGTGTCTGCAGCAGCACTGACTACTTTAAGTGAAGCTAAATGGAATAAGCCACAAGTCCTACCATTTACAGAGGATGTCAAAACACTGCACTCATTTTTGAACTTAAAGCAGCAGGAGTATGTGGATGTCCTACAAGAAAACCCAAATGGCAAAAACTTTGCCAATCTTTGCAAAGTCATGTTAACACAGATTGTTATTTTTAATAGACGAAGAGAGGGTGAAGTTTCCAAGATGAATATTCAATTGTACATGTCTAGAGATCAGACACCAATGAACAAAGATATCGCTGTGGGACTCAGTGACTTTGAGAAAAAGCTTTGTGGGTACTTCCAAAGGGTGGAAATACGTGGTAAGAGAGGAAGGAAGGTACCAGTGTTGCTGACCCCTGATATGGTTGTGGCCCTGGATCTCCTTGTAAGTATGAGAAAAAAGTGTCAAGTTCCCGTTGAAAACCAGCATTTGTTTGCCCGTCCAGGTGCTCTGTCTCATTATCGTGGTGCAGACTGTATTCGCCAGTTTGCCCAAGCCAGTGGAGCAAAGCATCCAGATGCCCTTTGTTCAACAAAGCTGCGCAAGCAAGTAGCTACATTGTCCACAGTATTAAACCTTAAAGACAATGAGATGGATCAATTAGCCAACTTCCTTGGACATGACATCAGGGTTCATCGCGAGTTCTACCGCCTCCCTGAAAACACGCTACAGCTGGCAAAGATCAGTAAACTCCTGATTGCAATGGAGAAAGGGAAACTGCCAGAACTCCAGGGTAAAGGATTGGATGCTATAACAATAGACCCACAAGGTAAATAGAATTGTGTAATATAACTTTTAACACAATAGGTAATCATGATTAGAAGTGTTGTCAATATTTTCTAAAATATCAAACATTCACAGGTAATTTAATATCGCAGCAATGTATTAGAAGTTTAGCTTCACAGGTTTTTGTAACAGGCCACATCAAGACAAGATAAGTAGAAATGGTGTGATGGTGGCATTCAAAACTTTATACTTTTGTCTTAATCAGATGAAATAGATGTGTCCAGTGACAGTTCTGATGATGAGGCAGATCCGGAAACTTCAAGCTGTAGAAGTGAAGAGTGTGAGGAGCATGTGAATGGTACGTGCGTTTACACCGCGTTCCAAATTATTACGCAAATGATATCTTTCTCTGATTTTCATAATTAGTCAATGCAAATGACAGTCAGTATAATTTTCAAGTCATCATCCATAAGGGTATAATTAAATTTTTAGCGAACAAACCTCCTAACGATAATATTTATTTAAAAAATTAAAAACTGAAAACGCACTGTTCCAAATTATTATTATCTGGCAAACTAATTATCACACGTGTCTGAGATTAATTTCAGTGATCCAAAGAGCCCTGAGACACAACACCATCTATGAGTTTAATTTAAAAACTAAACAATTAATGTTTGACACTTGCATCCAATTTGCATAATAATTTGGAACGCGATGTATTTCACCATATACATTTTCCTTTCTCCAGCTCTGCCTTTACTGCCTTACAAGTTATTGTACATTTCAGCGATTACACGAGTCACTGTGCTATACTTTAAAATTGTTGCTTCTCTTTTCCACTGTTAGCAGGCAACCTGCAAGACAAGGGACCTCGAGAGGAAGGACTCAAAGCATCTTCAAAAAAAAAGGCCAAAAAGGGTAAAAGAGAACATAACTCACTTAACTAAAATCTTTGCCTCTGCTAATCTTTGTCTGCTTTTTAAGTTAAATTCATAAGATAACACATTTATTCTAAAGAGACTTAAGTGCAATATTATGATATTTAACATAGCTTTGCAAAGTCATATAAGTAAAGCATTGTCATGTTCTTAATATTCAGGGGAAGACTTGAACAATTTATTGAAATGTTTCATCACAGGCTCCAAGAAAGCATGTGTGGGTAGAACTAAACCCCTCTCCATGGTAGACCTGGACAACGCTCATCGCAAACAAGGTAGGTAGCCATGTTTTATTAGGAGATTAATTTAGGATTCACTTTTCACCATGGTCCCAATATGTAGGTTTGATTTAGACATCAGTGTGTGTGTGTGTGTGTGTGTGTGTTTAATTCAGGACTTGGTATTCACCATGGTCCCAATATGTAGGTATGATTTAGACGTGTGTGTGTGTAGTTCAGGACTTATGGCTTGTCTTATTTGTAATATGGAGAACAGGAACTAGCAGATTTGAAACTCTGAATCATTCACCTTCCTCTAAAATGTGATGTACACTTTAGTTTTTTGGATGTTGTTATTTTGGGATGTAGGATCACTCACTCATTCATTGTCTATACCACTTTATCCTGTATTCGGGGTTGCGGGGGGCCTGGAGGCCTATCTCAGGAAGCTTAGGGCTAGAGATATACACCCTAGACAGGGTGTCATTACATCGCAGGGCACACACATACACTCACTTACACACTCATTCACACACTATGGGCAATTTGGGAACGCCAATCAACCCAATCTGCACACGGAGGCAGGAATTGAGTCTGGCCGGGAATTGAACCTGGACCCTGGAGGTGCAAGGCGACAGTGCTCTAACTGTGTCTGATGTAGGATCAGTGGATCTTTAATGTATTTTTACATTTTTAATTCCATATTATGATCTAGACATCAATGTTTGTGTAGTTGAAGTTGTTGAATTTGCTTGCTGTAGAGGCATTACATTTATATATATATATATATATATATATATATATATATATATATATATATATATACAGTGTCTTGAGCCCTTTTGAGACATGGTACTCTATAAAAAACAGTTACTATATAGCATTGGTATGTAACGATATTTTATGGGTCTTTGTTCTCTCATTGATTTGCTTTGTATTTTAGCAATTACATTTAATTCAATGTTTGTTTGTTTTTAGGCACAAAAATCAGTGTGAAGCGGAAGTGGTCAAAAGATGAGGTTGAAGCTGTTGAGAAGCATATGATGAACTACATACGCACCTGTCGAGTGCCCGGGAAGGCCGACTGTGTCTCATGCCTTTTGGCAGAACCGCAGGCACTGGGAAACCGAGACTGGTCTGCTATAAAATTTTATATCAGTAACAGAATTACTGCGTTGAAAAGACAACAAAGTCAGTAAGGTTTTCTTTACATTTATACTGTATGCTGTTACATACAGTATGTTAAGAATATATTGAAATTTGTATTCTGTTATATGTTGAGTGTTGTGGGTTTGTTCATATATCTCACATATGAAACGTTAAACAACTCAACATATGTATTTATATTTCAGACTTATATAAAGACTAGTTGTGTGTAGTAGGGATGGGCATTTTTTTTCATATTTCATTTCGAGTAATCCACAGGTTTGAGAACGAGTACTCGATTAATTGGGGGTGGAGTTTAAGCAAGGGGCGGGGCGTTTGCGTCACAGTATACAGTAAACATTTTAAAAGAAATAACAGCATGAGGTGAAGCTGAAGTGCTTTTCTACATGACGCATTGTATATAAAATTGATCACATAGCCTAGATACATAAATATGTAGATGTTATATTATAAATTGTATTTATCTACACAAAATGCATGTGAGCTTGAACTACGCCAATCATAAACTAGTGGATGCACTTCTCCCGTTACTTTAAAACAACAGCAACTGAGGGGATCCCCCTTGTTGGCGCTGCGGAGCTTCCGGAACAGGGATGCGGTCCTGAGGGACGACTCTGTGCCACCGCTCTTTTTTTGCACGCGGCTCTCGGCACAGTCTGGTGCTTGCTCAGTGTGATCTCGCTGCTGGAGCAGAGTGAATCCCGGGATCCGGAAACGTGCCGGAGAACTCGGTATGTCTCTCAGAGTCCTTCCTTCTTGAAACTCTGCGTCTTTGCTGCATCTTTGCTGGGGCACTCTCGACTTAACCCCTCGGTTAAACCCGCCCCCCGCGGCAACTGAAGCGCCCCCGCCCCATCTGCCATCCCCCCCCCACCATCGCTGCGCGCTTTAGAAGCCATGTAGAAGCCGGAGGGGGTAGACGGGGAGGGGGGGGTAGATGGGGGGAGGGGATAGAGACTGGGGGTAGGGGGTAGACGGGGGGGGGGAGATGGGGGGAGGGGGTAGACAGGGGGGGATAGAGACGGGGAGAGGGGATAGAGACGGGGGGAGGGGGTAGAGACGGGGAGAGGGGATAGAGATGGGGGGAGGGGGTAGAGACGGGGGGAGGGGGTAGACGGGGGGAGATAGGGGGAGGGGGTAGACGGGGAGAGGCGATAGAGACGGGGGGAGGGGATAGAGACGGGGAGGGGGGGTAGATGGGGGGGAGGGGATAGAGACTGGTGGTAGGGGGTAGACGGGGTGGGGGGGGAGATGGGGGGAGGGGGTAGACGGGGGGGTAGACTGGGAGAGGGGATAGAGACGGGGGGAGGGGGTAGACAGGGAGCGGGGGGAGACGGGGGGAGATAGGGGGAGGGGGTAGACGGGGAGAGGCGATAGAGACGGGGAGAGGGGATAGAGACGGGGGGAGGGGATAGAGACGGGGAGGGGGTAGACGTGGAGAGGGGATAGAGACGGGGAGGGGGGGGAGAGGGGAGGTAGACAGGGAGGGGGGGTGGAGACGGAGGGGATAGAGCTGGGGAGGGGGTGAGATACAGGCGGGGGAGGAGACGGCATGGGGGTGGGATACGGGGGGGTAGGAGACGGCGCGGGGGTGGGATACGGGGGGGGTGTAGGAGACGGCGCGGGGGTGGGATACGGGGGGGAGGAGGAGACGGCGCGGGGGGGGGGGATACGGGGGGGGGGAGGAGACGGCGCGGGGGTGGGATACGGGGGGGAGGAGGAGACGGCGCGGGGGTGGGATACGGGGGGGAGGAGGAGACGGCGCGGGGGTGGGATACGGGGGGGGGGGGGGGGAGGAGACGGCGCGGGGGTGGGATACGGGGGGGAGGAGGAGACGGCGCGGGGGTGGGATACGGGGGGGAGGAGGAAACGGCGCGGGGGAAGGATACGGGGGGGCGAGACAGGGAGATTGGGGGGGGGGGAGACGGGGGGGTGCGCTTCAGTTGTGGGGCGCTTCAGTTGCCGCGGGGACGGGTTTAACCGAGGGGTTAGGTCGAGAGTGCCCCAGCAAAGACGCAGAGATTCGAGAGGGAAGGACTCCGAGAGACATGCCGGGTTCTCCAGCTTGTTTCTGGATCCCGGGATTCACTCTGCTCCAGCAGCGAGATCACACTGAGCGAGCAGGAGACCGCCCGTGAGCCGCGTGCGAAAAAAGAGCGGTGGCATAGAGTTGTCCCTCGGGAGCGCGTCCCTGTTCCGGAAGCTCCGCAGCGCCAACAAGGGGGATCCCCTCAGTTGCTGTTGTTTTAAAGTAACGGGAGAAGTGCATCCACCTGTTTATGATTGGCGTAGTTCAAGCTCACATGCATTTTGTGTAGATAAATACAATTTATAATATAACATCTACATATTTATGTATCTAGGCTATGTGATCAATTTTATATACAATGCGTCATGTAGAAAAGTACTTCAGCTTCACCACATGCTGTTATTTCTTATCAAATGTTTACTGTATACTGTGACACAAACACCCCGCCCCTTGCTTAAACTCCACCCCCAATTAATCGAGTACTCGTTCCTCAAACCTGTGGATTACTCGAAATGAAATATGAAAAAAAATATGCCCATCCCTATTACTTATCCTCATTTAGTTCCTAATCCGTAAGACCTCTGTTCATCTTCAAAGAACTATTTTAGTTTTGTTTTCTTTGCACACAAAAAGTATTCTCATAGCTTCATATAATTATGATTGAACCACTGACTGACCACATGGAATTATTTGACAATGTTTTTTGGTCTTTTTGTGCTTTGAATGTGAAGCGTGTTGACTGTCTATGGGAGACTCCGATTAAATCCAAAATATCTTCATTTGTGTTCTGAAGATCTTACGGGTCTTACGGGTTTGGAACTACATGAGGGTGAGTAATTAATGACAGAATTCTCATCTCGGAACTCCAACCCGGAAGTCCAAACGCATTTAAGTATGTTTAGGATTAGTACCGTGTTATTCTCATGTAATTGTAATCACTGTAATAAGTACTGTGCATGCATATTATGTGCATGAATAACATATTTTGTTCATCTTTGTTAATGTTAGTTTATGTCAATTAAATAATATTGACAAATGCAACATTTGAATTTAATAATAAAATGTTGGAATTAACATTAAGTTTATTACTTATTTTTCATTCATGGTAGCTAATCTAGTTATATATACAGTAAATATATATATATATATATATATATATATATATACACACACACACACACACACACAGTACAGGCCAAAAGTACAGACATTCCTTCACTCATTCAATGTGTTTTCTTTATTTTCATGACCATTTACATGGTAGATTCTCACTGAAGGCATCAAAACTATGAATGAACACATGTGGAGTTTGTACTTAACAAAAAAAGGTGAAATAACTGAAAACATGTATTATATTCTAGTTTCTTCCAAATAGCCACCCTTTGCTCTGATTACTGCTTTGCACACTCTTGGCATTCTCTCGATGAGCTTCAAGAGGTCGTCACCTGAAATGGTTTCCAACAGTCTTGAAGGAGTTCCCGAGGTGTTTAGCACTGGTGTTTGGCCCCTTTGCCTTCACTCTGCGGTCCAGCTCACCCCAAACCATCTCGATCGGGTTCAGGTCCGGTGACTGTGGAGACCTTTTTTTGTTAAGTACATAACTCCACATGTGTTCATTCATAGTTTTGATGCCTTCAGTGAGAATCTACCAACGTAAATGGTCATGAAAATAAAGAAAACACATTGACAGATAGATGAGAAGGTGTGTCCAGACTTTTGGCCTGTACTGTATTGTGTGTGTATATATATAATTTTTTTTTTACAATAAATAGAAGTTGTCACAGATTTTACAGCATTAGTGTAATGGCTTTCACTGTCACCATTTTTGAGTTTGATCAACTTTGAATATGTAACGTGCATGACTACGTCTGATAATGTCCAAACTCTTTCCAAATATTTGCCACTGGCATCTGAGGTGTCCGCAAACAAACTGGACTCTAGCCTGAGCTGTATGGCAGATTCTGGGCAAAATTGTTTGACAGAAAGAGAGCTTTTGCCATTGGTGGCACACCCATTTTCTCACTTCATCCATTCTGTCTAGCCAGCTAGCATTATGCACACACCATTTGCCCCTTGCGCATCCCATACGACCTTAGGACAAGAAAACAGAAATCACACAACAGATTATTCTGCTAGGACACTCCTGCACCACAGCCACTTTTAATTGACAGTGCCTGAGGTATTTGATTGAGAACTTGTTTGTCTCATCTGAAATGCATGCATTCTGAATCAAAGAGCTAAGATGGAGCATTCAAATGTCTCATTCTAAACCATCCTATTTACTGTACTACTGAAAGCCAGCATAAGACTCCTCTTTAAGCCACACTTTAACATAATACACCCAGATGTGTAACCTCAAGACAGAGAAAACATGAAGTTGGAAACCGGGATTGATATATTTATTTCTCTTTGTCCCAACCAGGTTTATGCACTTAGTATTCACCATGGTCCCAATATGTAGGTATGATTTAGACATCAGTGTGTGTGTGTGTAGGTCAGGACTCTGTATTCACCATGGTCCCAATATGTAGGTGTGATTTAGACATCAGTGTGTGTGTGTGTAGGTCAGGACTCTGTATTCACCATGGTCCCAATATGTACTGTAGGTGTGATTTAGACATCAGTGTGTGTGTGTGTGTGTGTAGGTCAGGACTCGGTATTCACCATGGTCCCAATATGTAGGTATGATTTAGACATCAGTGTGTGTGTGTGTAGGTCAGGACTCGGTATTCACCATGGTCCCAATATGTAGGTATGATTTAGACATCAGTGTGTGTGTGTGTAGTTAAGGACTCGGTATTCACCATGGTCCCAATATGTAGGTATGATTTAGACATCAGTGTGTGTGTGTGTGTGTGTGTAGGTCAGGACTCGGTATTCACCATGGTCCCAATATGTAGGTATGATTTAGACATCAGTGTGTGTGTGTGTAGTTAAGGACTCGGTATTCACCATGGTCCCAATATGTAGGTATGATTTAGACATCAGTGTGTGTGTGTGTAGTTAAGGACTCGGTATTCACCATGGTCCCAATATGTAGGTATGATTTAGACATCAGTGTGTGTGTGTGTAGTTAAGGACTCGGTATTCACCATGGTCCCAATATGTAGGTATGATTTAGACATCAGTGTGTGTGTGTGTAGTTAAGGACTCGGTATTCACCATGGTCCCAATATGTAGGTATGATTTAGACATCAGTGTGTGTGTGTGTAGTTAAGGACTCGGTATTCACCATGGTCCCAATATGTAGGTATGATTTAGACATCAGTGTGTGTGTGTGTAGGTCAGGACTCGGTATTCACCATGGTCCCAATATGTAGGTGTGATTTAGACATCAGTGTGTGTGTGTGTAGTTAAGGACTCGGTATTCACCATGGTCCCAATATGTAGGTGTGATTTAGACATCAGTGTGTGTGTGTGTTTATGTCCTGAAAAGTGATGAAATTAATATTGTCTTCATATGTAGGTGAAAAATCACATTGTGCAAAAATATTCTTTAAATGAAAATATCAACAGATGACTGTAATAACAAGGCCACTGGCAAAATAAATCATTATTACTGTATGGCTCTAGCAGCTTTAGAAAGGCATGTTCCTAAATGTGATGAATTTTTCACACGTACCAGTTTTTCACAAAAACGCGTATGTGTGTGTGTGTGTGTGTGTGTGTGTGCGTGTGTGTGTGTGTGAGTGTGAGTGTGTGTGTGTGTGTGTGGGTTACCTCGCACTCTCCTCTCACACACAAGCTATAGGGATCCTTATATGAGCAGCGTGTGCCATCGTGTACCATCCTCTTCATGGAGACCACATCGCCTGTTTCTTTAGATTGGCAGTAGAGGTTGCAGTGCTCCTCAGCTAGCAGAACACACACACACACGGAAAGGAAAGCATCTATGAATGGGTGTAGCTTGCCTAAATTCCATCTAATGCACGAGCAGTCTCATAACACTGGTGGAAAAACAGAGAGGTCATTGCTTCCTTAATAGCATTTCCATCCGTCCCAAATGGAACCGAAGCCTTCCTTCCTTTTAACTTTCACTCCTTCCGTTCTCGAAGCTCTGAGTCTAAGACTCGTCTTGCACTTCCATCACCTTGCACAGGAATTCAAATCCCGTCCAGGAAAGATCCCTCAACCCGGAATAATAATAATAATAATGTAACTAAACCAAATAGAACGGATATCTTAATTCACGACTCGGAGACAGCGAAGCCGTGGTGGTTCCTAATGTAAAGCAGTGATACGCTTAGAGGATCAAAAGAGAGCTTTCAGACAGACAGAGACACGGACAGACGGATAATTCTTTCCTGCTCCAATTTCGCCTCGGCATTGCCAATTATGTAACAAAATATTGATGTCAGCTCGAAAGGACTAGAACTGAAGCTTTAAAGTGCTAATCAAGCCTTAGATTCTTTGTTTTTCACGAAGAAACATTATTTCTTTGTCATCTAAAATGATTACGGACAAAACTAAACACTCAAAACTGCATTCGAACTTACTGAGATCATATTATTAATTGTGTAATTAAACAGGACGTGTCACTGGTAGGGCGCACAGTGGCTTAGTGGTGTTGCCCTGCACCGCCAGGATCTGGGTTCAAGTCCCGTCTCAGGTCTGTGTGCATGCCCCCCCCCCCAGATTAGGCTAATTGGCATTCCCAAATTACTATATGTATGTGTGTGTTTGGCACCGCATCAAGGGTGTACCCCACCTTGTTCCATGAGGCTCCATACGCTCCAGGCTCATAAAGCTGTACTGACGATGAGTAAGTATTACTATTACATCATGAATGCAAGTATCATGTACAGTATCTCACAATCCACACAAATGAATGATTTCGAAATATTAGAACAACCATTTTGGCATTTGATTATTAAAGAAGACAGAGAGAAGACTAGACTACAGCGGTACCTCGGCATACGGATTGAATCCGTTCTTAAGGCAGAAACACGTATTGCGAAACACATTTTATAATACATGTAATGAAATAATATAAATGCAGATGATCCGTTCAAGCCACCAATATAAACAATTTCCAACACTATAATAATTTATTTATTTATTTTTGCATATGACAACAATCAAAACATTTAGAAAAAGACATGAAAATAAGGTAAATTATAAAATAAATAGACATTAAACCTCACCTAATGTGAGGGTTGCCCACTAGAGGGCAGTGTTTTTACTTTGTAGTTTTGGTTCCTAGACTCAGTTTCCCAGAAGCCTCCTCGGTCAGGTGACATGGATACTCACCTGAACTGAGGAGGCTCATTAGCACTTTTATAAATACCTGTTTGTTCTGGGAAACTGGGTCGAGCATTAATTTCTGTTATGTGGGTTTTGTTTCCTTGTTTTAGTTTGATTTCATTATAGTTGGCATTTAGTTTCTGGAGCTCCTTAAGTTTGTATTTGCTTTGATTTAGTTTATGTCTCTTTGTCTCTGTGTCTCCTAGCAGGATTAGCCTCTAGGAGAGTTAGCCTTTTGTGTTTACCCTCTTGTGTAAGTAACCCCCATTGCATGTTTAGTTATTAGTCTGTTTAAATACTAATGAGGGTGATACTAACATGTTTAGATCTTAGTCTGTCTAGTCTTTGAGTCTGTCTAGTCTCCTTGTCTGCTTAGCTCTTAGTCTGTTTAGGTACTAACATCTTTAGCCACTAACCTTTAGAGTTCTTAGTCTGTTTCATACCTAGTCTGCTGTGCACCCTGTCTGTTCATTCCCTTGGGTCTTAGGCTACTAGCCTGTTTAGCCATTAGTCTGATTAGCTATGAGCTAGCTTAGCAGCTAATGTGCAGAACAGGTGGTAGGCCTAGCCAAGCCTGTCTTGTGTTTGTTTATCCCTTGCATGCATAGTCCCTTGTGTTTAGTCCTCTAGGCTGTTTCGTGTGTCTTGTCTTGTCCAGTTTGTATCCCAATGTCTGTATTGTGTATCAATGTATGTAATCCCTAGTATTATGTCTAAGTGTTTGAGTTGTTTGTATTTTGCTCCAAAGTTTAAGCCAACTTCCTTAGTTCATGTTTTGTTCATGTTTGCATTTTATTATTAAAGACTCTTTTGGTTTCACTGCATCCCCTCTGCATCTATGCCTCCACACCAAGCCCACAGTCCAACACCATAGCAGAATGTGACAGAATGCTCGACCCAACAAGAGGCATAGCAGAGGGGCCCCCCCAGGAGAAACTTTTGGGGGGGGGCTGGGACTATAACGCCGGGGCAAGCTGACCAGGGATAATCAGCTTGCCCCTTGTCAACCAGGGGAGGCTCCAGTTTTCCAGCGGGCCTCAGTGGAGGCTCCAGTTTTCCAGCGGGCCTCAGTGGAGGCTCCAGTTTTCCAGCGGGCCTCAGTGGAGGCTCCAGTTTTCCAGCGGGCCTCAGTGGAGGCTCCAGTTTTCCAGCGGGCCTCAGTGGAGGCTCCAGTTTTCCAGCGGGCCTCAGTGGAGGCTCCAGTTTTCCAGCGGGCCTCAGTGGAGGCTCCAGTTTTACCAGCGGGCCTCAGTGGAGGCTCCAGTTTTACCAGCGGGCCTCAGTGGAGGCTCCAGTTTTCCAGCGGGCCTCAGTGGAGGCTCCAGTTTTCCAGCGGGCCTCAGTGGAGGCTCCAGTTTTCCAGCGGGCCTCAGTGGAGGCTCCAGTTTCCCAGCGCGCCTCAGGGGAGGCTCCAGTTCCGCCAGCGCGCCTCAGGGGAGGCTTCAGTTCCGCCAGCGCGCCTCAGGGGAGGCTTCAGTTCCGCCAGCGCGCCTCAGGGGAGGCTTCAGTTCCGCCAGCGCGGCTCAGGGGAGGCTTCAGTTCCGCCAGCGCGGCTCAGGGGAGGCTTCAGTTCCGCCAGCGCGGCTCAGGGGAGGCTTCAGTTCCGCCAGCGCGCCTCAGGGGAGGCTTCAGTTCCGCCAGCGCGCCTCAGGGGAGGCTTCAGTTCCGCCAGCGCGCCTCAGGGGAGGCTTCAGTTCCGCCAGCGCGCCTCAGGGGAGGCTTCAGTTCCGCCAGCGCGCCTCAGGGGAGGCTTCAGTTCCGCCAGCGCGCCTCAGGGGAGGCTTCAGTTCCGCCAGCGCGCCTCAGGGGAGGCTTCAGTTCCGCCAGCGCGCCTCAGGGGAGGCTTCAGTTCCGCCAGCGCGCCTCAGGGGAGGCTTCAGTTCCGCCAGCGCGCCTCAGGGGAGGCTTCAGTTCCGCCAGCGCGCCTCAGGGGAGGCTTCAGTTCCGACCAGCGCGCCTCAGGGGAGGCTTCAGTTCCGCCAGCGCGCCTCAGGGGAGGCTTCAGTTCCGCCAGCGCGCCTCAGGGGAGGCTTCAGTTCCGCCAGCGCGCCTCAGGGGAGGCTTCAGTTCCGCCAGCGCGCCTCAGGGGAGTCTCCAGTTCCGCCAGCGCGCCGCAAGGGAGTCTCCATGTCCCCAGAGCCCAGCCAGGACCTCGCCAGGGAAAACCCTCACCACGCTCTCTAGCTTCATTCACAGCGGTGACAGCGACCCGCCAGACTTCGAGAGCGTGCTTCCATCGCCACCCGGTGTCAAAGGAGGCCAGAGTACTGCAGAGGCCGCCCGGCGTGAGGACAACACAGTGCTGCATCGGCCGCCCGACTTGGAGGGCGATTCAGTGCTGCAGCCATCGCTCCACCGGCAAGAGCGACACAGCACTGCCTCCAACGCATTGACTCGATGGCGCGGCCACGTCCAGACGCCTTCCTGATCGCTCCGTACAAACTGTGCATTTTTTTCCTTCTTTCTTTATTTATTTTAATTTCATTCGCTAAGAGTACTTCAGGTTTAGTGACCTATGACAGTAGAACACTACTGGATATAGGAATTCAGATTTCGGCGCTTACTTATACCACCTTTAAGCCTGACCCGTCGTGGCCCTCTGAGATACTACGCTGCTCAGACGACAACAACAATGGACGGGACGCTAACCCGCGGCGAAGAACAAAGAAGCGTCGAGGGAAACGCGGCGGCGTCCGTAACAGAATGAGAGAACAAGCTCATCGCACCCCTCTGCCGAGTATCCTGCTGGCTAATGTACAGTCACTGGAGAATAAGCTTGATGACCTCAGAGCCAGAGTTACTTTCCAGCGAGATATCAGGGATTGTAATCTTCTGTGCTTTACAGAAACATGGCTGACCCCCATTGTGCCGGACCGAGTCGTAACCCCATCGGACTCATTCTCTGTGTTCCGCATGGACAGGACGGCAGAGTCTAACAAAGCTAAAGGTGGAGGTGTGTGCTTCATGGTCAACAAGAAGTGGTGCGATGCCAGGAGTGTTTCCATTCTCTCCAGTAGCTGCTCGCCTCATTTGGAATATCTGAGTGTTAAATGTCGTCCTTTCTACCTGCCTCGCGAGTTCACCTCGGTCATTGCCACGGCGGTCTACATCCCACCCCACGCGGACACAGGCACTGCTCTGTCTGAACTACATGATGTGCTGAGTGAGTTCCAAAACAAACACCCGGACGCAGCGCACATTGTAGCAGGTGACTTTAATAAAGCGAACCTCAGACAGGTTATGCCAAACTTTCACCAACATGTTACATGTCCGACAAGGGGACTCAACATTCTGGACCACTGTTACACACCATACAAGCGGGGCTACAAAGCTGTTTCACATCCAGCATTCGGGAAATCAGACCACAACGCCATTTTCCTCATACCGGAATATCAACAAAGCTTTCGTCGTGAAGCTCCGGTCATGAGGGAGGTGCAACGCTGGTCTGCCCAATCAGAAGCTACGCTACAGGACGCGCTCGATGACGTAGATTGGGACATGTTCCGAGCCTGCGCAGTAGACATCAACGAGTTTGCGGATGTAGCAGTTAGCTTCGTTAGCACGCTCGTAAATGAAGTTGTCCCGACAGTGAGGTTCAAATCGTTTCCGAACCAGAAGCCTTGGGTAGACCGATCGATCCGCGATGCTGTGAATGCCCGGACCGCTGCTTATAATGCCGCACTCATTAGCGGCGATATGAGCGCATACAAAGCGGCTTCTTATAGCGTCAGGCGAGCGGTGAGGGAAGCTAAGGGGCGGTTCCGACAGCGAACTGAATCACACTTCCATCAGGGTGACACACGCCGCATGTGGCACGGATTACGCACAATCACGGACTACAAGGTTGCCAAAGACACCACGACGATAGTCGCCGACTCTGCATTCGCCAACGAGCTGAACGCATTCTTCGCCCGGTTTGAGGTTAGCCAGGCGGCTAATGCTAGCAGCCTGCTGACTGAGAGTGATGACGTCATCAGCGAGGATTGCGTCATCAGCATCGCAGAGCACGACGTTCGCACGGCGCTGAGGAGGGTGAACACCAGGAAAGCGGCGGGTCCAGATGGCATCTCTGGGTGCCTGCTGCGCTGCTGCGCTGACCAGCTGTCAGGTGTGTTCACCTGTATCTTTAATGAGTCCCTGGCGAAGTCTGTGGTCCCGGCGTGTTTCAAGAGATCCACCATTGTCCCCGTGCCCAAGACCAACAAACCCTCATGCCTGAATGACTACCGGCCTGTTGCACTGACATCGATGGTCATGAAGGTATTTGAGGGTCTGCTAAAAAAACATCATCTCCTCCTCCATCCCCAGCTCCATAGATCCACTTCAGTTCGCCTACCGCCCCAACAGATCCACAGAGGATGCCATCTCCCATGTTCTGCACACCACTCTCAGCCACGTGGACAAGATGCAAGGTAACTATGTGAGATTGCTTTTTATAGATTACAGCTCTGCTTTCAACACAATAGTGCCTAACAGACTGTTCACAAAGCTGAGAGATCTAGGACTTAACAAACGCTTGTGTGCCTGGGTGTTGGACTTCCTCTCGGACAGATCTCAAGCGGTGAGAGTGGGCAAGTGCTTCTCCAGCAGCATCACCATCAACACAGGTGCTCCACAGGGATGTGTTCTCTCTCCACTGCTATACTCTCTCTACACTTCAGACTGTGTGGCCATGTTCGACTCCAACACCATCGTTAAGTTTGCTGACGATACGGTGGTGCTGGGCTTCATCTCCAACAACGATGAGTCGGCCTACATAGATGAAGTGGAGAACCTGGCACTATGGTGTGAAGAAAACTGCCTCCGACTGAACGTCAGTAAGACGAAGGAGCTGGTGGTGGACTTCAGAAGGGGACAACTGGACCACAAACCCCTCATCATCAATGGAGCTCCAGTGGAGAGAGTGAGCAGCTTCAAGTACTTGGGCGTCCACATCTCCGAGGATCTGACTTGGACTGAGCATATCTGTGCTCAGACGAAAAGGGCAAAGCAGCGTCTGTACCACCTGAGGCAGTTGAGGAAGTTTGGGGTTTCCCCTGCTGTCCTTAAGGCTTTCTACTCGGGTGCTGTTGAGAGCATCCTAACACAGAACATTTCATCCTGGTTTGGGAATAGCTGTGTACAGGACAGGAAAGCCCTCCAGAGAGTGATCCGGGCAGCTGAACGCTGCTGCAGGTTAACTCTCCCCTCCATGCAGGACATCTACACCAGGAGATGTAAAACCAGGGCAGCTCGTATCATTAAGGACTTGTCGCACCCCAATAACGGACTGTTCAAACTTCTGCATTCAGGCAGAAGGTTCCGGGTCATTATGGCCAAAACGGAGAGACTCAGGAGGAGTTTTTATCCACAGGCGATTAGACTCCTCAACCATGATGGGCCACTCTCCCATTCATAGGACTGGTAACAGTTCACCCACACACTGCTGTGCTGACATTCCACACTGCACACTGCACTTTAGTCTGGACTGTAAGCATCACTTGCACTAACATCTTTATCCTGCTCAGATACACATTTTATTATTATGTTTACATTTGCACCTTTTTTTTTTTTTTTTTTTTAAATTTCAATTTCTATTTCTATTTATAGATTATTTCTTTTGTTTCTTGTTATTTGCACAAAGTAGGAGCGGTTCAGGATACATTTCACTGCGTGTTGTACTTGTATAACTATGCATGTGACAAATAAAGAATCTTGAATCTTGAATCTTGAAACGCCCGGCCTACACCAGCGATCCGGCACTGCCTCCGCCGCCCGGCCTATGACATCGGCCCAGTGCTGCCTCCGCCACCCGACAACGTCGTGAGCTCACCGCCGCTCAGCCCCGAGGACGAGCCATTGCTGCGTCTGCCACCCAGCCTCAGGTGCAGGCCGCTGCTGCACCCGGCGCCTGGCATCGGCGGCAGTGCAAGCTTGCCCACCCTCCCACCCACCTTGGGGAGCCGGCTCGTCGCAGTCGGGTGGAATGACCCGGGACATGGGGAAGGGTACCCAGGACCTCCGTTAGCGCTCCGGAGGAGCGTTTTTAAGGGGGGGGTACTGTGAGGGTTGCCCACTAGAGGGCAGTGTTTTTACTTTGTAGTTTTGGTTCCTAGACTCAGTTTCCCAGAAGCCTCCTCGGTCAGGTGACATGGATACTCACCTGAACTGAGGAGGCTCATTAGCACTTTTATAAATACCTGTTTGTTCTGGGAAACTGGGTCGAGCATTAATTTCTGTTATGTGGGTTTTGTTTCCTTGTTTTAGTTTGATTTCATTATAGTTGGCATTTAGTTTCTGGAGCTCCTTAAGTTTGTATTTGCTTTGATTTAGTTTATGTCTCTTTGTCTCTGTGTCTCCTAGCAGGATTAGCCTCTAGGAGAGTTAGCCTTTTGTGTTTACCCTCTTGTGTAAGTAACCCCCATTGCATGTTTAGTTATTAGTCTGTTTAAATACTAATGAGGGTGATACTAACATGTTTAGATCTTAGTCTGTCTAGTCTTTGAGTCTGTCTAGTCTCCTTGTCTGCTTAGCTCTTAGTCTGTTTAGGTACTAACATCTTTAGCCACTAACCTTTAGAGTTCTTAGTCTGTTTCATACCTAGTCTGCTGTGCACCCTGTCTGTTCATTCCCTTGGGTCTTAGGCTACTAGCCTGTTTAGCCATTAGTCTGATTAGCTATGAGCTAGCTTAGCAGCTAATGTGCAGAACAGGTGGTAGGCCTAGCCAAGCCTGTCTTGTGTTTGTTTATCCCTTGCATGCATAGTCCCTTGTGTTTAGTCCTCTAGGCTGTTTCGTGTGTCTTGTCTTGTCCAGTTTGTATCCCAATGTCTGTATTGTGTATCAATGTATGTAATCCCTAGTATTATGTCTAAGTGTTTGAGTTGTTTGTATTTTGCTCCAAAGTTTAAGCCAACTTCCTTAGTTCATGTTTTGTTCATGTTTGCATTTTATTATTAAAGACTCTTTTGGTTTCACTGCATCCCCTCTGCATCTATGCCTCCACACCAAGCCCACAGTCCAACACCATAGCAGAATGTGACAGAATGCTCGACCCAACAAGAGGCATAGCAGAGGGGCCCCCCCAGGAGAAACTTTTGGGGGGGGGCTGGGACTATAACGCCGGGGCAAGCTGACCAGGGATAATCAGCTTGCCCCTTGTCAACCAGGGGAGGCTCCAGTTTTCCAGCGGGCCTCAGTGGAGGCTCCAGTTTTCCAGCGGGCCTCAGTGGAGGCTCCAGTTTTCCAGCGGGCCTCAGTGGAGGCTCCAGTTTTCCAGCGGGCCTCAGTGGAGGCTCCAGTTTTCCAGCGGGCCTCAGTGGAGGCTCCAGTTTTCCAGCGGGCCTCAGTGGAGGCTCCAGTTTTCCAGCGGGCCTCAGTGGAGGCTCCAGTTTTACCAGCGGGCCTCAGTGGAGGCTCCAGTTTTACCAGCGGGCCTCAGTGGAGGCTCCAGTTTTCCAGCGGGCCTCAGTGGAGGCTCCAGTTTTCCAGCGGGCCTCAGTGGAGGCTCCAGTTTTCCAGCGGGCCTCAGTGGAGGCTCCAGTTTCCCAGCGCGCCTCAGGGGAGGCTCCAGTTCCGCCAGCGCGCCTCAGGGGAGGCTTCAGTTCCGCCAGCGCGCCTCAGGGGAGGCTTCAGTTCCGCCAGCGCGCCTCAGGGGAGGCTTCAGTTCCGCCAGCGCGGCTCAGGGGAGGCTTCAGTTCCGCCAGCGCGGCTCAGGGGAGGCTTCAGTTCCGCCAGCGCGCCTCAGGGGAGGCTTCAGTTCCGCCAGCGCGCCTCAGGGGAGGCTTCAGTTCCGCCAGCGCGCCTCAGGGGAGGCTTCAGTTCCGCCAGCGCGCCTCAGGGGAGGCTTCAGTTCCGCCAGCGCGCCTCAGGGGAGGCTTCAGTTCCGCCAGCGCGCCTCAGGGGAGGCTTCAGTTCCGCCAGCGCGCCTCAGGGGAGGCTTCAGTTCCGCCAGCGCGCCTCAGGGGAGGCTTCAGTTCCGCCAGCGCGCCTCAGGGGAGGCTTCAGTTCCGCCAGCGCGCCTCAGGGGAGGCTTCAGTTCCGCCAGCGCGCCTCAGGGGAGGCTTCAGTTCCGCCAGCGCGCCTCAGGGGAGGCTTCAGTTCCGCCAGCGCGCCTCAGGGGAGGCTTCAGTTCCGCCAGCGCGCCTCAGGGGAGTCTCCAGTTCCGCCAGCGCGCCGCAAGGGAGTCTCCATGTCCCCAGAGCCCAGCCAGGACCTCGCCAGGGAAAACCCTCACCACGCTCTCTAGCTTCATTCACAGCGGTGACAGCGACCCGCCAGACTTCGAGAGCGTGCTTCCATCGCCACCCGGTGTCAAAGGAGGCCAGAGTACTGCAGAGGCCGCCCGGCGTGAGGACAACACAGTGCTGCATCGGCCGCCCGACTTGGAGGGCGATTCAGTGCTGCAGCCATCGCTCCACCGGCAAGAGCGACACAGCACTGCCTCCAACGCATTGACTCGATGGCGCGGCCAC
Organism: Channallabes apus; assembly: GCA_030522415.1. Taxonomy (NCBI): domain Eukaryota; kingdom Metazoa; phylum Chordata; class Actinopteri; order Siluriformes; family Clariidae; genus Channallabes; species Channallabes apus. Next base: position 16,067,852 of record CM060125.1, read on the forward strand.
GTCCAGACGCCTTCCTGATCGCTCCGTACAAACTGTGCATTTTTTTCCTTCTTTCTTTATTTATTTTAATTTCATTCGCTAAGAGTACTTCAGGTTTAGTGACCTATGACAGTAGAACACTACTGGATATAGGAATTCAGATTTCGGCGCTTACTTATACCACCTTTAAGCCTGACCCGTCGTGGCCCTCTGAGATACTACGCTGCTCAGACGACAACAACAATGGACGGGACGCTAACCCGCGGCGAAGAACAAAGAAGCGTCGAGGGAAACGCGGCGGCGTCCGTAACAGAATGAGAGAACAAGCTCATCGCACCCCTCTGCCGAGTATCCTGCTGGCTAATGTACAGTCACTGGAGAATAAGCTTGATGACCTCAGAGCCAGAGTTACTTTCCAGCGAGATATCAGGGATTGTAATCTTCTGTGCTTTACAGAAACATGGCTGACCCCCATTGTGCCGGACCGAGTCGTAACCCCATCGGACTCATTCTCTGTGTTCCGCATGGACAGGACGGCAGAGTCTAACAAAGCTAAAGGTGGAGGTGTGTGCTTCATGGTCAACAAGAAGTGGTGCGATGCCAGGAGTGTTTCCATTCTCTCCAGTAGCTGCTCGCCTCATTTGGAATATCTGAGTGTTAAATGTCGTCCTTTCTACCTGCCTCGCGAGTTCACCTCGGTCATTGCCACGGCGGTCTACATCCCACCCCACGCGGACACAGGCACTGCTCTGTCTGAACTACATGATGTGCTGAGTGAGTTCCAAAACAAACACCCGGACGCAGCGCACATTGTAGCAGGTGACTTTAATAAAGCGAACCTCAGACAGGTTATGCCAAACTTTCACCAACATGTTACATGTCCGACAAGGGGACTCAACATTCTGGACCACTGTTACACACCATACAAGCGGGGCTACAAAGCTGTTTCACATCCAGCATTCGGGAAATCAGACCACAACGCCATTTTCCTCATACCGGAATATCAACAAAGCTTTCGTCGTGAAGCTCCGGTCATGAGGGAGGTGCAACGCTGGTCTGCCCAATCAGAAGCTACGCTACAGGACGCGCTCGATGACGTAGATTGGGACATGTTCCGAGCCTGCGCAGTAGACATCAACGAGTTTGCGGATGTAGCAGTTAGCTTCGTTAGCACGCTCGTAAATGAAGTTGTCCCGACAGTGAGGTTCAAATCGTTTCCGAACCAGAAGCCTTGGGTAGACCGATCGATCCGCGATGCTGTGAATGCCCGGACCGCTGCTTATAATGCCGCACTCATTAGCGGCGATATGAGCGCATACAAAGCGGCTTCTTATAGCGTCAGGCGAGCGGTGAGGGAAGCTAAGGGGCGGTTCCGACAGCGAACTGAATCACACTTCCATCAGGGTGACACACGCCGCATGTGGCACGGATTACGCACAATCACGGACTACAAGGTTGCCAAAGACACCACGACGATAGTCGCCGACTCTGCATTCGCCAACGAGCTGAACGCATTCTTCGCCCGGTTTGAGGTTAGCCAGGCGGCTAATGCTAGCAGCCTGCTGACTGAGAGTGATGACGTCATCAGCGAGGATTGCGTCATCAGCATCGCAGAGCACGACGTTCGCACGGCGCTGAGGAGGGTGAACACCAGGAAAGCGGCGGGTCCAGATGGCATCTCTGGGTGCCTGCTGCGCTGCTGCGCTGACCAGCTGTCAGGTGTGTTCACCTGTATCTTTAATGAGTCCCTGGCGAAGTCTGTGGTCCCGGCGTGTTTCAAGAGATCCACCATTGTCCCCGTGCCCAAGACCAACAAACCCTCATGCCTGAATGACTACCGGCCTGTTGCACTGACATCGATGGTCATGAAGGTATTTGAGGGTCTGCTAAAAAAACATCATCTCCTCCTCCATCCCCAGCTCCATAGATCCACTTCAGTTCGCCTACCGCCCCAACAGATCCACAGAGGATGCCATCTCCCATGTTCTGCACACCACTCTCAGCCACGTGGACAAGATGCAAGGTAACTATGTGAGATTGCTTTTTATAGATTACAGCTCTGCTTTCAACACAATAGTGCCTAACAGACTGTTCACAAAGCTGAGAGATCTAGGACTTAACAAACGCTTGTGTGCCTGGGTGTTGGACTTCCTCTCGGACAGATCTCAAGCGGTGAGAGTGGGCAAGTGCTTCTCCAGCAGCATCACCATCAACACAGGTGCTCCACAGGGATGTGTTCTCTCTCCACTGCTATACTCTCTCTACACTTCAGACTGTGTGGCCATGTTCGACTCCAACACCATCGTTAAGTTTGCTGACGATACGGTGGTGCTGGGCTTCATCTCCAACAACGATGAGTCGGCCTACATAGATGAAGTGGAGAACCTGGCACTATGGTGTGAAGAAAACTGCCTCCGACTGAACGTCAGTAAGACGAAGGAGCTGGTGGTGGACTTCAGAAGGGGACAACTGGACCACAAACCCCTCATCATCAATGGAGCTCCAGTGGAGAGAGTGAGCAGCTTCAAGTACTTGGGCGTCCACATCTCCGAGGATCTGACTTGGACTGAGCATATCTGTGCTCAGACGAAAAGGGCAAAGCAGCGTCTGTACCACCTGAGGCAGTTGAGGAAGTTTGGGGTTTCCCCTGCTGTCCTTAAGGCTTTCTACTCGGGTGCTGTTGAGAGCATCCTAACACAGAACATTTCATCCTGGTTTGGGAATAGCTGTGTACAGGACAGGAAAGCCCTCCAGAGAGTGATCCGGGCAGCTGAACGCTGCTGCAGGTTAACTCTCCCCTCCATGCAGGACATCTACACCAGGAGATGTAAAACCAGGGCAGCTCGTATCATTAAGGACTTGTCGCACCCCAATAACGGACTGTTCAAACTTCTGCATTCAGGCAGAAGGTTCCGGGTCATTATGGCCAAAACGGAGAGACTCAGGAGGAGTTTTTATCCACAGGCGATTAGACTCCTCAACCATGATGGGCCACTCTCCCATTCATAGGACTGGTAACAGTTCACCCACACACTGCTGTGCTGACATTCCACACTGCACACTGCACTTTAGTCTGGACTGTAAGCATCACTTGCACTAACATCTTTATCCTGCTCAGATACACATTTTATTATTATGTTTACATTTGCACCTTTTTTTTTTTTTTTTTTTAAATTTCAATTTCTATTTCTATTTATAGATTATTTCTTTTGTTTCTTGTTATTTGCACAAAGTAGGAGCGGTTCAGGATACATTTCACTGCGTGTTGTACTTGTATAACTATGCATGTGACAAATAAAGAATCTTGAATCTTGAATCTTGAAACGCCCGGCCTACACCAGCGATCCGGCACTGCCTCCGCCGCCCGGCCTATGACATCGGCCCAGTGCTGCCTCCGCCACCCGACAACGTCGTGAGCTCACCGCCGCTCAGCCCCGAGGACGAGCCATTGCTGCGTCTGCCACCCAGCCTCAGGTGCAGGCCGCTGCTGCACCCGGCGCCTGGCATCGGCGGCAGTGCAAGCTTGCCCACCCTCCCACCCACCTTGGGGAGCCGGCTCGTCGCAGTCGGGTGGAATGACCCGGGACATGGGGAAGGGTACCCAGGACCTCCGTTAGCGCTCCGGAGGAGCGTTTTTAAGGGGGGGGTACTGTGAGGGTTGCCCACTAGAGGGCAGTGTTTTTACTTTGTAGTTTTGGTTCCTAGACTCAGTTTCCCAGAAGCCTCCTCGGTCAGGTGACATGGATACTCACCTGAACTGAGGAGGCTCATTAGCACTTTTATAAATACCTGTTTGTTCTGGGAAACTGGGTCGAGCATTAATTTCTGTTATGTGGGTTTTGTTTCCTTGTTTTAGTTTGATTTCATTATAGTTGGCATTTAGTTTCTGGAGCTCCTTAAGTTTGTATTTGCTTTGATTTAGTTTATGTCTCTGTGTCTCCTAGCAGGATTAGCCTCTAGGAGAGTTAGCCTTTTGTGTTTACCCTCTTGTGTAAGTAACCCCCATTGCATGTTTAGTTATTAGTCTGTTTAAATACTAATGAGGGTGATACTAACATGTTTAGATCTTAGTCTGTCTAGTCTTTGAGTCTGTCTAGTCTCCTTGTCTGCTTAGCTCTTAGTCTGTTTAGGTACTAACATCTTTAGCCACTAACCTTTAGAGTTCTTAGTCTGTTTCATACCTAGTCTGCTGTGCACCCTGTCTGTTCATTCCCTTGGGTCTTAGGCTACTAGCCTGTTTAGCCATTAGTCTGATTAGCTATGAGCTAGCTTAGCAGCTAATGTGCAGAACAGGTGGTAGGCCTAGCCAAGCCTGTCTTGTGTTTGTTTATCCCTTGCATGCATAGTCCCTTGTGTTTAGTCCTCTAGGCTGTTTCGTGTGTCTTGTCTTGTCCAGTTTGTATCCCAATGTCTGTATTGTGTATCAATGTATGTAATCCCTAGTATTATGTCTAAGTGTTTGAGTTGTTTGTATTTTGCTCCAAAGTTTAAGCCAACTTCCTTAGTTCATGTTTTGTTCATGTTTGCATTTTATTATTAAAGACTCTTTTGGTTTCACTGCATCCCCTCTGCATCTATGCCTCCACACCAAGCCCACTGTCCAACACCATAGCAGAATGTGACACCTAAGCTTAATTTATGGTTCCTCTCGACACTTTGTAAACGAGACTGAAAGCGGGTTCCTTTTCTTCTTGCTACCGTCCTTGATAACATTCTTGAGACCTATGGTGCTACAGTATGTCTTTATTAATTCTTGCACAAAATGCAAAAAATAAAAGGTAAACTAGCTTCTCTCGGCTTTCCAGTGACGCTCCCAGACGTACATGTGACTTTTTAGGTGTTTTTTGGGGTTCGGTTCGTTTGATTGTATGACGAAAATGCTTCGCATGCCGAGGCTAATTTCTTGCCACATTTTAGTTCTTCGAGTAAAATTTTCTTAAGGGGGGGGGAGTTTGTAAGCCGAGGTACCACTGCATATTTTTTCACATCACGTCTGATTTTAGAGAATCCATGCTCACAGTAGCCTGAGATTCCTGTTCTGGGCTGATTAGAGTATAACCTGACATGAACTTCTGCTGTTGTATTGTATCTGCTTCTTGGTTTGAGTATTACCAGAACAATCCCAGGAGATCAACAATCATACTCCATCCCCATCCATCTACCTACGTAGGAACCTCTGTAGTCCAACTAGAACCCATGGAGGCCAATGGTGATTGCCACTGTATTAATTTCCATTTTACAACTGTGGTAGGACCTCAAGTCAACATTCACGCACTACAAGCAATTTGGAAATGCCAATTAGCCTATCCTGCATGTCTTTGGAATGTGGGTGGAAACCGGAGCACCTGAAGGAAACCCACCAAGCTCCATGCAGACCCCATGCACACGGACCCTGAGGTGGGAATCGAACCCAGAGCCTGGAGGTGCAAGGTGACACTGCTAACCACTACTCCACCCTGCTGCCAAAATAAATAAATTTAAAAAAAAACGACTTTTTACAACCACAATCAGGAGAAACGCATCTCATAATGCACACCACATCAAACCTTGGTCCAACAGAAGACCACATCACTCCTGTCAGCCAACTACAAGAATCCAAAGCTCCCATTAGCTCAAGACTCGCCGAAACTAGACAGCTGACGACTGGAAAAAATACCAGCTGATTTCTTTTTTCCCGTAATCTTCACCGGTCTAGTTTGGGTGTGTGTGAAATTCCCAGCAGACCAGGCATTTCTGAAATACTCGAACCAGCCCATCTGGCAGCAACAGCCATACCACGGTTAAAATCACAGATTTCGTATTTTTTCCCTATTCGGATGTTTCATGCGAAAATGAACTGAAGATCTTGACTTGTGTTTGCATTATTTTATGCATTGTGCAGCTCCTACATGATTGGCTAATTGGATCACTGCATAAATGTGCAGGTGTACAAGTATAACTGTTAAAGTGGAAGATGTGCCATGCACTGCTACAGTACATGCATCTGACTTTGAGGTGTTCCTCTTAAAGTTGCAACTAAATATACAGTATACAGTATCCTCAAGCATATTCCCACCAACCCTATATCCTAATCAACATATGATGTCGTAACTCACGATCAGGATGTTCATATGGCAGCCACTGGTGCTTGATCCCCTGGTGCTCAAAGTGCGGATTCCACATCTTGCACTGCTCCTCTCGGAAATCAGCGAGATCCTTGTCACACTCGTCAGTGTTACATAGCTGAAACTCGTAGTTGTTTCCATAGCATGTGCGCCCTCCGTTGGCCGGGCTGAGAAAGACAGCAGAGTCATAAAAGGTGTGACAAAGCGCAAAACCTTTTTACGATTTTATTTCCTTTTTTTTACCATTTTATAACCTTTTTACTTTTTCGCCTCTATCTAGTCCAATAATAATTCCCAAAACCCCAAAACATCCCAGTTGAGCCACGTATTATACAATTAAGTCTCTATTTAGAGTGGTTATTTTTAAAGGTCCCATACTTTTAACAGTTCAAGACAGGTCTCAGAGCTCCCTCAGAGTGTGTCCTTTAATGCTCCTGCTGAAATACCACTAAGCTATTCAATACGGTGGCCCTGAAGTGCAAAACAAATTAACAAAGCTGAAAATAAAAAACAAAGCTGAAAACTAAATAACAAAACCCAAAACTAATATTTTTATTAGGGGCGGGGGGGGGGGGGATTCTTACCGCTGATTGATCTGTCACTCAAGATATACAGGAAGTACTGTAGTAGCGGTAAATTCGTGTGTGTATGAATGTGCAAACATTATTGTGGTTTCAAATATGGCGTTCTTACGGTGGCCTTGAAGTCAATTTTGTTAATTTGTTTTGTACTTTACGGCCATCATAGTTTAAAGTGAAGCAGAACACACAAGAAACAAAGATAGAGAAACAAGTTCCTACTTCCTGTATATCTTGAATGACAGATGTCTCGTCCAATAAGCGGTAAGAATTTCATTCGCAAACTATACCTACCTTTTCCGGTTTGTATCTGACTGGCCGAGAAGTGCAATACAAATTAGCAAAACTGAAAACAAAATAAACTCAAAACCAAATGAACAAAACTGAAAACAAAATAACAAAAACAAAACAACAAGGGTTTTGTTATTTTGTTTTGGGTTTTGATATTTTGTTTTTGAATTTATTTTGTTTTCAGTTTTGTTAATTTGTTTTGCACTTCACAGACACCATAATTCAATGCTTAAAAAAAAACACTGTAGTTTACAGTACTTCTCTAAACGTGCAGTTTCAGTGTCTATGCTAATGAGCTACTGCTTATCCACGCCCACCAGAAAACAGCAGATGTGAAGCAACAACACGCAGGGTTGTTCTCTTCTTATATGAGGTCACAATAGGGGAAAGTTCTTTAAACTTTACTGTTTAAGCCATGATGGACCAAGGACGCACTATAGAGACCCATCTGAATATGTAAAAATGACTAAAAAGCTAAATTTGCCAATTTCTCTACTGCTAACCAACTGGTTCAACTAGCCAACCTTGTAGCCTGACTTCATAAAGACATACCTCGTGAAATCCGTCCCTATACCGTGGCTGGAAAATATGCAAAAATCTAACAATATTAGTCTTGCAAGAAACAGTTGCTTGGCGAATGGAAGATTTGTCAACCAAGTATGAGGCAAGGCACATGCATTTGATCCAATTTTTAATCCAATTTCGTGTGATGAGAGCAGTGATGCCACAGACACAGCTCAGCATGCCACCAGCTGCTCCCTCTTCCAGAGCTCTACAGGAGCACAGAAAAATCCAGACTGCCACTAATGAGGTGCCATGCAGAAGGTATGTTCAGTTTGTTCGGCGCCGCATGAAGTATACATGTGAGCAAACATTTGGTCTAATTACGCTGAACAAGAGCCGACTGCGGTCCGAGATAACTGACAGCCACCTTTATGCCGGGCTCGGAATCTCCACAACCGGACTACCTGATGTGACAGCAATTCTTCTAGCTATCAGAGCTATCCTCACTAGAACGGGCAACCAGAAATAATTAATTCCTCAATATGTCCCCTAACAAAAAAAGTTTCCCGCAAAAGCAGGGAAAATTGCTTTAAAATGTATACTAACATGGGGTTATCACATTGGCGGGTTCGGAAACGGACGCCTCCTCCACATGAACGTGAGCAGGAGCCGAACTTAGTCCACTGCCCCCAGTTGCCGTCCTGCCTAAGGATGTCCGACGTCAGCTTGATACAGTGACCCTTAAAGCAGTTCTGCAGAAAAAAGATAATTGTACGTGTTGATAACCAATGGTTAAGCTGAAAACAATATTCAGCAAGTGCTTGATGATAAAATATTGGTAAGCTTCGTACCTTTCCTGTGGCGCACTTGGTGCCGTCAATGGGAGGACCCTTCTTGGTCTTGCAGAAGAAAGGGTTCTCAGGATGGCTGCACCACAGCTGCTTGCACGGGTCGTAGGTGCTGTACTAAAAGAAACAGTCACGCTCGCATTCACACATGCAGCTTGCAAGGCTAGAATACAACCAGGACACACAATCATGTCTACCTCTGGACAAAGAACCATGTATAGTCCCAATGGAAACTTATTATTTATTATGGAACATTATATATATATATATTTTCAGAAGTTTTGTTTCAATTGGAAATATTTAGCAGCATTCGAAATAAATTGTGTCAGTTGATGTTATTCATTAAAATTGCACTGAAGTTAGATTAGGGGGAGGGGGCGTGGCATCCGCATGCATGGTGCAAGTTAATATCCAATCCAGTAGCTGGGGCAGTAACGCACTGGCCGCACATGAAATCAAAAGAAGAGATAATCTTGCAAAATACGAGTATTTTCGAAAAAAAAAGTAAGCGATAAACAGAAAACTGCATTATTGATTGAATCGCACACCTCTAAACATCCTGTGTACAGGTACAGTAGTACAGTCTGGTCACATGTTCGACTCTAGGTGTCAGCGTGTTATGTGTCACTCACCGCTGTGCACATCATGTATCCCATGCCAAAGTCGAAGCGGCATTGCTCGTTCATGGAGTAATGCAGACCGGGCAGCTGAGGCAGGGACGGCCAATCGTGATCGAACGGGTCGTCGCGCATACAGTCATAGGTGCTGCAGGAAACACATCGCGAGCTTTCCAATTAATAAATATATAGTACATCTAGTCAATCTCGTAGCGTAAAACGTAACGTAAACTCCTGTCTTATTATGGAGTTGTTCACCAATATGCCTAAGATTTAATAAAATAATAATAAAATTAATAGCAAAGGTACGAAGTTATGAGAGTGTGTGTAAGACCATGGGAATTTAAACGGTTAACAAATGAGTCAAAAAATAAAAGAAACATCAATCACTCACTCACTTTTACCTTGTTATCCTGCGTAGATGGTCACAGGGGTCATGGGGCCTATATCAGGTGACTGAGGGCACAAGTTGGGGAACACACCAGTCCATTGCGGGGCACACACATACACACACGCTCATTCACACAATTTGGGAACTCCAATAAGCCTAATCTGCATGTCTTTGGACTGTAGGGGGAAACCGGAGTACCCGGAGGAAACCCACCAAGCATCATGCAAACTCCATGCACTCGGACCCTGGATGTGTTTTTATTTTTTTTATAGTGAGGATGCATTGATGCCATATTTCGGACTTTCAGACATGGACATGTTTTGGTACTCGTCATGCAGTCCGAGCACTGATTTCAGTATCAGTACTGGTTCATATCTAGTGTTAAAGGGATAGTTAGGATTTTTAAAAAGTCTGTCTTGCCTGAAAATGTATCTACATATGAATAAATTACCATAGGTTTTGTTTATCATAACGAGTACAATGTACTGTACATTAATTAATCAGGGACAACCCTTCCACAACCCTCGTTCCATGCACAAATGTATTTCAAAGTTCTGCTGAGTCTAATATGACAGATAAAGACAGATTTGTGAAAATCTGAACGATCCCGTTAAGTAATGCTGAGAATCCAGCAACCTTTTGAGATTTCTCCTGCTAATCTTTTTCCTTCCTTCTGTTCTTCCTTTTTTTCAGTTAGTTTTTTCTGTAAATTCCCATAACTCTCCTTTACTGCTATTACCGTTTCTCCCTCCAGGTCCACAGACCTGCAATCTGCTTTCCAGCTCACTAAAACCTAATGGCCGCCTTGAAACCCAACTTAACAGCTTAATGTTGACACCTACATATTATCCTCTGAGTTCTGTAAGCAGTAAACTGAAGGGGAAAACAGTACAGGAATCTAATGGCCGTACAGTGCAAGTAGAGTCTCACTTGATGTATTTGCTGAGCTCTTGCTGGCTGCAGCGGGACCAGTGGAAGCGGTGGAAGGCGGCCTGGACCAGCGGAGCCATGATGCTTCCCATCGGCACTTCGTCTCCGCACTCGTTCCCCTGCCCGTCATGTTCCATCCCTAATCTGACCATCCCATGAGACACAAACATGCACAGACATACACTTTTTAAGTGAACACATTTTAAGTTAATATGCATTCTCCTGTTTAATAGCGTTACCCCCGGAAATATTGGCACCCTTTAAGACAATCTGAAAGTGTGATTATAATATACATTACATGCATTTATTCTGGGCTCTGGGCTGATGAAATTAAATATTACAGTGTGTGTTATTTATTTATTTATTTTTGGCCAGGCAGAGTGTACAATATATGGCCAAAACACAGTATTGGTATTTTTCTGTTATACATATAATACAGAAAATGTGTGTGCCAAAGAAGCTACTCCTTAAGAAGCTAATTTTACATTACTAACTTCAGAGAGAAGAGATGGAGAGATGATTTTATACTGTATGTGCCCCAAAATGGGTATTTTTCAGCGTTATACTGTTAACGACTAGTATTGATAGTAAACTTGGTGTAAGCTTCTGGAAGTATATGGCCTATAAAAATTGTTGCTTAAAATAACACATTCTGTGCAAAATGAAGAATTTTTCTGTAGTGTCTGTAACCATGTCAAATTCATGTTGCAATATCCAAAGAATTTAGCATTTTAGAATAATACACTTTTTCAGGTTTATGTCTTTTTAGGTTAAATTTAAATTAAATTAAAATACAAAAAATGTGAAATGTATAAAAAAATGTTTTTGAATTCAAAAAAGTTACAGACACTACATAAAAGTGCCTAAAAATATAAATGTGTATGCACATTTACAAAAAACGAGCGCTTAGATCGAGAGATAAGAAGCATTAAGTATGAAAAATGATGTTATATGATCCTGTCTGAAAAGTCACTTTTTCACCAAGGTGAGACACTTTTTAGCACAGATACAGTACCATGTTTTGGCCCCCCACTCTGTAGATCAAATAAGATTGAAAATTCATTCAATCCTGAAAATCTTTGCCAAAAGAGTGCAAAACCACTTTTAGGAAACTGCACTGTATTTGTTTGATCCAGAGGTTTTTACTTTCTAAAACCATCTAATAATTGACTGACATGACTGAGGGCTTCTTAGGCTCCCTCTAATTGGAGCTCGCTTTCACGATAAAATCCTGACTGTTGAATTAGAGCTTGAAGATTTCTTATAGATATCATCCCAGGTGTCCAGAGCTTTCTTAAAGAAAAAAGAAAAGAAAAGAAAAACGTTGCATGTGGATGTGATTGGCGGGTGATTTTGCGTTTCTCACACGTGTCCTGTCTCATGAGCCACCACAAAAGCAGATGAGAAACCGTCCTCGTGGTTTAGAGTGCAGCTCCTCACGGGGTGACACATGCCTGTGACTGGGGCGTAACCTATGCACACAGACAACGGAAAGGAAAAACAAGTCAAACTATATATATACATTACACACTGACCATATATACCTATACTATATAAGTGAAAATTTGGATGCATATGTACAGTACAGTATGGATGATGGTTATACTGTGCTTGATTTGGTGTATTCTGTATTGAGCAGTATTACCCTGCATGCCTGTCGGTCCAAACTCTTGTCTAGTAAGGAAGATGGCATGATCGTGATACTCTGCATCGTTCTCGTCCTCTTTCTGTTGCAGAAAAGCCCAGCGACACACATTCTCCAGACTCTGAGACGGGTTCCCGAGCTCGATCAGTCCCATGGACTACAAATAGTGAACAACGGAATCAGGATTAACTCCACAGCATTATATATATTTATTATGCTTTTAAATAGCGCTGCATCTATAATAGGATCAAACGATAATGTAATCCAAAGCAATGTACTGTAGGTGGAATCAGTGAAGACCTGTAAGAGGGAACAGGAATGGCCCTGGGCTCATACAGAGCAACACTGTAGAAGGGTGCTTTCACATACAGTACTTTTGAAAAGTCTCGACCTCTCGTCATTTCTTCACATTTCGCTTCCAAAGAGCCAGTCTGTCTTGTATTTTTATGTAGTCTTGAGGAATAGGTCTCCTGGCTTCCTGAAGAGCTTTTAGCTTCTCATGAACCAGTGAGAAACAGGTGGCGATGATTAGAATAATGGTAATGCTGAGTGGCCGGGAATAGACGAGAGGGGAAATGAGGTTGGTGCTGAGGTTGTTAAAAAAAACAACCAGTTTTTAAATTGTCTCTTTAGGCACTTTGCAGCCTGTCGCAGTAAAACATTTGTTCCAGTTTATTTAATGTAATGTGAAGTAAAGAGGAGTGGCACAAAGGACCGTATAACCAAGCAGATCAAAATTTGGGAATGTCCTTGTACAGTATAGCAGTGGGCCAACCCTGTAGTCCAACTAGGCTGGCCAATGGTAGCTACGTATTGTATTTATATTTATTCCCATTTTTATGACCATGATAGGACCTCCGGTCAATTTCCACATACACACACACACACACACACACACACACACACACACACACACACACACACATTCACACAATTTGGGAACACCAAGTAGCCAAATCTAAGGAAACCCGGAGGGAACCCATGCAAACAACATGCAAACTCCATGCACACAGAACCTGAGGTGAGAGTCAAATCCAAAATCCGGATGTGTAAGGCAACGGTGCCAACCACTTAACCACCACCATGCCGGTGTATATATATATGTATATATAATGACAAAATTGACTTATTATATAAATATACATATAAGATTGACATCATATAATCGAATAGCTAGTTCCCGTTGGCAGCATGGTGGCATAATGGTTAGCACTGTGGCGTCGTTCCTCTAAGGTCGAGGGTTCAGTTCCCACCTCACCCCCGTGTTTGGTGGGTTTCCTGCGGGTACTCCGGTTTCCTCCCACAGTCCAAAGACATGCAGATTAGGTTAACTGGTGTTCCCAAATTGCCCATAGTTCGTTTGTGTGTACCCCACGTCATACCCAAAGACTTCTGGAATAGGCTCTAGACCCCCTGTACGGAGGATAAAGCGGTATAGAAGACGAACGAATGAATGATTCTTGTATAATGTTTTAATCAGGGAGAATTGATCAATCCTTAAACTTTTGCAGAACGGTGCATATTAAAGAAATGAGGAAAAGGTGGAAAAGTGAAGAATGGCTGTGATGGACAGCTGAGCATGTTTTTAATGCTCAGGAAGGCGTACCTTGGCTGAGCAGAGCATCACGATTCGCACCAGCACCACGTTGATGTGAGCACCGAGTGAAGAATCCTGGTAGATCTCATTCACCTGAGAGCGAAGAGAAAAGAAAAAAAAAATACCAGTCGAACCTTTGAACTCGCAGTGACCTCAGGGAAAACTTAGAAGTGACAGACTAATTACAGTACAGGCTTTCTGTCTTAAGTTAACTAGTTTAGAAATGTACATATAATTAGAATCGGGCAAAGACAGGCTAAGCAAGCAGAGACCCTCTCGGGGTTCCGAGACAGCCGTGTTTGTGGAGCGAATATCATTTCTCTCCTCCTTGCACCTGACCCTGTCTCATTCGACGCTTCCGCAGCCCATCATGCGAAGAAACCTGAGACAGAGTGCCGGACCGATGCCAAAACGCACAGCGTGTGGGTGTGCGAGCGTGAGAAAACTAATGAAGGCCTTCGACACACACACGGAGACTGACAGATGGATGGCAACCCGACCAGAGGCTGTTTAAGAATCTGAGCGCAACTGGGGAAAACGAACAGAGGAGAGGAAAAAGACGACAGATTGACAGAAGGAAACATCACACAGCCGAATCATACGACAGGAATTCTGAGAAACGACTCGCCGACGCTCTTGTCGCTTAGATAAGAGCGACTGGAAGACTTTTTTTTCCCTTCGTCTTCTTCTTCTTCTTCTTCTTGTTTTTTAATTTTGCTGGAAATTCGACCAAATGAGACAGTTGATAATTAGTGTCAGGTCTCATTAGCTGGACTGGAGTGGGATTATGCGGTAATTGTGGTGATCAGGGCTGCGTCTAATAAGGGAGAGAAAGTCGTCTTCGTGTTTATCGCGTTAATCAGTCGCTAAAGTTGCTTGGCAACCCTGACAAGGAGTCGAGATGGTCATGGATTGTACGGCCATCTCCAGCTTTGCATCTGTTCTCTACCACACACACACACACACACACACACACACACTGCAGCCTTTTACCTTTTAACCTCACACATAAGCAACAATCAGCAATGTTCCCTGCTCTCTTTCTCATTACCACTGATTTTCTGTCTGTTCATTTTCTCACGATTTCCGTCTCACACACACATACAGTAAACACACACACAGCGCTAGCAACCAGCCCAGAGGTCCCTCATTAGTGTATCTCTGTCTCTGGCCCTCGGTAGGACCCTGACCGTGTTCTATTAGTCCAGCTCCCAGCATGCCGCCGAGCAGGTAGGCAATTGACGAGCAGGAGGCCAAAGTGCCAGAAAATCATTAGGATTCAATTAATAATGCAGCAAGGGCTTCCACCGGAGCTTGTCTTCTGCCAAGCAGTTGAACGGCAGCATAAACAGAAGTGAGTCAGGATGGACTGCGAACAGAGACACGCTGGAAGCAAGCAGAGAGCCTGAAAAACAAGGGATAGTGCGACTGGGTTCGAGTGGAACTTTTCGAGAGAAAAAATAATTATATCATACGAGAATCAAAAAACGTCAAAGCGGAAAATGCTAATCTAGTTGCACATGTGCGCATTAATTCTTTAAGTCAAGAACATTGTCAGGAGCAGGACAGAATTCCCGGTCTCTCTGGATCTTGCAGGAAGATCGATGGAAATGCCTGCTCTGGAAAAGCCTGGATCCTCTGCTATCCGAGGTTACGTTGAGACCGGGTTCATTCCTACAGTAGCACACGTTTTTATCAGACCCCAGTCATTTCATGTAACAGATTAAAAAAACAAGGTCTGCAGTGGCTTGCGCCAGCCTGTCCTGGTCATTTTCTAGACATGCAGGTGTGAAAGATCGCGCTACAACTTCGACACTTTCCCGAGTCAAATTCCGAGGTGGGAAAAAGCAACGAAGTGAACCGGAATTTCTCGCGGGGAAAAGAAATTCTGTCGGACTTACAATGTTCATGAGAGTCAGCAGATATTTCTGGATTTGCTCTCGGCCGTGAAACTGCACCACGGAACAATCCACTCCCAGGAGCACCTCGATGTGGAAGATCTCGTCTTGGTATGATCTTCGTGCACGTCTGCTGCTATTCACTTTGGGATGAAACCCTTTGGATATGGCTTCCGCTCCAGCCAGACCACCCAGTGCTGAACCTGCAGAAAAATACGCACACACACACAAACGAGCACACACCACATGTGCTACTTCAAAATCAGCCGGAAATGCATGACATTGAACTGAAATCACATTTAAGACGAGCCAAGGCTTTTATTTTGAGGTCAGCGCGCGTGCATTCTGACGTAATCAGAAAAATCTTCGGCAATGCAGACTGAAAGGAAATCAAGCATAACTTTTTATGACAAGAGACCAAATGTCAGTAAAATATGAGTGGTTTCCAAAGCCTACTATGTCAACCCCAGAACTCTTTGCAATAAAGGATTGACTTCACGTTAAGGGGAACCTACACAACGCTGGGGTAGCTCTGACGCCTTGGGGCACTTGGAGGTTAGCGGCGGATTCCTTTAGGTGCTATGAGTTGCGGGGAGTCTTGTGGAGTCCTGCCCCAAGGGGTCAGAGCTACCCAAGTGACACAAGGGGAATCCACACAATGCTGGGCTTAATGTTTTGCCTTTTAATGTTACGGGTGATGAGTGTTTTTTTTTAAGACGTGTCACTGAAAACAAAAAGAGATTGCGAAAGCAGACGGCAGACTGAGACAAGAGATCTGTTCCATGATATGACTGGCCGTTAACTAGCAACACACAATGTACCAAAGTCATTGATGAACGTGGGAGTTTAGTGGAGAACCAGGTGTCATGTGATTATCTGTAAGAACATACTCAAGAGTGTGTTCGCCTAACCCCGATATCAAAATAACAATGATAACGTGGGAACAGGAAAGAGAGCAATGCCAGTTGAAGTTAAAGACGAAGACCGCATGGCTTATTGTTGCTCATTTCTAAATCAGCTAAAAAGGAATTAAACAAAAGTGAAGAATGGGCCCTTAATAAGGACAAGGCTTCAAAAAAACATTGCGTCAAAATAAATTGTAAGTAGGAGACCTATTTTCAGCTGGACATTTTCTTTTAATGGAGCTTTAATTTTGATTATTTGCTTTAAAACATCTTGGTGGCTGTACAGTAGTTTATTATTATTATTCTTATAATTAGCCCAATTTAACAGCCCTGTCATTGCCCATTCTCTGCTGCTCTCCCTTTAATAAGTGAGCATTCCTGCTTTAATGCGATATTAGTGCTTGTTGCTATTCAATGAAATATTATTTGTTTATCCCTTCAAAAAATTCCATTGTTGCAAATCAGCTTAACGTTTGTCCGGTTCATCCCACGAGTGCTTGATCGGATTGGAATCTGGGGAATTTGGAGGCCAGGTCGGAGGCCTTGGGCTTTTTCCCTACCGGGCCCATTCCATGGATGCTCAATTGTATTATGGTTTGGAATTTGGCGCCGGGTCAACAACATTGAACTCTTGCACTGGGTGTTCTGGTGCATTTCTATCGTATCTTTCTGTATCGTATTTGAATTTTGTGCTGCATTTGTTTTCTGGGATCAGCCCAGATGGAGCTGGCCGTTGGTCTCCATGAACATGGGTGATCCTGAGGTGATGCTGCTCAGTTTACCTGGTTATCAGAAAATGGTTATAATGTTATGGCTAACCAGTGTATGTTTTGGTTCGACCTCACCTACAGTAGCCCTATGGGTGAGTCTTTGGTTCAAGATCATAATGATCCAATATGGGCCAATGGTGACTACTAGAAAGGCTACTGTAACAGTATTAATCATCCTTAGATCCTGTACGGGAAACCACCCACTGCTTAGAGACTGAACTAGCACCATAGTAAACAATCCTAATACGTGTATAAACTCATGAATACAAATTGGGTTCAAAAGAAAAAAAAACTGATTGGAATTTTTCTAAGATGAATCAGCACTTCTGATTCCCAGACTGCCGGCGTATTAGCATACCAGTTTGGAGCGAACATTTTAGCCTAATTTAGACTAATGCTCAGTTGTTTAATCCTATTGGTTAAATTCTGGTGGGTCGATTCGACACCTACCACCGATGACTAATCTATAATACCTCGCAAGTACAGGCCGTTTGGGATCGTTTATGTAAATGCTGACCATAAATGTGATTAAGACCGAGATGCTCCTGGCTAATAACGCTCGTTCGGATTGCAGAAGCAAAACAATGCACGCACCATGATGAATGACGACGAGGAGCTTTGATTGCTTTGATAATGACTTCTAGATTCGCGAATTCCTTGGGAACTGTCCGACTGCTCGCAACCCTTGATCAGCACAATGTCTGCAGCGGTGTGGTTTGAACGAGTTCATCTCTTTCAGGCATCATCAATCCATCATCAAAGCAGCTGTCTGAACATTAACCGCTGCGCGCATTATAAACGCTCCCTACGGATTCGTTGGTTTTTGCGGAATTACTCCCAAAAAGCGCTGAGGAGCTGTGATTAAGTATTAAAAGGACGGAGTGCAAGGCTGCAGATTAGACAGGGTTTAGGCTGATCAAGTTTCCGCAAAAAGTAAAGCTCGGGTCATTATACTCCTTTAATAAAACAGAGCTGTCAGGTTTAATGAAAGAAATATTCAAGAATAAGTCATAATGCTCATCACAGCTCTTATCTATAAAAATAGACATCATCCAACTGTGTTTACCTCTGCCTTGAAGTCGGAGCAAAGATCATGAATCAGTGTATCCACAAGGGCTTTTGATGCTTGAAGGCAAGATTTGAAACACATGATGAAGTCAGCTCAAGCCTGCAAACTATAGGGAATTTCGCACAACAACAACAACAACAACAACAACAACGACGAACACTCTACCTGCAAGTGCCAACACGCTCCCGAAAAACCCGGTAAATGTATCATCAATTCTTAGTCTGGACAGCTCGTATTCTATTATCTCTCACGCCAATACTAATAATTTCATCCAAAAATCCTGTTATGCCAAATTAGGCTTGCAGTTTAATGATTTGTCTCTACATGATTTTACGCTGATCCAAGAATGTTTACTCTGATAATATATGTATTATACACTTCCCGAGCAAAAAAAAAAAAAAAAAACACCATCTGGATTTCACTAAGCAAATAGTTAAGAGCCTTCCACTGGATAATTACTGCAGAGATTAATATGTTTCAGCTGCAACAAGTTATTTAACCCT
Source organism: Channallabes apus (assembly GCA_030522415.1). Lineage (NCBI taxonomy): Eukaryota > Metazoa > Chordata > Actinopteri > Siluriformes > Clariidae > Channallabes > Channallabes apus. The sequence continues at coordinate 16,086,481 of CM060125.1, forward strand.
AACTGGAGCTTCTCATTTCTTAATCAACCATGTCAGAAGACATTTCCTGAGATCATGCCAAACACTTTACTCTGTTTCAGAAGGGGCAAATTATTGTCCTGCTTCAAGCAAAGAAAACATCTAAAACTACGAAAATGAGTTAAGAACTGAAAAAAGCAATAATAAAACATTGACGGATAGTCGTGAACCATCATCTTTGATGACATGTGGTTGGAAAAACATTCTCAATGAGTGTGTGATGGGAAACAACACATAAATGTTTGAGTGAAATCAATTCATTTAAAAAAAAACAACAGCAGAACTCTCGTCAATGGGTTGTTTTTTTCCTGATTTTCTCCCTAATTTAGTCGTGTCCAATTCCTCCCCGTCACTAGGGGGCTCCCACATTAAGCTACTACACCTCAGTCGGGAGGGCCGAAGACTATCACTTTTCTTCCGAACCACGTGACATCACTGACCGCTTTTTTTTTCAAACTGCTCGCTTAACGCACATTTGGGGGCGGCGTAACACATTCCGAGGACATCGCTATCCGCTCCTTCTGCTTGCGTGAGCTCTCAGACGCCCCTGATTGGCTGTATTGTGGGAGCACGAAGTACCTCTCATCCGTCCCCACTAAGAGAGCTCGTCCAATCAGTTCTCTCTAGACCTTCGGCTGCGAGAGGTTACAGCATCACCCGGGAATCGACCTTGCGATCTCCAGATGATAGAGCGAGCACTTTACCACTGTACCACTCGGAGGTGTCTCATCCATGGTTAATAGTGAAAGTAAAAACATTTCCATGCACACAATGCAGAAAGAACTCAAGGGATTGGGACTAAACAGCTGCGTAGGCGTAATAAAAAACACTTACTGCTGTTTACATTTATTTGCCAGTGAGCATAAAGAATGCGCTGTGGAGCAATGGAAAAAGGTCATGTGATCTAATGAGTCTAGATTTATCCTGTTTCAGAGTGATGAGTGTGTGAGGGTAAGAAGAAAGGTAGATGAACAATGCACCCATCATGCCTAGTGCCTACCGTAGACAAGCTTATGGAGGCAGTGTTATGATCTGGGGTTGCTTCAGTTGGTCAGGTCTACAGTAGGTTATGTGTAAGAATAATTGTAATAATAATTTCAGCTGACTACCTGAATATGCTGTATATACAGGCTTCATCAGGCTCAAATTGTGAAAGAGGTGCTTCAGCGAGGGCGGCTTAGTGGTTAGCACTGTCGCTTTGCACCTCCAGGGTCCAGGTTCTATTCCTGGCCCGGGTCGATTCCCGCCTCTGTAGACATGGAGTTTGCATGTCCTCCCCATGCTTGGTGGGTTTCCTCCGAGTACTCTGGTGTCCGCTCATAGTCCAAAGACATGCAGATTAGGCGTTCTAATTGGCGTTCCCACATTGCCCAAAGTGTGTAAGTGTGTCTATGTGTGTGTGTGTGTGGAATAGGCTCCAGGCCCCCCGTGACTCTGGATACCGTATAAAGCGGTTTAGACGATGAGTGAGTGGTCCAGGGAGCATGAGACATCATGTTCACACATGGATCAGCCACCACAGAGTCCTTCAACCTATTCAGAATCGTTGGGATGTGCCGGAGAAGGATTTACGTGGCGGTTTGACTCTACCATCATCAATACAAGATCTGGGAGAAAAATCAATGTGACTCTAGACTGATATAAAAACTACACCACGGTTATAAACAAAGCAGAAGGCGGTCCAGCGAAATATGACCATGTGTGCATTTTTTTGCCTTATACAAAATAATATAATATAAGTGGTTATACAGTATATTAGTGATTTGCTCTGTTGACTCGCACCTTCAGCGTTGGGGTTTTGAATCCAGTATACCGCCTCAGTCAGTCTGTGTGGGGATTGCATGTTCTATCTTGGTATTCTGGTTTCCTCCCTCAGACCAAAGGTATGTGTTACAGGTTGGCTTTTTTTTTTGCACATGTGGGTGCTTGAGTGTGTCTGTGTCTGTGTGTGTGTGTGTGTGTGTGTGTGTGTGTGTGTGTGTGTGTGTGTGTGTGTGTGTGTGTGTGTATGTATGTATGTGCGTGATTGTACCCAGGGTGGACCCTGTCTTCACTGGGATAGACTCCTAAACAGAATATGAGAGAAAGACAATGGATGGATGGATGGATGGATAGAATATATAATATTATAGTAACAATTTTAGTATTAGTGAGTCAATTTTTAATAAGTGAAACCTGGAAAGAACATCAAATGAATCTGGAGAGATTTAACCAAAGTTTTTTTTTTTTAATCCCATGCCTGAAGGTCCCTAGTTCTCAGATCAGTTTGGGGGCATTGAAATGTTTCAAAAGTCACATGATCATCTAAAGTCTTTTACGTCTGTGTGATGTAACCCGGGAAATCAGATAATCCAGACAACCTGAGCCACTGCCTTTAAACTTACAACCAGGAGTCGATGTTCCTAAAGTAGCATCAATGCTCCAGCTCAGCACAGGCAAACCCCACGATCGAGCGGGTATCACAATGTCACCACAGTCATCATATTTCAAGGGTAAAAGGTTTCAATGCACCACTCTGTGCTTGGCCAAATCCTAAAAATAGAAAGCTACAGAAGGGCTGGCCATGTGTTTATAGGTGCTACGGTGAACAAAAGGCTGCGTCTGCCTTTACTGTGGCAGCATTATTGATAGACCTGGTTAGAACTCTTAGAACCGACTTTAACGCCTCGATGTAGGGATGCATGATTATGGCCAAAATTATAATGATGATAAGGATTGTTATTATAATAACAATTATTATTACAACAATAATTATCATAATAATAAACACTATCTATTAGCGATAGACCATCCAAGGAGCACCGATACGATATTATCACGATACCTCCGATTTGTATTGTTATTCTGTAAGTATCACGATTTTATAAATAAATATTCATTTTGATATTGAAAATGTAAAAGTTTGCTACAATTTTTAACAAATCCAGGGAATAATGCCTGCCAATGTGTGAGCAGTTTAGAGAGCACCACCTGTAGGATTATAAAGGAACTGCACCACATTACCGTCTCATATGCAAACATCATCGTCATCATCTATAACGCATTATCCTTTATACAGGGTTGCAGAAGACTTAGGGTGCGAGGCAGGGTACACCCTGGATGGAGTATCAATCCATTGCAGGGTGTGCACACACACACACACACACACACACACACACTTATTCAAACACACTACGGGCAATTTGGAAATGCCAGGTAGCCTAATGTGCATGAGTACCCGGAGGAAACCCAACAAGCTCGGGAAGAACCAGGAGGGAATCAAACCTGAACCCTGGATGTGTGAGGCAGCAATTGATTTGCTTGTGTAGCGCTTCTAAATCACTCACTCATTCATCGTCTATACCGCTAAATATATGTATACAGAGTCGCGGGGGGGCCTGGAGAGCATCGAAGAAGACTTAGAGCACAAGGCAGGGTATACCCTGGAAAGATTGCGAATCCAACGCAGGACACACACACACGACGGGCAATTTGGGAACGCCAATTAACCTAATCTGCAAGTCTTTGGACTGTGGGAGAAAACCGGAGAACCCGGAGGAAACCCACAAAGCACTCAGAGGCAGGAATCAAATCTGGTCAGGAATTGAACTGGAGGTGCAAGGCGACAGTGATAACCACTAAGCCACTGTGCCGACACTCTTCTAAATCATTCAGAGTGTAATCATTCGATTGTGGCATTGTTCTAGCATTGTTGTATTGGCGCTGGATGCAATATCAATATGGGAAACCAAAATTGTGATCTAGGTTAAAATTAAAAAGTTCAAAACTATATATCACCAAAACAATCTTGCCTTGGCTTGCCTACTGCATGTCCAGTTTTAGTCAAGGTGCTTTTTTTTGCACACCACTATTTCATAACTGTGACCATCCTGTCCGCCTGAACCAGTCGCACCGTGCTCCTCTGACCTATATTTGATCTATGTGAGGTCTCAGCTCTCCTATACTTTCTCTGCTAAGACACTTAAGTCTGTACTTACAAAAACAAAACAAAGAAAGCTCACATAACCAGAGAATGATACTGTGCACACACACACACACACTTACACACTTACACACTTACATTCCGGAGGTCTTCAAGTATCACACATGGCTTTTGGAGAAGTCCGGGAAGATTCCGTGCCAGATGGATGCGCAGACACTGGCATCGAGAGTCAAAACAAAATCCATAACTTGGCGTTTCGAACAGGGCCGGCAGATGTGACCGCTCAAGCAACAGACGTCGAAAAATAAACAAGGAATAAATCTGAGCAAATTGCCTGATGTTTGGTTTATAGAAACAAGACGAAAGGCATGCAAAGGGTGTCAAGTTTTAATCACGATGAGTTCACAGGAAAACAGACTAATGTAGGCGACTTCTTACATTTTTCAGAGATACTCCCAGTTCCAGAGCTTTCCACAGCCTCATGTGCTGTAGGGTTTATTCCAGCAGGATGTAAAACTTCAATCTTTATTATAGTACAGAGTGAAAGTACAGCCAGATTTGAAATTGCTAAGTGCACCAGCAAATTAAAAATACTATAACTCACTCATGCATCGTCTATAGCAATTAATCCTGTATTCAGGCTCGCCGTGGCCTGGAGCCTATCACGGGAGACTTAGGGTACGAGACAGGGTACACACTGGACGTGTTACCAATCCATCACCAGAAAGACCCACACACACACACTTGCTTATTCACAGGCAATTTGGGAGTGCCAATCTGCAGGTCTTTGGACTGTGGGAGGAAACCGGAGAACCCGGAGGAAACCCACCAAGCACAGGGAGAACATGCAAACTCTATGCATACAGACCTTATGCGGGAATCGAACCTCAATCGAACTCCAAAAATGGGCCCAGAAAGAAGGAAAACCGATGAACCAGTAACAAGGTCATGGGTCAATGTGGTCTAATCCGTTAGAAGAGCTACTGTAGCTCAAATTTTCCGAAAAGTTTAATGCAGGGGGGAGGGGGTCCATAATGTTATGGCTGATCAGTGCTAACGCTATGGCTGATCTTTTAAAGCACACAATTATTATTAAGTTTAATCATAGTTTTCTTTTTATGCATGATCAAAGTGTACGTCCTGACATTTTTACGGTTAATACATTTTTAACTGAGTGCATAAATTTAAGGGCATATTTTAAAGGTTCCATATTTTTACAGCACTATTTCCGTAACAGGTTAACACAGGTCTCAAGGGTCCCGCAAACTGTGTGTGTGTGTGTGTGTGTGTGTGTGTGTGTGTGTGTATTTGTGTGTGCGTGTGTGTGTGTGTGTGTGTGTGTGTGTGTGTGTGTGTGCGCGTGTGTGTGCATGTGTACTGTATATGTGTGTGTGTGTGCACGCGCTAATGCTCCAGCTGAAAGATGTCCCAGATAATGCATTTGTTTTATCCCTCAAACTCCCTCTGTTTAACTTCTCCTCTAGGGGAAGTCGATGTGGAAGCGCCAAAACACACAGTTCCTCAAACTACTCAGAAAATGAGTCAATCCCCATGTTAAAAATATGCAACTTTACAATAGGAATAAACATGTTTACAGCCAAAAACAAACAAACAAAAACAGTCTCCATAGCTAGATTTCTCATTCATGACAACTATACGGGGTGAATATTTTATCAGTTAAAATTATATTATAAGCCATACAGCTTTGCGTAATTAGGGGCGTGGCTGATTTGGGTGACAGATGTATTGCAGGTGCCAAACCGCTTGGCGTCTGCTATGCATCACTTGTTCTAGTTTAACTTAGAACAAGAAATTTAGACCTCGACATTTCTTGTCGACATGGGAGTTCGGTATTGTAAGTGTATATACAGTATATGTAAATGTAAATGTAAATGTATACACACCTCAGAAAAAGAAAAATAGTATGATGCATATTATATTAATATAATATTAATAATATTTTATTATCATATTGTTATCATTATATTGTCACAAATATCAATATATAATGGATAACAATACATTTTGTATTCAAATATTTATACAAGTATTTCTTTTCCTAAAATGTGTATATTAAAATAATAAATAACAAATAGTTGAATACTTTATATAGAATATTTAATTATTTATCATGCGTACCTTACAGCACAGTTAAATGATAGTTAAATTGAAGTTGGGGTGACAACGAGACAACGAGAATGAGAAGCCCGTGCTGGGGTTCAAACCTCCACCCTACTGATCAATAACTTTAAATATTTGAGAAATATTAAAGAGCCTTTAAATATTTGAGTCACCACTGCCCCCAAATTATATAATCATTATCTGCAGGATCCGAACTTATACTGCGCGAGCCCCGATAGATTGCTAGTCCCTCACCTTAACCACTTGGCCACCTATTATGATTTTAGATTTTGACGAGATGATGACAACCAAAGATCCCACAGTAGAGCTTCAAAACCACTCAACTTTTTTTTGTCGACATTTTGTTGATTTATTTATACAGTCATTTTATCCTTATACAGTCTGCACCCCTCCTCCGAACACGCCGCTTCAGTGTCTATGTAAATGAGCTGTCGCTGAGCCCCGCCCCTTTAGAGCACTGCAGAGCTGAGCAACACCATGGGGGAGGGTTTTCCCTTATATGAGGTCATATTATGGGGACAAAAAGTCTAACTGGCCAAGACAAAAAGACAAGTCTATTGTTGGTGAGTGAGGTTTCCTATAAACACAAATTTCAGGGTTGTTCAGAGTACGTGAGCTACTGTAAACCCTTTTGTTCCACCATGAAATGGTTGAAGGAAATATTTACATCCTAATGCATTCCAGATATCCGAAACATAAACAAATGCACGTGCGCATGCTGCATGGACATCAACTACAGTAGGAAACTAACGTGCTCGTACACATTAAACACGCCACACACACACAGACTCATTACCCTCAGCCACAACACAGGCCCAAGAAAATAATCCTAATTACTGTGTTTTCCGTGAGAGCGCCACCGGGGCTCAGTAATTACAGCTCTGGAGCGCATCGTAGATCAAGCCGGGAGTCTCAGCCTATCGGGACGAATGAAATGGAAAGAGCAGTGCTGAGACGGCCGCAGCAGGAGCAAAAGGCCACGGTGCCATCTGCAGAAGACATTGAGGTTGTGTGTGTGTGTGTGTGTGTTAGAGAGGGAAGGTGAGGACACGCAGAAATCTCCTCTGAAACACTGCTGGAATGTTTTCGTTTCAGGATGGGAAGATATTTAAATGAAGAACATGTGCTTCTCTCTCACACACACACACACACACACACACACACACACACATTTATTCATTTCAAACATTTCCGAATGTTTCCACCACGCCACCTGTGGCGATGATCCTGACCGCGCCGGACGTTCATCACCACGTTTCCTCGCTCATATTAAACTTCATTTATAAATTTATACTTATTTATAAATATTTCACAAGGCGTAAGTGATCGCGGTAAACAGTTTCCATCGAAACCGTTCCTCATTTCCCATCAGGATCTCAAGGACTTCACTCAGCGTAGATTCAGGACACACTTAGTGTGTAATAAGTAATGAGTAAGGAATACCATTACAGGCCATACTCTTCTATGAAACTCATTCACGCAAACGTGATCCAAACAGTCCTCTTCCTCCTCCTCCTCCTCTTCCTCTATTACATCATGCTTTTAAACTGTTTTACTGAATGTCTGCGAGAATTGATGTTGCTGTTATGAAAAAACAAAGAATGAGAGAAAGAGAAAAAGAAAAAGAAAAAGCATGTCATGTTACTAAGGGACCGGAAAGCACAAACTCCTCCACCCTGAACACATTCCCATGTGAGAAGACGTCTTATTACAAAGCCCTGACACTTGAGACTTGAGACTCCTTCCATAAATGTCTTCTCAAAACAAAAAGCTTCACCAGATCAACAGTTATACAGTATGTTGAGAAAAAAATTTTTCCTCCATGGATTGTTATGACATCCTTCCAGGCAAGAAGGGTAAAAAGAAGTGGGAGGAGTCTGCACAGCCCCTAGACTGGGCTCCATTTTCAAGAAAGCTCCATTTCCTGCATTCTGATTGGCTAGAATGATTCGATTAAAATTGCGATTTTATAAGTATCACGATTTTATACATATCTCAATTCGATATTATATCCGATTTGGTTACAATTGTAATTGCAATCATTAAAAACATGTTTAATGATTACATAAATGTGGCCCATTACTTATAACATAAATATTCTCATTAGAAAGCCAAAGGCAGCATTTAAACAATAAAAACTAACTGGAAAAACATAATAAATGCAAAGAGTTTAACTCACTCGCTCATCGTCTGCACCACTTTATCCTGTATTCAGGGTCGCGAGGGGGCCTGGAGCCAATCCCAGGAGGCTTAGGGCATGAGGCGGGGCACACCCTGGACAGGGTGCCAATTCATCGAAGGGCACACACACATACTATGGTAAAACCAATTAGCCTAATCGGCATGTCTTTTGTCTGTGGGAGGAAACCCGAGTACCCAGAGGGAACCCACTAAGCACGGGGGGAACACACACAGAGGCAGGAATCAAACCTGGAACCTGGAGGTGCAGGGCGACAATGCTAACCACTAAGCCTATTAATTACTATTAATCTCACTATTAATCACTATTAATGTTGAACATTTAACTTAAAAATTTAATTAACCACACGAGATGAAAATGCAAAAATAGTTCAGTGCACCACCTGTAGGATTAGAAAGAAATGTCAACGCTTTACCTCCTTAAATGCTTCCAAAGTCTCAAAACTCATTCGCAGGTACGGCTTCTGAATTAGAGCAGGCGAGGCGTCTAACACACACTAACGTGTCTAATTTCTGTTTGCTGTGTTTTAAGACTGAAGTACAGTAAGTGTGTGTAATGAGGTTGGAGTAAGGTTTAACATGTGTGATTTTTGATAATGTACCGCCATAAAAATGCATTTCTGTTGTGCCACTCGGAAGCTTCTGCACTCAGTACAGCATCGTCTATATCTGATAAATATATCTGATAAATCCTGATCACTGGCTAATCGACCAGTTCATCTCTATTAGAATTGTTTTTTTAACACCTTATTGGAGTCAGTGTAGCGATACATGAACCAGCACACAAAAGGATCATGAACACATTTTTCCCCGTCTCTTTTTCAGAGACCTCTAAGAATTACGTTAACTTGTTTAAAAAAAGAATAGAACATGGCACATTTAATTAGCCTTTTCTTTTAATCCATTTATTTTTAGGCTTAAACTATGTATAGCATTCGCCGTACTAATCCCTCTGAATGTTCTGTTACTATGGAAGCAATATAACGTATTAGAACGATGGCACAGATGTAAAACTGACGTTTAAACAAGATGTAAACCATCACAGGGCACACACACTACAGCCAATTTGGGAACACCAATTAGCCAAACCTGCATGTCCTTGGACTGTGGAAGGAAACCAGAGTACCCGGAGGAAACCCCCCAATCATGAGGAGATCATGCAAACTCCATGAACACATGGACGGGAATCGAACCCGGACCCTGGCGGTGCAAGGCGACAGTGCTAATCAGTATACCTCCAGGCCACCCACAACCATGCTTTTACAGAAAATTAATCCACACCATGAATATCACTGAATCACCATTAAACTAGAGTTCATTAGCAGTAGACCATCAGACTCCATTAATAACCTTAAACTGATACTAATCCTAATTTCTTAACTTTCTGCATGTCACACGTTCTTGATTTGAGATCACACTAAAATTATTATAAGCCACCAATAACACCAACAGCACCCAGGTGATAAAAAGTATTGACCCCCCCCCCCCTTTTCAACTTAATAACCTGACTGCAGTGGTTCCTTTAACTGGAAGAATTTCCACGCACTTCTGCTTCTTTAAATGAAGGAGGATCACCTTATTTCAGCAACATTTTAAGCTCCTGCTGTTATATCTTCTGCCTCCAGGTGTTCAGGACTTTGACTTGATAATCATTTTCCTTGAAGATCTCTGTGACAAATCAGTGAGAGTAAATACTTTTGCATGAAAAAAAGGGAAATAAATCACCTTTAAATGTTTTACATATTCAATCATTCATCTTCTAAACCGCTTTATCCTGTATACATGGTCGTGGGGGAGGGGGGGGAATACCCTGGACAGGGTGCCAATCCATCACAGGGCATGCGTGTGCAGTTCGGGAATACCAGTTAGCCTAATCTGCACGTCTTTTGGATTATGGGATGAAACCCGATCGCCCGGAGGAAACCCACCAAGCACGGGGAGAACATGCGAACCGGTCGATTCCCGTCTGGGGAGGGTTCGATTCCCCCTGGAGGTGTGAGGCCACTTAATTGTATTTTATTGATATATTTATTTACTACGATTTTATTTATAATTAATAAAAATAAAATAAAATAAAATAAAAATAAATAAATAAATAATAATAATAAGTAGTAGTAGTAAGTGCAAAAGTTAAACTTTCAGATTATGCAGAATGAAACTTCCAGAATTCAGACATTTTCTTTCAAAACCACATGTGGTAAAATGTGACTCAGGGTTATAAACAGTGCTTGAAAAGAAATTAAATGGACTTCTCCGACCAGAAGGACCTAAACAAAGACAATTGCTTTGGTTAGCCTGTAGTTTAGCTCAGAATGTTTACAGCGGGAAAACAAAGGCATTTTTAAAGCCTGACCTGTCCTTGTTCCCTCTGCCTCATTTTTCCCCTCCACAAGTTATACACTGAGTTTTGCCCTTCTCGCGTCTGCCAAGAAGAGCTTAAAATCCCATCAGATCTGCCACGTAGACACTGTCTGCCCGAGTCCAGGCTTGGCTGCAACATGCCTCTGCTGGATTTCAGTATGAGCTTCAGCCCCTCATTCACACTCACACAGATGACACAGATCTACTCATCCAAATCTGGGTGCTGGGGGGGGAAAAAAAAAAACCTACACACAAGTGAAGCTATTTTATTGAGTAAAATCTGGGATGCAAATAATAGTGAGGTGCATCGTAATGGCGCATCATGGTGTCCACTTACTACAGCATGGATCTAGACTGAGATGTACTACATAAAATATCTACAGTACTGTACTGCAGCCATGATGGTATTAAAGATCTTAATTTAAATATCGCATTCTCTTCATCTTCATGTAGGATCAGCACCACGGGGTAAAACATGCAGATACAAGACAAAAGAATCGACCTGATCTTGGTGGCTTTATATTAGTCATGAAGTAACTGTGGAATGGAGTGGTAACCATAGCATACAGTAGTATCTGGCTTGAGTATTGAGTAGTTCTGGTCTAATGGGATTTTTTTTATCCAAAACACGACTGGAATGTTACGGTAAGTCAAATAACCACTCTTTACAACCCGGGTTAGCAGAAAAGCATGACGAATCATCAACGGTTGAGCAGGAACAGCAGAAGAGCACATGGGGTTCAGCTCCTGTTAGCCAAGAGCAAGAATCCACACTGGGAACCGGCTCAGGAAAACGGTGTAGGTAAAGATCTCATGATTTGATGAATCTCGGTTTGAATCCATGGACACAACAGTTCACGCTTGTGGTGGTGGTGTAACGGTATGAGGAAGGTTTTCTGGGTGCCAAAAACCAATCAAAACCAGTCAGAGTATTGTTGCTGATCATGTGCATCATCTTATAGAAACAATATACCCATGGCTACATCCAGCATGAGGATATGACAATACATCCCTAATAAGACAATGTTTAATGCCGTTCAAGTCAAACCGGGACTTTTGATTAGTTTTCACAACTAGTTTTCCACTAGTGCTGGGATTCTATCACGGTAGAATGTTTACTCAGTACGCTGAAGCCATGATCTGACCGCCTCGGACTGCTTCACGTCTGAAACGCTGGCCTCCCAGGAACTCCAACATTGTACAGAGTCTCATCACCGCAAGTCTTCTCTAAACGTCAATCTGTTTTTTACACCTTTAACCTCATAAATTGAATGAATCACCAGTCCCGGTTTGATTTGAACGTCCCTCGTGTTACAGCTGTAACATCGGTGTACTGTACGTGTGCACCAGCCAACGGGTGACTCCTCCCTCCAATACTTTTTCTTTTATTACTGCCTCAAGACAAGTGACCCAAAAGCACTCAAAGCGAGGTGAGTTTAAGACACACCGAGGTTCGACGTTTCCCCAGCTGAACCCCTGAGGCGACGTTCTGAGTGACATGTGAGTCTCTCTAAGAGAAGTTTATGACTATGGGGTCCTTCCTCACACCTCTCACACACAGTGCACTAAAGGAAATGCACTCAAAGCAAGAGAGAGAGAGAGAGAGAGAGAGAAAGAGAGAGAGGCGGAAATGGGTAATGCATGTAGAGAAATGCATCAGCCCCAGAGACCTGAGCTAAGCTGAAACAGGTTTCTTTGAAAAAATAAATAAATCAAAAAGGTCAAGAGTAGTCGCCAGGTTTTGATTATAATACTCTTTTTCTGTAAATTCACGACCTTAGAAATGACTTCTGTATCAGTAATTCTACATTCTTTACTATAGAATACTCTTAATATGTCACTCTAAACCCCTAATCTCCATGGCCTTTTTTATTGCTTTTTTCTAGTTTTCTACATACTGTTTATGCATCAGTAACACAGGAAAATACACTGATCAGCCATAACATAATTATCATTAACAATAAACCCCCTAGGATGGCTCTGGCCCCTCGGGCGTGGCTCCACAGGGCCTCTCTGGGTGTCCTGTGTGTTGTGGGGCAGGGTGGGGCCTCCATGGATTGGAGTGGTTTGTCTAGTACAGTATGTGTGCATGATCAGATTGGGATCTTTGGTGTTTGGAGACTGGGCTCGATGGCTCTGAATTCTTTGCCTGCTAGGCCACTTGAACACTGGATATTCTGGTGCACCACAATATTGACTTTTTTTTCTACAATTTTTGATGATTTACTGATCTTGATTTGAACGAGGGTTTGGGTCAAAAATATTTTTACTCATTAATTTTTGTCATTTCTATGAGATGAGATCAATGACCAATATATTGTCTGATATGAACAACCAAATATAATATTATAATATCTGGTTCACAATAACTTGTCTTGATGCTTCAGCTGCATTTTCAAACATTTTTGAACATGTTAGAAGTTTTACAGTTGAAACTTTTATTTTCAAGTATGGCAGTTTCACATTATGATAATTTTTTCCAGTTCTTTTTTTTTAACTTGCTAACACTAAATCTTACTGTAGGAACCCCAAAAGCAGTAAACAAGTTTATTTTAAATATGCTGTGTGTCAGAAATAATACAATGTACTAAAATGTATGTGTTGTTGTTTTATTATATGTTATATTATTTCCTGTACATTGGGAAGATAAGTGTTTCAGTATCCAATAAGAAAGCTCATTGAATATATGTGTACCAATGCAAGCCAATCAATGTTGAGCTTGAGGTTGCGTCATGACGGAGTCACGCGATGAGGAAGTGCGGGAGAGCATGGTGAGCGTGTGCGCTGCGAGCGATATCGGCTGTTTTTGTTTTACAAGAGAAACGAAAAAGAGTTTGTCACGAGTTTTGGAGACTAGTATATTCGCGGTAATATCAGGCCCAAGTGAAGAGTGACGACGCTTTTGGTTATTCGTTGAAATTTCAAGTGCCTTAACTTTTGGTTCTCTACATGAGCAGTCGCTATATTGAGTCCCGCACGTAGGTACGACGTGTGGATGTGACGCGAAGGCCTAGAGGCTGGAGCAACAAATGCCGAGAAAAAAAACATTATCATCGCCGGAGTTTTCAGAAGTGCAGCAAAACGGGACAGAGCGTGCATTTCTGCATTCAAAGTGGATTGGATTCATCCAAGATTGCAAGACAGCTCATGAAGGAAGCTGTGTCTTCATGTTGTTTGGTGAATACACTATTGATTCATTAACTCATCTAAGAAAGTAAGTGGATTCATTTTCAAGGGAATTAACATTTGGATTTCATCTTCTATTTAATGTGCACCCACGAACGGGCCCCAACGATCGATCCAACGTTTGACTATTAGACTGACTTATAAACTTCTGAACTATTTGACTGACTTGGGTATACTTTGGGACGGATCTGGATATCTCTCCGTCAAATGGTTATAGGTTACCGGGAAAAACAACTGTTATGGTGTGAACTATATCCAGAGTCTAAAACTCAACTGGAAAGGATTTTGTTTAGTTGGTTTCTTGTATTACAGAGTTTTGAAGGGAAGTGGAGTGTTTGATAAGTGTTGTATCTTGTTTGTTCTTATGGGGATTCAATTAAGGTATTCCAAAACAGAAACATGGGCAAAGTTAACTAAGTTATAAAAAGTATAAGAGCGTAAGAGTTACTCTGAGATCAGAAGTTTTATTTCTTTTATTTGAACAGAGCCATTTGCATTTTATCAGGACAATGTATAAATCTGTCGTCCTGACGACATAAGGGGGTTGTCATTGTTTTATTTACGGCTTTTATTTCATTGTGGTTTGTTGAGAAGAGAAAAAAACCTATTGCCTTATTGTCTAATAAATCTTTATTCTTTTTTTTTCCTTTTTTTACAAATTTGTAGTCTGGTAAATCATTGAGTTTAGCAAGTTATTAAAAAAATCTAAGACGAATTCGAGTTGTTGCTAAACCAAAAATCATTCTAAACAGAAAGTGAAGACGTTACCGGCCTAATTCACCATTCAACTGCCGGGGATCCAGGATTCTTGTTTTATACACTTTAAATTAACCCCTAGGGTTACTAAAAGGGGGTTACATTTTGGAGGCACCGCTGGGATGTTTTTTTTCTTTCCTCTGTTTATCAGTGTTTTCTTTGTTCCTTTATCATCTAGTATATAGACAGTAGACTTTAAGCTTTCTTCACTCCAGTACTAGTTGTTTACTTTGACCTTCAGAAATTATGGATCTGGTTAAGACTGTTGAGTGGAGCCGAGAAGAGAATGCAAATCTCTCACGTGCCATTGTATTGAGCAATGTTCCTTTAGGCACTAGTGATGACACTATTGAAAAAGTGTTAAATACAGTAAAAGTTTTTGGTCGCACAAAAATATGTAGCCGTCGGGGTGATGTAACTGGTAGATGGTTGTTCATTCTAGTGGAGGCCAGTGCTGATCTAGAACCAGATGTTATACCTCCCGAGATAGGCATAGAAAATGAGGTTGGACCTTGGAGCGTCCACTTAGTGCGCAGGCTAGTAGCTCAAAATCCGGCCTCTGAAGGTGATCCCTTTCAGCTCAAACTGCAGGCATTGTTGCGGCAGGAGGGTAAGTCTATGGATGAAGTGCAGGCCTTGATTATGGGAAAGCAGTCTCCCAAATCTGATCTCAGTGGAGACCTTGTTGATGCTATAGGAAAATTAGTAGATCGGTGCAACCAAGTTCCCAATGATAGTCCCGGCTATAGAAAGCTAAGATTGTTTTCTGGGCTGAAACCTGTCCCTCCAGGTGAAGAGGAGTATGAAATCTGGATGGAACAGGCGGCACAAATGATAAGTGAATGGCAGTGCCCGGAAGCTGCAAAGAAACAACGTATCGTAGAGAGTTTACGAGGTCCTGCTGCTGATATGGTCAGGTTTTTAAAAGTGAGTAATCCATCGGCGACTGCAGATGAGTACTTAGCTGCCCTTGAGACCGCATATGGAACTACTGAGAGTGGGCCTGACCTTATGGCAAAATTTCGTCACACCTACCAGGAAAGTGGAGAGAAACTTTCAGCTTTCCTGTACCGCCTAGACAAACTTCTCCACCGAGCATTGGTAAAGGGGGGGATTGATGCAGTTGGCATCAATAGAGCTAGAATGGAACAGCTAATTAAGGGTGCACTTACCAATGATATGGTTGCATTGCGAGTCAGAATGACTCACACTTTGCAGAGTCCTCCATCTTTTTCACAATTGATGAAGGAAATACGTGAGGAGGAACACTGGGTGGCTGCAAGGGAAAATGTTAAAGCTTCTGTTGCCACTGTTGTGTCTCCCCAGGCATCTGTGCCTTCTGAGTTGCAAATCCTGAAGAAGGAGGTTAAAGAGTTGTCTTCCCAGGTGAGTCAGCTGTTGAACGTGGCTACTTCGCCTGGTGTTTTTGATGGTAGTCCACAGAAAACACCCAGTAAAAGCTTAGAGAGTGTAAGTCAGGACAACTCCCAAAAAGTTAAACCCACTCAGGCAAATGTACGAATGATCTTTTGCTATAAATGTGGTGAAGACGGGCATAAGAAGTGGGAGTGCAAAGCACCCGAAGACCTCAGAAAAGTGAATCAAAAGTTGATGAAGATGCAGCGCCTGCAGGGAAACTGGGCAGGAGCTCAGTGAAGGAACGGCACGGGGCTCCTAAAACAACACGTTCCAATTGTGGTTTGTTCTCCCTTGATTCCAGTACACCAAAATTGCCTGAGGGACTAGTGGGTCCTGTTTCCGAAGTTCCTGTCCAGATAGAAGGCGTTTACGCCAAAGCACTTCTTGACAGCGGGTCACAGGTTGCTCTATTATATCGTAGCTTTTATGATACTTATCTCTCCCATTTGGATCTTCAGCCTGTGCAAAACCTTGAGATTTGGGGTTTAAGTTCACATAAATACCCCTATGATGGATATTTGCCCCTTAGATTGGAATTCACAGAAAGTGTGGCTGGAGTGCATCAGGTAATTGACACACTTGCCATTGTTTGCCCTGATCCTGTGAAACGGGAGGGAATAGCAATTTTGCTGGGGACTAATACTAGCCTGGTGAAGAAGCTGCTGGAGTCTTGTCGTGAACACGCTGGGGAGAAATTCTTGAATGTGCTAACCATACATCCTGTAATTAGAGAAGCGTATGAGACCATTCAACAAACCAATGTTTTGCAAGATGACCCCGATAAGCATGGAACAGTTTGGTTCATGAAGCATAACCCTGTTGTTTTAACACCAAATCAAGTTCTGCAAATTCCTGGTCTGCTCAAGCTTCCTGGCCAGGTGACTGAATCTTTAGTGCTAGTTGACAGAGCAGTGTCTGGTGATGTAAGTTCTGATGCTCTAGAAGTGAGGCCTGAACTTCATTCCGCATCTGTTGTCTCCAGTCGCCGAGTCACAGTGACCGTAAGGAACAGGTCTAAGAGAGAAGTTTGGGTGAAGCGTGGAACTCCTCTTGCCCATGTGTTTCCAGTATCCTTAGTGCCACAACTTGCCACCAAACAGCACCCAGAGCAAAATATTTTGACATCTGCATCTTTTAATTTTGGAGATTCTACAATGCCTGAAGAAGCAAAACAAAGATTGTGTGAGAAAATGATGCAAAGAAAGGAAGTGTTTTCTCTACATGAGTGGGATGTGGGATGTTCAAGAAGCACCACTCATGAGATAAGGTTGAATGATTCACGCCCTTTTAGAGAAAGATCTCGCCGTCTTGCCCCTGCTGACTTCGAAGACGTGCGACAGCACCTACACGACCTGCAGAGTAGTGGCATTATATCAGAGTCTCGAAGCCCCTACGCATCGCCCATTGTCGTGGTCCGCAAAAAGTCAGGGAAAGTTAGGATGTGTGTGGACTATCGGACACTTAACCAACGGACTATACCAGACCAATATACTGTGCCCCGAATTGAGGACGCGCTCCATAGTCTTTCTGGAAGTAGATGGTTCACTGTTCTTGACTTGAGAAGTGGGTACTATCAAATACCCATGAGTGATGCTGACAAGGAGAAGACCGCATTCATTTGCCCAGTGGGGTTCTATGAATTTGAGCGCATGCCACAGGGAATCTGTGGGGCGCCAGCCACCTTTCAAAGAGTCATGGAACGCACTGTAGGGGACATGAACTTTTTGGAAGTGCTCGTATATTTGGATGATCTAATCATCTTTGGACGGACGATAGAGGAACACGAAGAACGCCTTTTGAAAGTTCTTGACAGGTTGAGAGATGAGGGACTAAAGATTTCCCTGGACAAGTGTCAATTCGGCAGGACTTCTGTAAACTATGTAGGGCACATTGTGTCAAAGGATGGAATATCCACTGATCCTTCCAAGATTGAAGCTGTGGTATCCTGGCCTAAGCCCCAGACAGTAACAGAGCTCCGATCTTTTCTGGGGTTCTGTGGATATTACAGGCGTTTTGTGAAGGATTTCGCAAAGTTGTGCCGACCTCTAAATGAATTGCTGCAGGGGTATCCCTCTTCTGCTGCAAAGAAGAGAAACAGAAATTCACCTGTGAGTAATACAAAACCCTGCTTTAAGCCCTCTGAACCTTTTGGATCTCGATGGACTGCTCAGTGTGATGAAGCCTTCCAAACCCTAAAGAACTGTCTGACTCAAGCTCCAGTGCTAGCTTTTGCAGATGCACAAAAGCAGTATGTGTTGCATGTGGACGCAAGCATGGATGGACTTGGAGGAGTTCTGTATCAAGAGCATGAGGAAGGATTACGCCCAGTAGCTTTCGTCAGTCGCAGCCTTTCCCCTTCAGAGAGAAACTATCCAGCCCATAAGCTGGAATTTTTAGCTCTGAAGTGGGCTGTTGTGGATCGACTGCATGATTATCTTTACGGTGTTCCTTTTGAGGTTAGAACGGACAACAATCCTCTGACCTACATCATAAAGTCAGCAAAACTTGATGCTGCTGGTCACCGTTGGCTGTCTGCCTTGTCCACCTACCATTTTAGTTTGAGATATAGACCTGGTCGCAGGAATGTTGATGCAGATGCATTGTCTAGGCGTCCACATTCTTGTCCAAGTACTGATGACGAGTGGCAGGAAATTCCAGCTGCAGGTGTAAGAGCTCTTTGTCAGGCTTTGTCTGTAGAGAGGTGTACAGGGAATGTCTCTTACCCCGGCGTAGTGCAACAGGCAGGGGCACATATGTCTGCTGTTCCCAAGGCTTACTCTCTTGCTACTGATGTAACTGCAGATCACTTACCCGCACTTAGTTCAAAAGACCTTCAGATGGCCCAGAGGAATGATTCATTCCTTGGAGAAGTGTGGAAGGCAGTCTGTGATAAGAAGCTAGCTGGTGATATCCAAAGTAAACACCCTAAAATGAAAATCCTAAAACGAGAGTGGGAAAAATTATCCGTAGATAATGGATTACTTTCTAGAACAGTTCGACAGAGTGATCACAAGGTGAGGCGACAGCTTGTACTACCAAAACAGTTCCATGGTGTAGTGTTGAAGTCATTGCATGACGAGATGGGGCATTTAGGGTTCGAAAAGTCCTATGGCCTAGTTCGTGATCGATTTTATTGGCCTTGCATGAAGCGTGATGTAGAGGTTTACTGTCAGACCTGCGAACGCTGCATAAAGAGGAAAACATTACCTCAACGAGCTGCTCCATTGTCTCACATGCAGAGTACAGGACCTATGGACCTTGTCTGCATTGATTTTCTCTCTATCGAAGCTGATTCCCGGAATGTGTGTAATGTTTTGGTAGTCACTGACCATTATACGCGGTATGCGCAAGCTTTTCCTACGCGTGACCAAAAAGCTTCTACAGTGGCAAAGACTTTGTGGGAAAAGTATTTCATACATTATGGTCTTCCTACTCGCATACACTCAGATCAAGGCAGGGATTTTGAGAGCCAGTTAGTGGTTGACATGCTGACTATGCTGGGAGTGAAGAAATCTAGGACCTCACCATATCACCCCCAAGGTGATCCCCAACCAGAAAGATTTAACAGAACCTTGTTGAATATGCTGGGTACCCTTGAGCCTAGTCAGAAAACTAGATGGAGTCAGCACATAGCTCAGTTGGTGCATGCGTATAACTGCACTGCCAACGAGGCTACTGGTTTCTCCCCCTATTTTCTGATGTTCGGCAGGGAGGCTAGATTGCCTGTCGATGTTTCTTTTGGTGTCTCTGCTGATAATACCTCACCTGAGTCATACTCCAAGTATGTGTCCAAAATGAAGCAGGAATTACAGACAGCCTATCAGTTAGCTCAAGATGTCTCGGAGAAGATGAATCAGAGTAATAAAGCAAGGTATGATCAGAAAGTTCGCTATCATAGCTTAAATGTGGGTGACAGGGCTCTGATTCGAAACCTTGGCCTCAAGGGAAAACACAAGCTTGCAGATAGGTGGGGCTCAAATCCTTATGTAGTGGAGAGTCAGTTGTCTGGTATTCCAGTGTATCGTTTAAAACCTGTTGAAGGTAATGGACCAGTCAAAGTCATGCACCGCAATAATCTCTTGCCTTTGGGACAGGAGGTGAGGTTAAGTCCTCAGGTAGACATTAGTCCTACCCCATCACCAAGAGCTTTGAGGCGTAGGAGAGCCACAGAGAAGCGTAAAGCTGCTCAGTCAGAAAACTCACCACTTGTAATTGATGCCCTTCCAAAAGAAGGTCATTCTTCAGATTCAGAGTCTGAATTTGGGTTTTATGCGGAGGATGTGTCTCACCCTCCTTCTCAAAGGACAGAGGAGATGCAGAATGAATACACTGTACAAGATGTAGAAGGTTTAGAAACTGGTGAAGCTCAAACTGTTTCAGAAATGCCTGTACAATCTGATGTTCAGCTGGTGGCTGAAGATAGCAATACTGAAGTAGTTGATGTGGTTGAAGTTCATGACAGTACCTTACAAACTGCTGTTCCTACTGATAATGAAATTCAGGCAGAGGCTGTACCTCCTGAAGTACGTAGATCAAGTAGGGAGAGAAGAGCTAATACCAGATTTACCTATGATAAGCTGGGTGTGCCATACATACAGTCTGTATCATCTCAACACTGTGGCATTCATGTAGCAGCTAATGAACCACTAAATGTTTCTGGGGGTTACAATCGTTCACATGTTTGGTGGTGTAATCCTAATGCCTTGTGTGAAATGTGTACCAATCTGCCTCTACTGATGCCCTGTAAACAGATGATTTCCCTCTAAGTACTGTATAATGCCTTTGTGACCAGCATGGGGACATACTGGATTTTTGGTGCGGGGAGTGTGTAGGAACCCCAAAAGCAGTAAACAAGTTTATTTTAAATATGCTGTGTGTCAGAAATAATACAATGTACTAAAATGTATGTGTTGTTGTTTTATTATATGTTATATTATTTCCTGTACATTGGGAAGATAAGTGTTTCAGTATCCAATAAGAAAGCTCATTGAATATATGTGTACCAATGCAAGCCAATCAATGTTGAGCTTGAGGTTGCGTCATGACGGAGTCACGCGATGAGGAAGTGCGGGAGAGCATGGTGAGCGTGTGCGCTGCGAGCGATATCGGCTGTTTTTGTTTTACAAGAGAAACGAAAAAGAGTTTGTCACGAGTTTTGGAGACTAGTATATTCGCGGTAATATCAGGCCCAAGTGAAGAGTGACGACGCTTTTGGTTATTCGTTGAAATTTCAAGTGCCTTAACTTTTGGTTCTCTACATGAGCAGTCGCTATATTGAGTCCCGCACGTAGGTACGACGTGTGGATGTGACGCGAAGGCCTAGAGGCTGGAGCAACAAATGCCGAGAAAAAAAACATTATCATCGCCGGAGTTTTCAGAAGTGCAGCAAAACGGGACAGAGCGTGCATTTCTGCATTCAAAGTGGATTGGATTCATCCAAGATTGCAAGACAGCTCATGAAGGAAGCTGTGTCTTCATGTTGTTTGGTGAATACACTATTGATTCATTAACTCATCTAAGAAAGTAAGTGGATTCATTTTCAAGGGAATTAACATTTGGATTTCATCTTCTATTTAATGTGCACCCACGAACGGGCCCCAACGATCGATCCAACGTTTGACTATTAGACTGACTTATAAACTTCTGAACTATTTGACTGACTTGGGTATACTTTGGGACGGATCTGGATATCTCTCCGTCAAATGGTTATAGGTTACCGGGAAAAACAACTGTTATGGTGTGAACTATATCCAGAGTCTAAAACTCAACTGGAAAGGATTTTGTTTAGTTGGTTTCTTGTATTACAGAGTTTTGAAGGGAAGTGGAGTGTTTGATAAGTGTTGTATCTTGTTTGTTCTTATGGGGATTCAATTAAGGTATTCCAAAACAGAAACATGGGCAAAGTTAACTAAGTTATAAAAAGTATAAGAGCGTAAGAGTTACTCTGAGATCAGAAGTTTTATTTCTTTTATTTGAACAGAGCCATTTGCATTTTATCAGGACAATGTATAAATCTGTCGTCCTGACGACATAAGGGGGTTGTCATTGTTTTATTTACGGCTTTTATTTCATTGTGGTTTGTTGAGAAGAGAAAAAAACCTATTGCCTTATTGTCTAATAAATCTTTATTCTTTTTTTTCCCTTTTTTTACAAATTTGTAGTCTGGTAAATCATTGAGTTTAGCAAGTTATTAAAAAAATCTAAGACGAATTCGAGTTGTTGCTAAACCAAAAATCATTCTAAACAGAAAGTGAAGACGTTACCGGCCTAATTCACCATTCAACTGCCGGGGATCCAGGATTCTTGTTTTATACACTTTAAATTAACCCCTAGGGTTACTAAAAGGGGGTTACATTACTATTAGATGTGGTTTATTCAATTCAGAGGTGACAAAAATGTGTCATATTTTTACAAGCCATTCAAAATGACCAACAATTCTTATACCACAAAAGATGTATATTTGCATACTATTTCCATACTGAACTGTGATTGGCAACTCACATGAAGTTGGATGCAGCTCTTTGGTGCTCGAAATTTAATACGATATCTGAACTCTCAAAAAGAAAACACATAAAAAGTGACTTTTTTCTTTTAATATTTGTCTCACACAGAAAACAACTCATTAAGTTTTTAAATAAAATACTTTTTGAGCCTCCAACTACTTGCACTGCTAACGTACCTTATCTATCATCCATCTCTCCAACATCTTTTCTTACTGTTTTTCAATTTCCCACCTAATTTACATTTGGCAGACGCCCTTTTCCAGAGCGACTAACATTCTTATCTCATTATACATCTGAGCAGTTGAGGGTTAAGGGCCCTGCTCAGGGCCCAAAAGGGTTGTGGGATTTGAACCTGTGACCTTCCGAACTGTAGTCCAATGCCTTTACCACTGAGCTACCCTATTCCAATGTCATTAGGGCACACGTCCATCAAGAACCAACCAGCGAGAGCGAAGGCTATCACATGTTTCTGTAAAAGATGTCAGTCAACCACATTATGAGCAGCGTAACACACTCGGAGGAATGCGCTATCTGCATGACCTCACAAACACAAAGTCTCTTGGCTGGTTACAGCATTACATGGGATTCGAACTTGCTATCTCCGGATGATAGGGTGAGCTTGTTACCGTGCCAGCTGCATTACTGTGCCAGCTGCGAGCTGTGGCACTCAGAGGCATCCATCCATCCATTCATTATCTACACCACTTACTCCGTGTAGGGTCACAAGGGGCCTGAAGCCTATGCTAGGGAACTCAAAGCACAAGGCACGGTACACCCGGTAAACCCAATCATGCACTAAATGTAAATTGGAAATCAGCCTACATGCATAACTTTGGCACGTAGGAGGCAACTGGATTACCCAGAGAAAACCAACCACTATACACAGATACACACCAGAAGCACGATTCGAACCCTCATCCCTGGAGGTGTGAGCCGACCATAACCAATGGATATTCTATTCTCCTATACCGGCATGCATCATGCTTCTCTAATACTGAAGCATGTCATGAGCTGGATTTGAGCTCAAGTAAGCTAACGTTACACTCCGGTAACTCCTGATTTTAGTCTAGCCCACTTGAGCCGCTCTAAACCATACTGTCGCCATAGCATTTAAATAATTTCCAATGAACAAATACAGCTGAGGCGCTCCAGCCACATTTCAGAACTTTTGCAAGTCAGCTAATGAATATTAATGAGCACCAAGAGTCTGCTGCTTAATATTAAAGACGTGTGGGCGGCATCAGCAAAACCAGTTGAAGATGCTGAGGAAGTCATTCTACTACAGTTTATTAAAGTACCTACAGTAGAGTCCTGTAGACTTTTCAGAGTAAAGCTCGTGTTTTAGGATAACAGGTATAATGTCACGTGCTTGAATATTGGGTAATAAAAGTCTGGTTTGTTACATTCTTGCTTCGATATCACATATTCAGGTATAAAGCTAAAAAATATAAAATTTTATAGACATTATTAATCACTAGGACTTTATTAAGAAACTTTACTCCAGCTGTTGCTGTTATGGTTGTTAATAGACGTTATCATTTAATCCATATATGGTAATTAGCTATGATTAAGATCGGACATATGAAACCTCTTCAATATAATTCTATATTTTCCTTTCCCCGAGACGTTCCTGTCTTTCTTTTAAGGCTTGATGAAAAAAAGCAAGAAACGAGAGAGATAAATCTTTTGTCGCAAGGAGTCCTGACCTCTGGGGTGAAAGTAGTCTGCATGACTGATGGCTGGTTTCTTGATGTCAGACGAGCGGTAGAGGATGTGATGTCGCCCGGATCCACCCTCCTCCTCTCCTGTCATGTCGCCTCCTCTCTCCAGTGGCTCGATGAAAAACTCCTCCTGACCCGCGCGGATCATACCCGCCTGACAGGAGAGACAGAGACAGACAAGGAGCCGGTGAATAAATAAAAGAGATAATAAAAAATAGAAAAAAGCTGTATGGAGATAAGACTGAAAACGAAAGAAAGGAACATTTCATTCAGAGACGGGTACAAAGCTTGCATGTACAGTCCATTAGGTGAAGCGGCTAGAGCGGGCTATTTCCGTAGGATCGCTATATCATATTTTCAGCCGCTTTGGAAGAAACCCGAGCTTCGAATCGATCCGCTCTGTCTTCACCTAAATCATGCGTGGAGGCAGCAGCCATCGTTAAAATCTGCACTGCTACAGTACCTGCTATGGACCAAAACGAAGCCGTGCTAAACAGATTCCCGAGAAGCTGTCACTGTGTCGAATTTAAGCTCGCCGTGTTTACACAATTAAAACCGAACAGGTTGTCAAAGACAAGAAGAAAGAAACCCAAGCCAAGAAACGAGATCAATACAAATGTCTTCTACTGAAGAACTGACAAGCTGATATACCTGCCTGCTCCTGTCTGGCTCTGCTTCTATCTAGTTGATGGTGGACATCTAAAAGACATTTGAAGATATACTTGACTGCCTGAGGCACCAATCGACATAACCAAAAAAACACACACAAAAAAAGAGAGTAATACAAAGTGACTAAATGACAGACAGACTATCCTGTGGGACAGAGAGTAGATTCAAAACCTACACACTCCTTACTTTTCCCCAGAAATCAGGGTCTTTAACCCAGATCTATCAAGTCAGCTTTGTCTGGATTAGTGCTCGAGTTTCTGAAGGTGTTCAAACGAGAACTCTTAATGTCACACCGGCATTTCCAGGTCATCGCTAATAACTCGGAGAGGCCGCTGAGCTAGCCGTCTACCCCAGCCTCGCAGAAAAAAAAATTTAATAAATAAAAATCTTCCACCGAAATCTGTCCCTTCCTCCTCCCTCACTGTCTTCCGCGTCCCCTGAGGGTTCATTATGAAGGAAATGGCCGCATGCAGCATAAACCGATACTGCTGTACTCAGGTTCTGCCTTCGCACTCATCCATGGTACCGACAGTATCTGTCCTGCATCAGAAAGACGTGTTGTCTTCATCAGCAAAGAAGGTTATAACACTACTACTACTACTACAAAGTATCGCCTTCAGATCCTTTAAAAAAATAAAACAGAATTTTTGCATCATTGAAACTACAGTAAGTCCTCTACATACAAACATTCGATTTATAAACTATCCAACATACAAACATGCATTTGTGCATGTCCAATCGCGGAGCTAGCTTCGCTTTCACCCTGATAAAAGTCTGAACCTGTAGACATATCCAACATCCAACCTGCATTTCCATCTACAGGTTAGTCACTAGTTAGCTAAGAATGTTAAAAGGCTAGCTAGGCAGACCTTTCGAAGTTTCCAGAATGAAAGTTTAAGACGTCAGTGCTTTTAGCGGTAGATTTCATCATCTGTTGTGTTCTAGGTACTGCTATAGGCTATATAATTCTACTGGAAGGTTACGTATAGTAATAAATACACGCAATCCAAAAATCCACAGCCTTAGACGTTCTGGATTCAGAAGAAACCTAAAAACAAGCAAGAAGAAAAGCATCTTTGTCCAGGTTGGTTTTGATATTGGAGATATCTGCGGCCGACATTGTTTACAGAGCGTGGACCAAAGGCAAGACTATTACAATGTGTTAGGAAAAAACACCTTTAATTCACTGAAATAAAAGCTAGATCGGTCATTCCCAATCGTCTGACTGCTTGTGTTCATAGCTGGAAAGTCTATAAACTGACACCAGGAGTTTTAACACCACACTTGTATAAGTTTAAGAGGTTTAGAGGATGAATTCTTTCCATCGGGAAGGAAGGCTTGGGGATGGAGCCAAAATCCTGTTAACTAAAATTATAGTCCATCATCAAAAATTAAAAAAGAAAGAAAAAAAAACCCTAAATGAAAAAAACACATCATAAGTGTATATATATATATATATATATATATATATATATATATATATATATATATAGTACATACTGTATCGTTCCATTCATCTATCTATCCATATATACTTTCCCTTCCAGGCATGTAAAAACGATTAAACACAGCATCGTTAATAAAAAAAGGTTTCGCTCGCTGTGAGTTACGTATAACAGCATGACAAAAAACAGCACCGGCTTTCCAACAGAACAAGCGGGGCCGGCTGAACCGGCCAACACCAGTAAACTGGGTCCAAGTGCTCGTTATCAGGAGACATTTCCTGCCAGCACTGAGGCGAGCACGAGAGGAGTCGGGGAGATCGTCCGCAGAGGTGGGGAGCGGAATGAGAATGATTATGAAGACTGTCAGGTTTCAGGAAAGTTTTTTTATGAGAAAGCCAAAACGGATTCTGCTTTGTGTGTGTGTGTGTGTGTATTTGTCAGCCTGTTGTGTTAATGGACTTGTCTGCACTTTTATAAATGTCATGTCAGCACTGTCCATGCTGCCTTCTGCCTCAGGTGTCTCGAGGTGCTGAAGCCTGAGCCTACCCCGGGAGTGAGGCTGGAATCCGGTCTTGAAATGGATGTTATTCACAGAGCACCACACACACCCACACACACATTCACAATCATGCGATCACTTAGACAGATGCAGGCTGTCCATTTAATGGGTCGGTTTTGGGACGCGAGAGAAAACATGAGAAGCCAGACGAAAATCACGCTGACCAAAAAATTGACTGACAAATAAGAGCGTCATAACCAAACAGTCGAGTCCAACCTGGAAATGATTCTAACTATATCTAATGATAAGAAAATCATTCCCAAGAAAATATTTACTGAGTGCACAATCTCATCATGGTGTTCTTATCTTTCTGTCAAAACAAACTCATAAATTATAGCGAGACACAAATACATTTGAAGAAAGATTATCGTGCCAAATCTGAATCTTTTTTTTTTTTACTGACAAACACATTTCCAGATATTCAAACTAAAGTATATGTTCACTCACTCATTTATTGTCTATACCACTTTTTATAGACATTGTCTATACCAGGGTCACGGAGGGAGGCTGGAGGACATCCCAGGAGACTCGGCGCACGAGGCAGCTCATCCAAACACTACAGGCAATTCGGGAACGCTAATTAGCCTAATCTGCACGTCTTTGGACTGTGGGAGGAAACCAGAGTACTTTGAGGAAACCCACCAAGCACGGGGAGAACATGCGAACTCCATACACACAGACCCGAGGCGAGAATCGGACCGGGGAGAGGCAAGGCAACAGTGCTGACCACTACTCCACCGTGCCGCCAGTACATGTTCACATTTCATTTGTGATTGAAGTTAGTAAAAATATTATTTGACATTTTGTGCATGAGGAATTTATAGAGACAAGAGTTTAGGAATAAGACCGCTAAGCAAGACTATATAAAAGAAAGACTAACAAAAAGATTTTAGAGCTTAGAGGTCATTCTTCATTAAAAAAATTTTGGCTTAAACCTGAAATCACGTGTCTCAGAATACATCCATTTTACTAAAATATGAAATTACTAGTTGGTTTGCTGTGTCAGTGGATATCTGTAATTATGAAGGGGCGTTCAAGTCAAACCGGAACTTTTGAATGTGCAGAATAACAGAACGGTTTTGAAAGTGAAAAGTCTCTTTATTCAAACTCCCTTGATACAATTTCCTTTTGGGATTGATAAAGTACTCTGTCTATCTATCTATCTATCTATCTATCTATTTATCTACATATCTATCTATCTGTCAGGCCAACTAAAGCACCTCCGCCTACAAACATGGCGGAGACGGACTACAATTCCCAGCAGTCACGTTCCAGGTCACCTGAGTTCTAGAACATCTGCACCCAATTAACCAGGTGCTTAAATAGGACTCAGCAACAGAAACACTTTGTAAGGTATACGCTCTCGTAAGTTTTCCGGACGTTACCAAGCCTTTATTATCTTGATTGCCTTATTGTGTATGACCTGTACCCGTTTACTAGTTTTCAAATTTCTTGGCTACCCTAGTTTGTGTGTTTTGCCGATCGACCTGTCTGTCTGTCTGTCTGTCTATCTGTCTATCTATCGCTCGCTCGATCTGTCCATTGATCTACCCATCTATGTACCTGGCCTCCCAGGAACTCCTTCAAGAGCCCAAACATGTGGAAATGAATTGGAGTGAGATCTGTGAGGTGTATGGGGGATGTGGCGATAACTCCTGACCCAGTGCTAATAGTATTACTACTTGTAGTACTATTGATGTTTTTACATGATTATGTGACAGTTGTGCCACTCACTGAATGTTCACAGGAACAACTCCAGTTATCATTTACAGATAAAGTATACGCCTTTCTTTAAAACATCTGTGCTGTTAAGATTTTTACTGCAGCCAAGAGTCTCATCACCGTCCTGTTCTTGATGTATTTTTAGACATTATATAGAAGTTTTACGCCTTCATTCACTAAACATCTACTCCAATAGCTCCAATCCTGAACAAAAATAACTGTTGTTTATTATAAGACTTTGGTCTTTAAAACTATCCTTGATAAACATAACTATTGCATCACTTATGGGTCCAGAGCCGTGACTCACTCACTCCATTCATTCACTGATGTAATTCACACAATGTAATGTACACTACACAAGTACTCACAAGCTTTTGAATGTTGTCTTTTTCTTTTGTTAGACTTTTACAGTAGGTGTGTTTTAGAGATCATGAAGGACAGCATTGATGGTCCAGCGAACAATTACGGAATCAGGATTGCTCCTGAAATAAAGATGATGATTTTAATGATCATATCTATCTATGGTACTTCATTCCATCCATCCATCATGTGTAGGTTCCAGGGGCCTCAACCCTATCGCAGGGAACTTGAGCAACAAGATACACTCTGGATAGGGTGCCAACTCCAACCCGCCACAGACACAGTGATGGAGAAAACCAGAGAACCCAGAGGAACTCCACCAAAGCATGGAGGCTAGAGGGAGGATTCCCTACAGTACTTACAGTACTAATGACTAACCCACCATGTCACCTGTTCCATAACAACATATGGGTATTATTGGAAATATTTAACTCTTTGTAACCAGGAATTAAGACTTTACAATTGAGCTCAGACACATTATGGACATTACATCACTAGAGAAATCTATATACAGTGGTGGCCAAAAGTATTGGAGTTCTCCAGACCTGAATCCGATAAAAAACTGTTGGACGATGGTGATGAAGGAAGAAGCAGTATTTGACTCCACGTCCAGCCGGATCCAGCAGGTTTTGAGGAATAAAGGATTTCATAATTTTAAATTCAAATTAAATAAAAATTTTATGTCACATACGCAGCCAAAAACAGTATGATATGAAGCGCATACTAAAATAACAAATTCTTATTATTTTGATTGTTATTTAAATTGTTATTATATAGTAGAACGTCATTAAAATACTGAATTTCACTTTTTTCTCAATAATTTTGTGCACATGAAAAACCTAATAACAGAAGTGCAGTAATCTCCAGAAAGAGTTTTTTTCCATTCTCAGGTTCTCATTGGAACCAAAACCTTTTCCGAGATCATGTATGGAATGGGAATAACCCGAATTTCATCACACACACACATTCACTGCTTTTTGAATAAACATTCCACCAAACAGCAAGTTTGCGGTTGTGTGAAGAAACCAGAGAACCCAGAGGAAACCCAAAGCACACAAAGAGAAACCTGAGCTCGGGATCAAACCTGAGACCTTAAGCCTAGAGCCAGAAATTCCAATCCGTCACTCATCATCTACAGTACACCACTTTATCCTGTGAACAGGGCATGGAGCTTATCCTACATAAGAGACAGGCAGTGGTGGAAAGAGTAATAAAATTTTGTACTCAAGTACAAGTACTGTTACTTCAGTGAAATTTTACTTAAGTACAAGTAAAGTTACCATTATAAAAATCTACTCAAGTAAAAGTAAAAAGTAGCTCATTAAAAAATTTACTCAGAGTAAAAGTTACCGAGTTACTTTTTAATTTTTTTTAACAGCGGGGGTGGGATGAGGCATTCTAGCATAGTTCAAAAAAGATGAGCAGATATAAATCTCAAACTAGTTGTTTTTAACTGAAGGAACACCTTTGCATAATAAAGCTGTTGTCTTTCTTGTGCTTGAAAATCAAAGTGGTCACTTAAATATGGTGTTACGTCCCAGTCTAGGGTCATACAGCAAAAAAATGGTTCAGGGTTCTATTTTAAACTGTATGGAAATGGTGGCATATGGCAGAAAGAACTAGATCCAATCATTAACTGATGAAATAATGAGGTTTGTATACACACACACACACAGACACAAACACACACACACCAGGAGAAGGATCAGATTCAGGATGGACCCAGGCCAAAATAATAAACAAAATGGTATTTATATTTAGTAGCTAGATTACCTGCAAAAAAAAAACCACACAAACAAAAATACAGGTACCTTCCCGGACTCCCTAAACCAAAAACAGTGAAATTATTTACAAATATATACAAAGACCAACCAAACCAAAGGGACAAAGCAATAATCAAAGTCAATTGGAGGCAAAAAGTCAAAACCGGAATACACAACCAAATATCAAAACGCCAAAATCACAACCTCTTTCATCTTTCCTCTTTCCCGCGTCTCTCTCCAGTCGCGCTAGTCGTTGACGTCACTCAGGGCGGAAGCGACCGTGTGGAAGGTCAGGTAGCTGCCGATGTCAGAAAACCTGGAGTGGAGTCTGGAGCGGCGCGCGACCAGGACATGATACACACACGCGGCGCAACGGAGCATTTATACAAAGCATAATATTTTTATTATTTTATCATTTTCATTCATTTATTTTTTACTCAGTAGCGAATATGATTTAAAATGTAGCGAATTACAATACTTCAAACAAAACGTACTTAAGTAAAAGTAAAATTACAGATTTTTAAAACTACTTTAAAAAGTAGAAATACACAAAAAATCTACTCAATTACAGTAACGCGAGTAAATGTAATTCGTTACTTTCCACCTCTGGAGACAGGCGGGGGACACCCTGGACAGGGCGCCAATCCATCACAGGTTACACACACACACACTCATTCACACACCACAGGCAATTTGGGAACGCCAATTATCCTAACCTGTGGAAGGAAACCGGAGTACCAGAAGGAAACCCACCAAGCATGGGGAAAACATGCAAACTCCAAAGTGGGAATCGAACCCAGAACCTGGAGGTGCAAGGCGACAGTACTAACTGCTAAACCCTCGTGGATCCACTCAGGAATTCCAAACGTAGAATATTCAGAATTTGTTCAAACAGACGCAGCATCGTCAGAGGACGATGAAACTATGAAAATAGTGAAAATGAAAATAATGAAGACTAAAGAGGCAAAAAAAACAAAAAGAGGTGATGTGTACAGGTACACGTCCGTGTGTGTGTGTGTGTGTGTGTGTGGTTGAGCACCATATAAACCAGACTCCTCTTAGCTTTTAACCCAGCTGGGCCAGCCCTTTTCTGTATATAATGATACATAACTACACTCTTACACACACTGTTATGGCAGCTAGCATCGACTGCCACGCTTAATTACTGCTATTATTAACATACCGTGTCAAAACATTGTTTTGTTTGAGAGATTACTTGAT
Organism: Channallabes apus; assembly: GCA_030522415.1. Taxonomy (NCBI): domain Eukaryota; kingdom Metazoa; phylum Chordata; class Actinopteri; order Siluriformes; family Clariidae; genus Channallabes; species Channallabes apus. Next base: position 16,118,447 of record CM060125.1, read on the forward strand.
AAGGAAAGTGCTGGAAATAAAAATAAATAAAATCCTTTAAGAGGGTACTTATATTTTCCATGAGAGTTTCCTTGCACATTTTATGTTATAATCATTTGACACGGAAAATGTGACAAGACCGTTCTTCTTATAATAAGCCAAGTCTATGCCTATGATTTAAAGGCGACCTGTTCTGCACAATTCACTGTGTAATCATTTGTAAACATCTAGACAGAACTTCAATGGGTGTTTACAAACGAAAATTTTGAAAAACAAACAAATAAAAACAAAACAAAAAAAAACGTCTTTTTTTATTTCCCTCCTTATGTGACCTCATTAAAGACCCTGCCTTGTTGCTCAGCTCCGCTATTCTCTGGAGGGGCGTGGCTCAGCATTAGCTTATTTACATAAATTCAATCTTATTACTCTGAGACTTGTTTTAAGTTGTTAAGGGAATGGCAAAATACGGGACCTTTAATTCACCAGAGCCAATAAAAATCGATATTTAATTACTCAACTATAGTTTAAGCAAGACAGATTGTTAAGCACCGTCGATTGTTTCATTAATTGTGATTAACTGTGCAGTAGGGGTGTAACGCAACCCTGTTCTGTGTATCTGTTTGGCGGACAAAATATAATTTCTTATCGTATTCAGATTTTAACAAAAGTCAATATGATCTGTACTGGAAGTATAAAGAAACAATCATTCTCAGTATCTTTATGTGTATTGGTATTCTTTTGACTCACACGCATCATCTGTTTAATCCATATTATCTGTTCCTATTTTGTATAGCTCACTATTTACATTTCTATACCAGTCTAGTATACCATATTCTACCCATAGTAACCCAAAACAATACCTGGCTTTTCTATAACATTTAATCTACACATGTACATACAGTAATATATGGAAAAGGGTTGATAAAATGCTTTTTGTGGCTGTAAAGGCATGAAATAAATAGAGTGGTTTCAAAATGTGCACGACTTGTAACTGTATCTGTCGCTAGAGACTCGTTTAAATCATCCAAATATAAGCTATAAGGCGCGTTCGAGTCAATCCGGGACTGTCCCATTATTTGGTGTGAAATTGATTGACATTTACAGAAGACTTCAAGTACAGAATGGTGATGAGACTCTTAGCCCCAGTAAAACATTTCAATGATGCAAACGTTCCCTGAATGAAGATCCTGGCCGAGGTGGCTCACAGCGCACTGCACTCGTTCCCATGAACATTCAGCGTGCCAAACCCAATCGGGAAAAAATGGTCTGGTTCGATCAGTAAAATCATTCTGTTTATGCAGGACAATTGAACCGCAACAACTGCACATTAAAGGGAGTCAATGCCACATTCCCATACATTTCTAAATGTACTGGGATTTCTGGAATTTCTGGGAGGCTAGCGTTTCAGATGTGAAGCAGGCAGAATTCTACCTTGAACTACCCGTGCATTAGTGTAGCAGGGGATTAGCGAGAAACTCTCATAGCTGTGTTCTGTTATTCTGAACAATCAAAAAGTCCCAGTTTGACTTGAACAGTTTTAAACTCTTCTTTGCAGCATCTGTTACTGTTTGCTTGCGTCTTCTTTCTTTTCACCGGACAGACATTTGGCTGCCTTAAATATTATAATAAGCCCTAGTCATGTGACTGTGTATGCATTATGTATAGAAACTATATATATATTATATTTTTGGAAAATATGCATATTAAAAAAAAATAGATTTTTGAATCACTTAAATTTTTAGGAGGATTTGTAATATTATAAATATTTTATAAAATAAGGAATACATATATTTTTTTCTTTTAAACATTCAGCCTTTACAATGATTATACCTATTGTTTTAGTTTGATGTAAAATATAAACGAAATAAATCTTGATCAAATAAAAATATCTAATTGTTGAGAATCCCTGCCAGATTTAACGACGACAACGACGACACTTGGCAACTACCAGCATAGCAACAATACACCTCATGTACGAAAGATCTAGCCTGTCTACATTCCCTCCGTCTCTTCGTCACTGAACAGAAATAGATCATCAGGCCTTAATTAAGGGCTCGGTTTAGCCAAGATTTTCTTTTTTTAAACGATACGCTTTACAGCTACTACACACAGCACAGCTGTTTACTACAGACGTGAACTCGATCGATGTATGCCGTCGTCCCGGCGCTCGGCTGACCCGGCTCTGAAAAGCGTCCTTTCTTGAAAAATAATATATCATGATTCAGCTTACGTTTTTATTGAATCACTTCTGCATTCCAGATGAGAACATTTTTTCCGTGACTGCAGGCTTGGAATGAAACTTTTTTTTAAGGTCATGAAGTTGATAGCGATGATGTATTATTGTGTAAACAACTTATTATTTAACGAATTCCTTTCGTGAGACTTGTCTCCTTTATTATCACAACAATATCTTCCTCAAAGCAGACCTAACAGCTGTATCCACATGCTCATGGAATATATGCATATGGAAATCATCAATATTATGATTCAATTACAGTATTTGTTCATTTCTTTCCCTTATACCTGACTATTAATTACGCGGCTGTTTTATTACTGCAACAATAACCTTAATTAAATTCCGTAAAAAAGACAAACAACCTCAACAACCTCCTGCATATTATTTCTGCCTTGTATGAGTCATGCTAGCTTTGGTTCATGTGAACTGATGGATTTTCCAATCTCTTACGCATTGAAAATACTATCTGTGCATGAAAGGCTAGGACCGTCATGTTATTTCAGCTTGCATTTGGACAATTTTCCATTCCAAAAATACAGCCTAAACCCATTTACCTTCTCTCAGACCTAAGAACAGAGAGAATGGGCAGCTAGCAGAGAGCACGATAAGGGTTCTGGGAAAGCTAATGCTGGAGCGCAAAGGCCAGGTCGCCCTAATCTACTTGCAATATGAAACATAATACAGAAATCCAACTTGTATTTGATGAGATAAAAAAAAAAAAAAAAAAGAATAAACAGTTTCAAAGCTTTGGGAAGAAAACATAGACAGACAACAAAGGTTGAATTTCATTTGATATCCAGTGGGATTGTGTGATATGACAGTTTAAATCTCTGTACATGATTTTACACTGCCACCTTATCCACTGACGATTATTTGAATTATATTAGACAAAGTTTTGCATAAGCGGTACATACATGTTAATACATTTAAAAATACTCCAGTAGAACATTGACTCATCTTCTTTACCGCTTCATCCTGCATACAGGTTCGCAGGGGCCTGGAGCTGATCCCAGAAGACTTAGGGCTCGAGGGATGGTATACCCTAAATGGCTTGCCAGTCCATTGCAGGACACGCACACACACAATTTCATAACGCCAATTAGCCTAAGCTGCATGTCTTTGGACTGTGCTAGGAAACCAAAGCACCCGGAGGAAACCCACCAAGCACCAATGAAAGTCCATGCACACAGACTCCAAGGAATCGGGAATCGAACGGGGACCCTGGAGCTGCAAGGCGACAGTGCTAACCACTAAGCCATTCCACCACACCAACAGAGCAGAGACTCTTAAATATAAGAATCTGGACTCATTTCTTTAAGTATGGAAGTCATGATATTAGAAGCCCCATCCCTTTCACCCCCCTTCCTTTATCCCATGCACTCTGTCAATGCTCAGGACTCTCAGGCCTCATAGGGCGCTCTCGTTTTCTTCAAGAATGTAAATGGAATATTGCTGGCCGATATAACTGCAAATCAATATCACAATTAATTGAACATTTTACTTTGATTACGATTAATGAACGACTTTTTTGTACTGTTAATACGCTCAACTGTAAAAGTTGGGAGACTTGGATGGTGCAGAGTCATGGGGACAGTACATGAACGCACACAGTGGGGAAAGTATTAACAGAAAAAATAATTCATGGACAAGATCACAGTGATTAAAACAGGGGGACTGAATTAAAATGTAAGAATTAAACATTTTCGAGCCGATGTCAGAATCATGTTTGTATTAGGATTCAGGTCTCCATAGATGCAGTCATTGTAAGTCTATAAAAAAATATTCATTTCATTCATTCATTTTCTATACCGCTTAATCCTGTGTTCAGGGTCGCGGGGGACCTGGAGCCTATCCCAGGAGACTTCGGGCACTAGGCGGGGTACACCCTGGACATAAGCAATAAAAAATATCCATAGCATTTCAATAATATTTATTGTCAATGTTCTGTAACTCCATTAAACATGTGTACGGTTTGAACTTTGATGGTGGCCTTTTTATTGTACTGTATGGGATACGAACCACAATTTTGCCTGGGCTGTAAATGAATGTGAAAAACCTGTGGTTGCTCCGTCAGACCAAGCTCTCAGTTCGGGTATTTTACACGCCCTCAAATCGGACTGCTGCAGATTCCTTAACCATTTACCCGTGATTTATCTCATGGTGGTACTTTACATTACTCCGTTTCAGAAAACATATACAGTAAGACCAACTAGTTTTTAAAAAATAAATAAACATCTGTCTGTTCATCCTTGAAGGTTCAGTTTTCATAGTCTACGTTCCTTTTTCTTCGTTTCTGTTTCTTCCACATACTCAATACATACACAAGTATATACATGAGTACCGTGTATAGCCACGCCCCCCAAAACGTTTACAGGTATATTAATTATTCTCATTCATCAGAAAAGCAGCAGGGTCCAGACAGAACTGTCATGTTCGGCATTTAGTGATACCTGGATTAGAGGGTCTGAATGTCAGTCCAGATAAGAAATAAAATATATTAATGTTTAAACAATGGCGGCGCGGTGGTGTAGTGGTTAGCACTGTCGCCTTGCACCTCCAGGGTCTGGGTTCGATTCCCCGGCCAGGCTCGATCCCCGTCTCTGTGTGCATGGAGTTTGCATGTTCTCCCCGTGCTTGGTGGGTTTCCTCCGGGTACTCCGGTTTCCTCCCACAGTCCAAAGATATGCAGGTTAGGCTAATTGGCGTTCCTAAATTGCCCGTAGTGTGTGATTGGGTGTGTGTATGTGTGTGTGCCCTGCGATGGATTGGCACCCTGTCCAGGGTGTACCCCGCCTAGTGCCCGAAGTCTCCTGGGATAGGCTCCAGGTCCCCCGCGACCCTGAACACAGGATTAAGTGGTATAGAAAATGAATGAATGAATAATGTTTAAACATAGATAATATCAGATAAGTATTAAAATTAGGATTTAATTATTTGTCATAATTAATTGTACATGCACAGAGATTTATTTTTTTAAATAAATTTCCCATTTCTTCCCTGTTTCTTAGGAAAGTCATCAAAAAACATGAAAAGAATTAATTGAAGTGCCAAATCTAATAACATAATGAATATTAATAATGATAATTATTAGAAAGTGATTAAAAAAAGAAAGTGCTGTTCCTGAGCTCTGAGTGATCCTCTGTCCTCTGTACCTGCTGACTCGTCCTTGTGCTGAACTGGACTCCATGTTAACTTCTGTAATATTGAACTTCCAGCAGCCTAACACACATGATGTCGTTATATAAGTTCTGTTATCTGTTATCACCCAAATGAGGATGGGTTCCCTGTTGAGTGTGGTTCCTCTCAAGGTTTTCTCCTACTGCCATCTTGGGGAGTTTTTTTTTTTTATTGAATTGAAAAGCAGAGATCCTGAAGATAACCAAAGTGTTGAAAGATCATATACAAAATGTACTGTTACAGGTTCTTTTTAATAAGAAAAGATCCACCAACTAAACGAATGTTCATAATTGCCACCGTCACCAAACGGTTTCTGACTGCACTGCAAAAGGAAAAATCTAAAGTACATCTATCACATATCACTCACATGGCAAGTGGATCATCTGGTCAAAGCCCCAGCAAGCTCTGGTTCCTATCAGAGCTCTGGAAAAACAGCACGGGGAGGATTTAGTGGAAAAAACAACATGTACTTAGGGCTGCAATTTGGAACCCGTGCCATCATGACTTCCAGCTTTCCATCCCATTTTCATTCTCTTCTCAATACCATCGATTCCTCTTTGATTAAAAACCATCCTGTAGAGCTTACGGTCTGTGGGTTCATGTTGGCGTGAAAACCTTTTCCAGAAGATAAATCTGAAGAATCTCATGTTACGAGTCTTTCCTCTTCTTAACAACTGACCGAAATTCATCTTTCCAAAAAGGCGGGGGGAGGGGGCGGCTGGGGAGGCACCAAAAATATTAATGTGGATAGTATTTGGACTTCTTGCTTGATTGAGGTTGAAGACAAGATTTAGAAGTAAAAGACTGAACCTAAGAGTAAGTGAAGTACAAGGTGTTAAGAAACATTTTCTCAAAGAATTTAGCGCTGATGTAGCAGCACACAGCTCTGTGTGTCCCGTTGCGAGAGTAAATTGCCTGTGTCTTTCAGTCGAAAGACACGCTTAACTCCCAAGCACTGCTAATTTCCTGGACCAGAAATCCAGACGAGACCGTCAATATGTCACTTGCAAATGGTAATGTAACACACATTCTGCTAGACTGGGCCAACGACAGAGTGAAAGACAGAGATACAAAGCTGGTAAGAAACAGGAAGAAGAAGAAAAAAACAGAGGAAGAAAGAAAGAAGTGTCAGTGTGCGAGAAGCTGTGAAAGAATGTTAGTCCATTAAACTACTCGTGAACTCCAAAAATTAGATTTTTATGATTAACTCCTTCTGACTCCCGGGATTAGTAATCAGGTCACATGTGCTAACAAAGTCACTAAGTTCACATTTCAGTTTAAATCAGATTTATGATGTGCAGCATTTACAACCGAGTATCAAAGATGAGCGCAGCGTGATGCCATGAACTAGTATAATCAATATGACTGCTAACATCTGTCTAGGTAACGGACATCAAGGCAGACAATGTGGTTGTTATAGTTTGTGTTTTTTTAAACAGGTTTGTCTGGTTCTGTGACCCAACGCTCTCTGAGACTCTTCTCTTGGACTATGAAAAGGAGAGTGTATGTTTATTAGCACTAGTAACATTTCATAGACTTCATCGTTCCATACACTTAAAGCATTAAAGCATTGTGCAAACTGCAATAATTCATATAATTTAGCCTTACATGTACACGTCAGCATTCCCTACACTTCTGTATTCCGTTCATTTCAGTTCAGAATTCCTTACACTTCAGTATTCCTGCAGTTCAGCTTTCAATACAGTTTAACATCCCTTACACTTCAGAATTCCAACAGTTCAGTGTTTCCTACGCTTCTGTATTCCATATACTTCAGTATTCCAACAGTTCAGCATTCCATATACTACAGTATTCCATACAGTTTAACATTCCATAAACTTCAATATTCCATACAGTTCAGTATTCCATAAGTTCAGAAATCCTTGCACTTCAGTATTCCATACAGATTAACATCCTTTCCACTTCAGTTCTTCGTACAGTTCATCATTTTGGCTTTTCTACATCAATACGGCACACATGTCAGTATTCCAGATGCTTAAGGATTCTGTAAAATTCAGTAGTGCGCGCACACATACACACACACCTCAGTGTTCCATAATCTTTTCAATTCTGTATGCTGTACGCATTTCATATACCTCAGTACGCTATACAGTCCTACACCCTAAATACTTTGGTATACAGTACGAGTTGTCACTGCTGAGCCCTTGTGCACGGCCCGTAACCCTCAACTGCTCAGACGAGTTAAGATGAGATAATGAGATAAAAATGTATGTCGCTCTGGAAATGTGAAATGTAAATCTCACTATTCTTTACATTTCAATATTTTGTAACATCCGAAAGGCGTACGCTGCAGCAGACTTCAAAAAATGACATTGTTACTGTAGCGATGCTAACGCCACGGAATGGACAAATCTTTAGCCCTAACTGATTTAGCATGCACATTAGCATACATTAGCATTCATTTCTTCCTTAACTTTAAGTGCATTTGAAATGGAGTGTTTTACATAAAGAACACAACATACGCCTGTTATATTAGGTATAAAAGGATATGAAAATGAACCCTTTCGTACCTGAACAGATAAAACTAGATAGATTTTACAGACTAATCCTAACCGATCGCCATAGTCTTACTGAAATCCAGTACTTCCTGAATATTACCGGAATGTACTGAATTGTATTATCCTGGTATTAAATGTTATATTTATATAAAAAAGATTTGCTCCAACGGTTATATTAAGAGTTTAAGTATACACTCAGATGTGCCTAAATTATGGATATGTAATGATGATAGTGGTGATGATGAAGATTATAGATTATGATTAGGAAATCTAATGCACATTGTGTTTTTTGTGATATCATAAAAGAAAGATTTAAGGAATTCGGACTGCGGCGCCCCACGCAGTTCGCACAGGCGAAGGAGGAATCCCTTCCATTCTTCTGCATTTACGAAATCTCGCTCGTCCCTCCTCGGAGTGTATTTACGTTATCAGAGAACTATGCTGATGCAGCACAGGCCCCTCTCCCACTCGACACTTCCAACTGCCACGTCACATGACTCTCAGGCTGAGGTTTCACAACACACACTCGGAAGCTGAGCCAGAGGCAGAGCACGAGCAAGAGCAAGACCGATTTGCTTTTAAAAGCTGAGCTTCCCCAGCGTAGCCTTGCTCGAATCTGCACCGAGCTAAGTTCTGTCCCGCGGCTGAAACGACGGAGAGCGGCGCATCGGCTTTGTTTCTCTCGTCACTTTCGGAATGTTAACGACATCATCAAAGTAAACCAGGAACACCCCTACCTGACTAGCATTTCTCTTTCATCATCTGCCACTGAAAAGCCAGACACACACACACACACACACACAGACATACGCACACAGATCCCTTGCTAAGGACACACTGATTAGTTTCTACAGATGTCCCAAATAGGTGCTCTTTAGTCAATTTCTTTTAAAGCGTCCCTCAGGTGATCTGAGACTTGAGCATGTGATCGGAGAACACTTTCATGGATCTCACAACTGACTGTATTCGGCATCAAAAAAGCCATTAGATTAAACCCTTCACGTGGCCAGTGGGTTTCAACACAAGATAAAACACACCTTGATCATTTTGATGCAAACTACAGAAAAACAAAAAAAAGAAACCCTTAGAAGTCCACACTACTGTTGTACACTACAAGCATTCATCTTCTGTTTAGCATCTTCACCTGTTCAGACTCGATAAATCCGATGTGGTCTTCTGCAAATATAGCAGATCCAACACGTGGTTTGACATGCTATACGTACTGGGTTGCTTTTCTGCTCACTACAGTTGTAAAGAGTGGTTATTGAGATCAAATACTTAGTCATAATCTACAATCTCCTCTGATCTCTCGAAGGATCCTTTCAGACTAGGCCGACAGCTTAGGGTACGATTGCTGGTCCCTCCTCACTCCTATGCTGGTCAGTTTTTATATTATTAATATTATACCTTCCCCGAGTACACTTTCCCACTTTCCTATTCGCAAGCCGCCATCTAACACAAAGAAGAAGCCGAGTACGAGGAAGGTGACCTTCGCACTTCGAATAATGTTGATATTTCTGAGATGATGCGAAAAACGGCCCTGGCATCCTACTTTATCAGCAATGGCCGTGCAGTTTAACAGCTTAATGACAAAATACATGCCTAATGTATTTGCATCAAAAAGTTTAGCACTGCTGATCCGTGCCCATGCTAATGTGAGCGTTCAGAAATATATACGTCTGCAGATTTTGAGTTCACTTATGTGTCACTTCATGTATCGTTAAACTGACTCAAAGATTTATTTTTTCTAATTATTTTAAAATAAATTTTACGTTTGCATTTGAATTCTGGTGTTGCAGTTCCTCTATAATCCTACAGGTGAGCCTCCGAGTGGCGCAGTGGTGAAGTGCTCGTCTGTACCTGTGCAGGGGCGTCTGTGAGCTCGCGCACGCGGAAGGAGCAGATAGCGCTGTCCTCCGAGTGTGTTACTCCACCCTTAACGGTGCGTGAGCGAGCAGTTCAAAAAGATGCGGTCGGCTGACGTCACGCGGTTCGGAGGAAACACGTGATAGTCTTCCCGGCTGAATGGTAGTAGTAGCCTTAATGTGGGAGCCCCCTAGCGACGGGGAGGAATTGGACACGACCAAATTAGGGGGAAAAATCTGGAAAAAATCCAAAAAAATTAAAATAAAAAATCCTACAGGTGGTGCTCTAAGCCGTTCACACATTGTCAGGAAGCACAGAGCGAATTGTGTGCTACGAAAAAAAAATATTGATAAAAATAATAAGATATTTATAAAGTCATGATCGCAGATCTCAGAATTGCAATACAAATCAAATCGGCGTCTAGGTATCGTGATAACGTCGTATCGGGTGATCCCTGGCGATTCTTATCCCTACTACTCAGATCTAGTGGATCCTAGAAGTGGAGGTTTTTGTTTTTTGAATACGAACTCTAGGGAATGTTTCATGTGAAAATCCCAGCGGATCTAGACTTTCTTAAATACACAAAAAAGCACATCTGAAACAAAACAAAAAATTTTTATGGTCAAAGTCACTCACATCATTTTTATTGGTCTAATCGTTTTCTGTATTTTATTTCATCGGTATAAGATCGAATATGCCACTATGTCACACACTATGTAGTGAACATGGCACAGGAACCCGCTTCTCCATTTTTAATGCAATATCAATCCGAGTGCTCAGAGCTTCTTGGCGATACCCGATACTGATCTAATAAAGATCTCCTTTTAGTAAGTTTACAAGCTTTAAATGAAACATCAGAGGCAGAATGGAACTCTTTTCCGATACTCAGATATATTGAAACGTGAGCCTCATATCAAACACTGTGTTCAACAGACTGCATGATAAAGCTGCTTGCTTTCACCCCAAGTGAAAAAAACATTCTCAGACAAGAACAAGTAAAACATCTGCTCCTGAAATTAATTTGTCGGAACAAGCCACCTCTCTGAACGCTACAGATGACGAGTGCCGTGAGGAATGCACTCCCATGGCAAACTTGGCACACGTGAGGACAAAGCCAGAGGAAACGCGCAGCAAGGATGCGCTCCTCATGAAGACCGGCTTCCCAGTCGACCAGGAAGAAGACGAAATACAAACACCACCACACGTGTCTTCTGTGTAGGTGGCACATCCGCTTTAGAACAAGAAAAACAGCAGTAGTGCCGGCAACAGCTTGTGCCCCTGCTGGAGAATCGAGGCACGCAGTCGCCGCATCGCCTCCTACTCACTTCTCACTTAGCAGGGCTTTGGGCCTCCCAGCATGCACCTTGGTGCTCGAGCCCCACTGCCACTGACAGAGCCGGTGCCGAGTGGTGGGTGTATTCTGCAGAGGTTTGCAGGCTTGCAGAGAAGTGCAGACTGCCAAGGAAATCTGCTCAGATACAATGCTGTGGAGAAGCAGCATAAGGAAGCGCTTGTTAAGCGCTGGCATGAAGGAGGAAAAAAAACGGTGCTGAGAGACGGACGATCACACAAAACTAAAATAACACTGTAGCTTCAGATTCCTGCGCTTGGCTAACAGGAGCAGAACCTGAGACGGCCTTCTTCTGTTGTAGTTTAACTTCCTTGAGCATTCTGAAATGCTTTTCTGCTCACCACGGCTGTACAGAGTGGTTATTTGTAGAGATTATGATTATGCATCATGTTCCTCAACTCCAAAACCAATTTCTTTCCCATTTATCCATCGATCATTTTGTCCTGCATACTGGGTCGTGAGCCTGGAGCCTATCCCAGGAGACTTTGGGTGCGAAGCGAGGTACACCCTGTTATTTTTGATATTTTGGTCCGTCCACGTGCTATCCGGTACATCGGGCGATGGATTCTCCCCACCCTGGAGATATATCTGGTGTTTCTGTGGCATTTACTCAGATTCTGATTCACACATTACGGGTGATTTGGAGACACCAATAGCCCTAATCTGCATGTCTTTGCAATGTTGGAGGAAACCGGAGGACACAGAGGAAACTTTCCAAGCACATGGAGAACATGCAAACTCCACAAACCCTGGAAGTGCGAGACCCCAGTGTTAAACGCTACTCCATTGTGAAATGTTGCAGTTCCTCTATAATCCTACAGGTGGTGCACTTTAAACCATGCACACATTAGCAGGCAGCAGAGCATTTGGCGTAGTAAAAGCAAATTTTTATTTATTTTATTTTATTTATACATATATGTGTTTGTGTATGTATTATGATTCCCATCTCTATGCGTTACAGTAGCCATCCAGGCTGCTCGAGTCTCCGCCCCTGGACCCTGATTGTTTTATGTTTTTCATCACATTCTGTATCAACTCTTGGAGATTAATTCTTTATGGAAACAGGAGCTTTGGGCGTCCTCAAAAATGCCTAGCACCAACAAGGCACTGTGAATACAGTTACAGAAGAAACCAGTGAATATGAAAAGAAGGATATGAACTGAAATACTAACAGACTGTAATACTTGTAAAGTATCGTCAAAGTCCCGGGAGCTACTGTACTTTTTAACTTTCATTATTCTGTTATAGCCACGGTCCCTAAACTGGAAATATAAAAAGTGAAGAATATCCAGGGGGAACATCTGCTTATTAATTTGAGTTCCTCTATCCAAACGCTTGAATCAGATGGATTTAATCCAAACCCCAACCGCTCGGAAACAACTTGGCTTGTAAATAATGTCAACAACAATAATAATAATAAATAAGTTGCTTATGCAACAAAATTATAAGTTTAAGGGTTCTGTGAAAGGAAACGTCAAGAATAAAGGTTCTATAATAATTGATCAGATTTTAAAAAAAAGCCCCCGCGACCCTGAACACAGGATTAAGCGTTATAGAAAATGAATGAATGAATGAATTAAAAAAAAGCATCTAATATTTTTGATAATACTAGAATTATGCTTAGGGAAAACTTTTTTTTTTAATTACATGCTACAGATAAAAACCTGGAATGCAATAACAAAAAGAGAAAACCTATGATTTATGGAAAATAAATGAACGTGTCTTTAGGAGTGAATGTGTGCATATATTATTTTATATCTTGGTTAGGACTAGGTTTTGCCCATGAGGATACATCTATATAAATAAACAAAAGATTTTGTCTGTACATTGATCAGAACTCGGTCTTTCAATGATATCTTTACATTTCATACAATGAAGGACTAGAAACCCGTCTCTGAAAAATTTCTGTCTGTCTGTAAATCTGTCCAGCCGATTTTGTCACAGAATCACTCGAAACTGGCCACACAGAATTTAATGAAACTTTGCCAGTCCGTCGGTATTTGCCTGCACCATAAATTAAATGTTAAACAAAAATTTTAACAAAATGTTGAATAGAAGGGACGTTATGAGCAGACTAAGATGAAAGAAGTTTTGTGCAAACAAGGCGTAAGATACTCAAAATACATCTTTCTTTGTATAAATAAGTTTTAGGCTGTGATTTAGTTGTAGTACAGCATAAATGAGCTACATTAATAATTAGAATGGATAGTAAGGCAGCTAGCATGTGTGTGTGTGTGTGTTTAGGGTGTTTGTTCCTGGATGTGGCCATAGTCATTAAATATGCATGACAAGAAGCACACAATAAGCTTGTTTAGCTATAATGCTGTGTATATTTTGAATCGCCTAGCTGTCTAGGAATGCGCTATAGCGCAGCCGTGATTGCGCAACACGAGCGTCCACTTGCTCTTGAAATAAACAAGTGTCCCGTCTCTGATCAACCTGCCTGAGGAAAAGCTTGAGGCGGAAAAAAATTGCTGTCGTAGATACATTTATTCCGAACATCCAGGACAGTTAATGCTAGTACCATATTTTATGGAATATAAGACAGAGTATATGGAAAAACATTATGTTTTAAAAAATGCATCACACATTCTGAAAACGGTTTCCTCAGCTATACCGCTTTATCCTGTATACAGGGTCCCAGGAGACTTAGGGCATGAGGTGGGGTACACCCTGAGCAGGGTCCCAATCCATTGCAGGGCACACACACATACTCATTCACACACTATTAGTGTGTGTTTAGTCAAATCTGCATGTCTGCATGTAAAAACAAAAAACTAATGAACCTCTACTTTACCTTTGAAAAGAACCGCGACAGAGCAGAGTTTCTGTGTACAGGCGAGAGTGTGTGTGTGAAGGGGCACGATGTCAAATTACGCGCGCGCACACAACGTTAGGCTGAAATAGAGAAGGAGAAAATGGATCTTTAACCTCTCTAATGAGACTTTCTTTTGCTTTACACGTGCGCACACACACACGTGTGGGAGGAAACCGGAGGACCCGGAGAAAACCCACCAAGCACAGGGAGAACATGCAAGGTGGGAATCAAACACAGACCCTGGAGGGACAAGGCGATAGTGCTAACCACTAAGCCACTGTGCCTCCAGTTCATATGGTAAAATCCTTTATTTTCCATGACATCATTCCAGACGGTAAGGTTCTATTTATTGCTTGTATTATTAGTTGAACAGTTATAAGAATTATACCCATGCTAAAAATGTATAGTATAACTTAGGAACTTAAGGAATACATTTTTTAAAAATCCTCTCTGGATCATAAGCAAGTGACAAAAATTATGAGAGTATGAAAATCATTTTCAGCATCATACTTCAGAGAAATTTGAGAGATTTGAGTACTTCCTGATTCACCAAACATGGAAAACAATGGATAACTTGTTGGTAACTTGCGGTAGAGACGCATCTGTCTGTGGGAACTGAACACACAATCATTCACCAACACCACTTGCACGTTACAGGAACACTGGGAGCTGGGCGTTATCGCCACATCCCCACTTACAGTCTTGACCAGATGTCTGAGACGTTAAAGGAGTTCCTGGGAGGCTAGCGTTTCAGTCGACAATCTGATCATGGCTACAGCATACACATAAAACTTTTAAAACACTACTAAAACACTAGGATGGATGCATTAGTGTAGCAGGAGATTGTATATAGAGAAATTAAAGGAATTTCTAATCTCAGAACTGTGCAGTTATTCTTCACAATCTTCACAGTCCCGGTGAACACCCTCAGATTTTAAATCCACTGACTTGCTCCGAAATGCTCCTTTGTTCCTCTGTGTTCAAATGAAAGTTTACATTCCTACTGCATTTAAGTACAAAGCATTAATCTGATTGTAAGCTTTAGGATTTAAAGGTTATAAAATCTGGAGGATTGTCTGGATCAACTCCTTTAACCTGAATAAGGTCTATTTATCATATTGTGATCCCACATGGTCTCCGACAAACTAAACATTTAACCTGAAGTGCTTTAACAAAATGAACCACATTGTAAAGATCTTGAAATTTACACATTATAAATGGCTTCCCAATGAGCTGAGCAGCTGGAACTTGCTCCAAAACCTAGCAGTGACAGTACTGGGATTTGAACTCATGACCTACTGTTCTACAATGCAGAGCTCCAACCACAGAGTCTCCTAGTGTACACATAAGAAGGCAGGTACACGATCGTGTTCGCAGGTACGCAGTCGGAGAAGTCAAAGCACATCTTATCAAATAAAATATTTTAATCCTTCAGATTCCTGCGCAAACGAGTCACTCATTCACTCACTCACTCACCTTCTATTATTTATCCTGCCAATTAGTTTAATCTGCATGTCGTTGGACTGAGGGAGGAAACCGGAGTACCCGGAGGAAGCCCACCAAGCACGGGGAGAACATGCAAACTCCATGCACACATAGGGGGAATTGAACCCTGACCCTGGAGGTCACAGAGCCAACCGCTAAGCTACTAAGCGACCATGCCGTCTGCAATCAAGTCCCTCAGCATTATTGCCAAGAGGAACCTACTGCACTACTAGCTGGTCACATGCTTCAAAACCGTCAACGCTGCAATCCGGTATGAGAGGAAAACCCGGTGATCGATCATGTTAAGAAGTAGCCTTATGGCAAAAGAGAGCGCATTTCTAGATAGACATAAATCAGAGGCAGAGAGCTGAGGGTGTTTCTGCAACAAAGTGCTCTCAGAGGAGCTGAGTCTTCAAGCGCGGGTAGCGCTAATGCTAGAGTTTCAGAAAGTCTGAGAAATATGCTGTATTAGGAAACTGCTCGGGCAAACACCGTTTTCATCTGTACGCTAAGCCAATGGATAACAGACTGTATTCGCAAAGAAAGTGACCATGCAATGAGTGTGTTATTCAGTGTCATTATTAATAATAATAATAATAATAATAATAATAATAAGTGCTGTCAATTGATTGAAAATTCTTTAATCTAGTTAACCACAGTAATAGTCTGTGATTAATTACAATTTATGCAATACTCAGATTTACTTGTATTATAAACGTGCTATGTTAGAATAAATAACATGCATGATAAAGTGGTTAGAGGAAACAGATTATGCAGTTTTATAATATCTCAAAAATTAACATTTAACAAATGCTATATTAAAAACTCTTAAATTAAATGGTGTGGCAACCGCCCAAGGGTGAGGCTCAAACCCGGATCCTGAGATCCAAAAACCAACAACCTAGAGACTTAGCCGCCTGAGACACCACTCCCACATCTTACAGCTGATGTTCACCCTTGAAGGTAGCTCGAGCACACAACTTTATCAACTTTACCTAGAAGCTTGATACAAAGAAACTTGCCGTTCAGCACACCTCAGTCATCTTATTATCCGCGTTAACCGTGCCATTATCACGCAGCTGGGTAACCACGCTGCAATTATGGGAAGCCATTAGGGTCAATCTGATACTGAACTGGTCATATGATTAATTTAAGGAATGAATATTGATATTATATATTGATATTGTATTAATATTGACAGCCTTAATAATAATAATAATAATAATAATTATTATTATTATTATTATTATTATTATACAAACCAACTTACGAGTTACACACTTGAACTTAAATGTGTATCCTAGACTCAAAGGGTCAACTCTAACAGGAATGTAACTAAATTATAAGCCTCTCACATGCGAATGCTAAAAGCCTGTTTTCCCACTAGATTCTCCGCACTGAGTAAAAGCACTGCGGGTCAGATGGAGTAATCCTGCCATGCAGCTTGGCCAGACTCCAAACCGGGTCCGTCATCTCCAGAGATGCCCCGTGTCTATGTGTGTGGAAGTGTGTGTATGTGTGCGCGCGCAAGTTCACTGCAAGGCTGGCACACTTACTGCCTCTATCTCTCTCCCTGCAGTCAAACAGCATTACGGTAGGTGAAGTCAGGAGCCGGCAGTTGTGAGGTCACGCGGGTGTTTCAGGGAGGCGTCCGGACACGCTCGTAGCTCGGCGCAGGAGAACCACTTCCAAGTGGATGGAATTCCAAGATATTCATGAGCACTTCTATTATTTCATTTATGGACTTTTATTTATCGGGAGCATGTTCGGTGGGGAAACATGAGACGTGTGATATCTTTGATAAACAACATAAATGTTCGATGCCAGCAGCGCTTTCTGTTTTGCCAATAACCCGTCGCTCGGTTCTGATCTCGAAGCTGCTGGAATAAATGGAAGAGCTGATGAATATGACTAAATATCCAATCAAAATTCAATAGACGAATCTTTAGAAGATTTTAAAAGATGTGTTGAAGAAAAAAAAAATGTGTGGTGCGGTTTATTAGATTTCTCGCAGGGTGTGAGGCTCACACATCACTCGCTCATCGTCTATACCGCTTTATCCCGTATACAGGGTCACGGGAGACCTGGAGCATAACCCAGGAGACCGGCCCGGGCGACACAGGACACTTTGGGTACACCAATTAGTCTAATCTGTATGTCTTTGGACTGTGGTTGGAAACTAGAGGTACGTGGAGGAAACCTGCCAAGCATGGGGAGAACATGCAAACTCCATGCACACAGACTCCGAGGCGGCAATCGAAACTGGACCCTGAAGGTATAAGGCGACAGTTGTTATTGTTAGTCTTTTGGCTGTTCCTGTCAGAGGGGTTGCCGCAGTAGATCCACAAAACAACTTGGGACAGGTTTTACGCTGATGCAACCCTCCCATTTTATCCAGGCTTGGGACCATCACTGCATCCAGTGGTTGGGGTTTGGGCATCGGGACCCGCATGGCAGGCGAAAAACCTACCACTGAGCAAACCAATGCCCCGGTGCATGCCGAGAGTGCTAGCCACAATCTAGTGTGGAGCACAAAACACACAGTGGGTTGTTGGTCTGGAGTAATGAAGGCGAGTGACCCTGATGGCACCAATATTTTGATTTTGGAGACACTTTGCAATACATGTGCAGAATCTCAGACATTACTTAAAATAATCATTGCATTATGAAATAAATGAATGCCAAAAAAAAAACTCTTACTATAACTCTGGGCCCAAGACAAGAACCATGTTACTTATTTATTTCGAAGAGAAGTCACTCACCAGGCCCTCACAGTTGCTAATGGCCACTGAAGTATCTGGTACGTTAGTAACATGGCCCACGTACAGGCATTTGCTGGGCAGTAGTGGCTCTGTCCGGGTTTGGTTATCCTCCTCATGCCACTCTATAGTCGCCCCCGGGGCCACCAAGCGCGAGTTGCGCCTCAAGAGCATGTGAAACTCCTGTCCGAAAACAGTCACATTGTAAAAGAGCGTCTCGTGGTGCTCTGGCCCCGTGTGCTTGTGTGCGTCTCGCTTCCTGCGCCAGTGCTGCAGCCCACTCAGGCGGTCAGCCGAGACGGCGTGGGAGAGGAAGTGTCCATCCGTGTCCACGCTCACCGGCTTCACCAGGGAGTACTCCTTCAGGACATGCTGCAGGGAAGCTGCACACACACACACACACACACACACACACACACACACACACACACACAAGCATGCTGTCAATATACATCCTGCACATGCAGCTACTTTGTCAGTGCATAGATCAATAATCATCAGTGTGGACATACAGTAGATCTAAGAAGGATTTTTTGAACATGGAAAGGATTCAGTCCAGGTGAACCCTACTCCCACCAGTGTCGTGCATTCCCGGTGCCACAAGTTTCCATCAGTGTGAACGGTAGAGTCAGGCATGCACACACACACAAACACACACACACACACACACACACAGTGTCCTATGCATATGCATATGAACTTCACCTCTGAGGAAAGGTGCAAGTGCATGCACACGGACAAGCACACACACACACACACACACACACACACACACACAAGCATTCTGCTGAAGGACTGCACACTTGTTTTCTGGCGTTTAGAAGCAGTGACACTAATGCCTGAGTTTTATGCAGAATATATTATAAGGCAGAAACACTGCCTCCGTCAGCTATTTCAGCTCCACCAACAGCACCTTCTGAACATCTCAGCCAGGCTGAAGTGTCGGGCAGAGAATCACAAAGTTAGCAAGCAGGCGTTTTGTGTCTTCACATTACATTAAATAGATCTTGTGGACATTTCCAAGTATCAGGGATGGAATAAAAGGAAAAGTTGGAGAGACTGGAAAAAGGTTTGCTGACATGCAGGGCATTGCCCTCTGGGAGATTCTCTCTCTTCTCTCTCCCTCTTTTTTTTTTTTTAAATAAAACTGACGCATATGTATTTATTAAGACTCAAACGTTTCCAAATTACGCACGCGTTATTGTCCCCCTTTTGCATTACAGCCTGTTTGATCTTCCTGTTTATCAGAGCAGAGATCTGAGAGTCTGAGATCTCTTTCTCTTTCTTTCTTGCTCTCCCGGCGCTCCAGACATAAAGTCTCCCATCAATAGTGAACAAACAAGAAGGAAAAGCTTCAGGACAAACCTGTGCTGCGGGTGATGTAGAGAGCCGCTGTGTGCTGGAAGTGGAGCAGGAGAGGAGTGACGATGATGATGATGAACGCGTATTTAACCGGCGTAACATCCATGGCAGGTCGGGGGAGACGGAGAGCGCGCGCGGGCGACCGACTGCAAACTAGTGATGGGCGATCGGCGGAGAACCGCGCGCGTCTGAACGACTCTTTAAAGCGCGTCAAAGGAGTCGACTCGCGCGCGCGAGCGGATCGAAACTCGCTCCTTCTTTTCCTTCCGAAACGCTTTGAAGTCTGAGAGTGAACTTGTTTTTCTACTTTTAACTGTTAAATACGTATATAAACAAGTCAAAGTATTTTTAAAAAGCAATAAATATACTATGTTTTTTTTATTGTATATTTTATATATAATGTTTTTAACATTTTTATATTATACATAATGTGTTTATATTATATAATGATTTTTATATTATATGTTTTCATAATGACAATATGTGCAGTAATATATATTAATATATATATATATATATATATATATATATATATGATGATTTTTATATTATATAGGTTTTTATAATATACTATATATATTATAAAACATATATAATATAAAAAAACATTGTTTATATTAATATGCTAAAAAAAATAATATATATATATATATATATATATATATATATATAGTAGGGCACTGGTGGCTCAGTGGTAGGTGTTTCGCCTGCCATGCGGACGGCCCGGGTTCGATTCCAGCCAGTGCCCACACCCCAGCCACTGGATACAGTGCCGGTCCCAAGCCCGGATAAAATGGGAGGGTTGCGTCAGGAAGGGCATCCGGCTTAAAACCTGTGCCAAGTTGTAGTGCGGACTGGATATTCCGCTGTGGCGACCCCTTGCCGGGAGCAGCCGAAAGACCAACAACAACAACATATATATATATATATATATATATACATACTCACCTAAAGGATTAGGAACACCATATTAACACGGTGTTTGATCCGCTTTCGCCTTCAGAACTGCCTTAATTCTACGTGGCATTGATTCAACAAGGTGCTGAAAGCATTCTTTAGAAATGTTGGCCCATATTGATAGGATAACATCTTGCAGTTGATGGAGATTTGTGGGTACACATCCAGGGCACGAAGCTCCCGTTCCACCACATCCCAAAGATGCTCTATTGGGTTGAGATCTGTTGACTGTGGGGGCCATTTTAGTACAGTGAACTCATTGTCATGTTCAAGAAACCAATTTGAAATGATTCAAGCTTTGTGACATGGTGCATTATCCTGCTTGAAGTAGCCATCAGAGGATGGGTATATGGTGGTCATAAAGGGATGGACATGGTCAGAAACAATGCTCAGGTAGACCGTGGCGTTTAAACGATGCCCAATTGGCACTAAGGGGACTAAAGTGTGCCAAGAAAACATCCCCCACACCATTACCCCACCACCACCACCAGCCTGCACAGTGGTAACAAGGCATGATGGATCCATGTTCTCATTCTGTTTACACCAAATTCTGACTCTACCATTTGAATGTCTCAACAGAAATCGAGACTCATCAGACCAGGCAACATTTTTCCAGTCTTCAACTGTCCAATTTGGTGAGCTTGTGCAAATTGTAGCCTCTTTTTCCTATTTGTAGTGTTGATGAGTGGTACCCGGTGGGGTCTTCTGCTGTTGTAGCCCATCCACCTCATGTGACCATGTCACAAAGCTTTGCTGCATACCTCGGTTGGAACGAGTGGTTATTTCAGTCAAAGTTGCTCTTCTATCAGCTTGAATCAGTCGGCCCATTCTCCTCTGACCTCGAGCATCAACAAGGCATTTTCGCCCACACGACTGCCGCATACTGGATGTTTTTCCCTTTTCACACAATTCTTTGTAAACCCTAGAAATTGTTGTGCGTGAAAATCCCAGTAACTGAGCAGATTGTGAAATACTCAGACCGACCCGTCTGGCACCAACAACCATGCCAGGCTCAAAATTGCTTAAATCACCTTTCTTTCCCATTCTGACATTCAGTTTGGAGTTCAGGAGATTGTCTTGACCAGGACCACACCCCTAAATGCATTGAAGCAACTGCCATGTGATTGGTTGATTAGATAATTAATTTGAGAAATTGAACAGGTGTTCCTCATAATCCTTTAGGTGAGTGTGTGTGTGTGTGTATATATATATATATATATATATATATATATATATATATATAGTAGTGTCAGACAAAAAATGTATACACACTCTAGAAAATAGGGTAAATATTAAAATCCTACATTTATTGCTGTACGTTATAATATTTTGATAATAATATGATAATGTTATTAAATGTTTTTTTATATTTTACTATAATGTATAATATATAATATTTCCCTCAATTTGAAACTAATCACTACTTCTTTAACTAAAAGTTCAGATTATACAGATCAGATGTACACTGGCTTCGATGAGCACAAATAATAATAATAATTATTTGTATGTATTTTAAATAGAAAAAAATTAAGTTTTAATGCTGCACTGTGGCCTTGCACCATCAAGGTCCAGGTTTGAGTCCCGTCTTGAGTCTGTGTGCATGAAGTTTGTATGTTCTCCCCGTGCTAGGTGGGTTTCCACCAGGTTCTCTGGTTTCCTCCCACAGTCCAAAGACAATCAGATTTGTTGTTCCCAATTTGCCAATTCTGGGTGAATGAGTATTTGAGTGAATGTATATATGTGTGCCATGCGATGGATTGGCACCTGGTCCAGGGTCCTTAAGTCTCCTGTGATAGGCTCCAGGCCCCCCAGCGACCCTGTGTCCAGGATAAAGCAGTATAGACGACGAGTGAGTGAGTGAGTGAGTGAGTGAGTGAGAGACCACTGGTTTCTATGACCACAAAAAACATTAATTTATTATAAATAAACTAATTATAAAAAAATATATTTTAATGCTATAATCTGATGTAAATTCCCCTGTGAATCAAACGAAATCAAACGTCACTTGAAAGAATCGACTCAGTAAAGTGAGTCGGAATGTCCACCCTAACTGCCAAGTGCACAGAAGCGGTCCCTCCTCTCTCTCTCTCTCTCTCTCTCTCTCTCTCTCTCTCTCTGTCTATTTCTCTTTTTTATTTCCTGCCATTTTCTTTCCTCTTCCCTTGATCACTATTAACAGGCTTTATACAGCGCATGGTTCATTACTTATGTTTCCAGAAATAACCTCCTTTGTCTTTTGTGCTGTTTAAAATTCAGACAGCAATAAATCTAGTCATCATTAATGCAAAAAAAAAAAAAACTTTGATAGTCCTCAGCTATTCCGTGTGTGTCATTTTGCTTATTAAATTTCTATAGGAATAAAAAAACAGGTGGACGTGTGCCTTAGTGTGTGTCTTAGTGGTTAGCACTGTTGCCTTCCACCTCCAGGGTCGAGGGTTCAATTCCCACCTCGGTTCTGTGCGTGCATGGGGTTTCCTCCGGATACTCTGGTTTCCTCCCACAGTCTAAAGACATGCAGATTAGGTTAATTGACGTATGTGTGTGTGCCCTACGATTAATCGTGCCATAAGTCTCCTGGGATAGACATTGCTGATGATGAGGAATAAAAAGAACTTATTCCAAAATGTCAGAAATATATATATTTTTGTAAAAATAATAATAATCCCACTGTCACTGTAAGCAACATCATGCAATGTGATGTTCTTGATATAAGGTGTATACACAATAACATATGTATGCGTGCGATATGTGTGTGTCTGTGTGTGTTTATATATACAGACACACACAAACACACATCTCGCACACATACATATGTTGTTGTTTTCCCATGTACACAGATATTAGTTCCCCGGATTCTCTATCAATCATCCTGCCTGGTCAAATCCCAGGAGACGTCGGCTGTCTGCAGGTCCTCTCTCCTGCCAACTGAATTTCGGGGATGTGAAAGTCGCAGAGCCTGATGCAATATGAGGGTCTGAATCACCAGTTGCTTGAGCTAACAATGCAGTTTTTTGGTCTTGAATCACAATGTATATTTTTTATTTTGAGTTTTTATTTTGAGTTTTTATTTTGAGTTTTAATGACCTTGTGCCCGAAGTCTCCTGGGATAGGCTCCAAGTCCCCCGCGACCCTGAACACAGGATTAAGCGGTATAGAAAATGAATGAATGAATGAATGACATGTTAAAAAGACATTTTGAAAGGAGTTCTTAAATGAAACACCAAAACTGCAGAGGGATTAACAGAAAACAATATTTGTTTCCTTTTTCCAAAGGTCCATTTCAGATTGACTCTCTGATGGTTTAATAACAGTACCTGGATTTATTACTTATCGGGCTTCCTCTGAGCAGAGTAAATCTCTCTCTCTCTCTCTCTCTCTCTCTTTATATATTTAGTAAATATAGAAAAGGTATATTGTATCCTCACTTGTAGACAGTCTTATATTTTTTTTTTCCTTAACTGGAATTAGATTGCTGGTTGCCTGTTATTTCTTTATATGCCTTCTTTCTATCCTTATGGACAGAGAAAATACGATTGAAAAACGTTAGCATGTATAGTATAATCCTGTTCTGTATTCTGTTGTAAAATGGAGAGCACGGCACTGCCTTGAGCTGACATAAGTGGATTATTGAAATAGATCACCTGGTACGATTGGATGGTGGATTCCTGAAAGACAGAGGAATCAGATGAATGTCTAATGAATGCGGCTCAGGAGGAAGAGGGACGCCGGCTATCTATCTGTCAGCGCATCTCTCTTCCTCTCTCTCTCTCTTCCTCTCTCTCTCTCTCTCTCTCCAGTCATCTCCTCTGGGCCATGCATCTGAAAGTACAATTACAGGCCCTCGCTGCTGCTGCACGGGTTATGCAGGGAAAAGAACAAAATGACATGCAAAGGGTCACTGAAATCCACACAGCCTGTATTAGCATGAACTGTCATTTTCCAGTGGATTAGACTTGCCGTACAGTCTTTTTTCCCCCCAACATGTCACGAAACACGTCACATGACTCATCCAAGGTCGAAACAGTGAAAGATCATGTGGCAGTCATCTCAGCCACCTCCACACGACCTTGCCGGGTAACTGCGCGGCCTCTGTGCACAAAGCCGCCGCACCGTGCATAGCTAAAGAGACGAGCACGAGCAAAGTCGAAAGAGTCGAGGTTCTTGAGTTGAGCTGGCACACCTCGAAGTTTAATACATTTGTCACGCTTTTATTACTGAGATAGAAAAGCAAACAGGCCACTCGGCTCTAATGGAAGACAACAGGGTTTAATCTAAACACTGCATTCCTGCTATAACCAGACTAAGCATCGCTAATTCTTATATAACAGATGATAACTTTACTATTCCCGGACTCGACAGTCGCCCTACAGCTGGTGATCCGCGTGTACAAATCGGAAACATGAGCGCATGTAGCTTCACATTTGGGTTTGATTGAGCGGCGTGTTTTTAACTGCATCTGGCTATCAGACCACCTCATGTGCAATCCCGAAATTTCGATCGAGTCACAACGTCCGAAGGAAGAATGAAGTGATTTCTGGTTGCCGTCGAATAACGTGGCTCAATTAATGTTAATGTTAAACTCGAGGAACTCAGAAAACTCATGCAAAGAGAGAGTTTTAAAACAGATGGTCATGTATATTAAACATGTATATTAAACAGTCTTAACGAACCCAGGTACATCTGTCTTTTTAATGAAGCACACCGGAGTGCTTTTCTAACCGTATAACGTATGCAGTGCTGTATATCTGGATACACAGGATTCTCACCAGACTCTAATATATACTGTATATTCACTGAAAAACAAGAGCAAAGGATCTTCAGCTGGGTGAATCTGTACACAGTCTGAGATGCTTTTCCGCTCACCATGTTTGAAAAAAATGAGTCATGACCTTCCTAGTAGCTCGACTCGACTTTGACCTTTTTCATCAAAACTACCAACGAAACTAATGCGATTGTCAAACGCCTGGTCCATGTGGCACCAACAATCTTACCACTGATCAGGAAAATCCTCAAGGTTCTGATGTTTGATGTATGCGTTCAAGTCAAACCAGGACTGGTGATGAAATTACTCATGGTGTGAAACTGATTGGCGTTTACAGAAGACTTCGAGCACAGTACAGTGATGAGACTCATGAGAGACACAGGTGAACAAACCTTCCCTTGAACAATCATTTGGGCCGATAAAGGAGTGAAGCAGGCCGTCTGATCATGGCTTCATTGGGATAAGTGCGTTAGTGTAGCAGGGGATTCCAAAAAAAACGATGAGGTGATTACCGAGGTGGAACTTCTCCTCAAGGGCAGAAAAGAAGAACTCCACCTGCTCATCCATCGTTTGGAGAAGTGTGTCCCCTTAGGTGGTGATTAAGTAGAGAAGGACTAAACTCGAGCCAGCATTCGTTTACATTCCAATATTTCTTCTTAGCAATGATACTGTACCAATTTTATAACAGTTTTATATAGAGAAATAAAGTTTTTCTTACTTTCATATTCTGATATTCTTCACAATCAAAAGTCCCGGTTTGACATGAACACCCTTTTCATCTCGATATGTATCTATGTAAACTTTTTAAAAATAATTTATCCAATGTAATGAAACAAACAAGGACGATTTTTTTTATTAAAAGTATGAATTTGTGCCACGTGAGTCCTGGAAGAGTAACAGCGCCAAATTGAAAGTTCTTAACATGTTATTTTTAATAAATATCTTTATCACATCCATGAGCGGTTTACTGAACATCTGCATGTTTCTGAGAGCTGTGAGAATAAAAATAAATAAATTTATTTAAAAAATCTACACAGGATCGATTCCTCGACCCCAGAGTTATAACGCAGCAACACAACCCACTGGATACAATATTTCATCATGTGATCAGTCAAACTCAACCAGTCTGTACTTTACAACAAACACATGGCCTGATTTTGATCATGCTTCGTGTATTAATCCTGTAAGTAATACCGAAACTTATGTTTCCGGCATTGTTCCTCTGTCTCGATTCCAGCTTACCATATGTACTGTACTGTACGTGTGTGTGTGTGTGTGTGTTTGTGAGTCATTTTCACATGAGATCAACTGCAAATAATCAAAAGACCTCAGACCTTCCCAGCACTGGAAACTTTCCCCAAGCTGACAGACTCTACACTTTGTTACCTCAATATATCACTGATGTTTAAAAAAAATGGATGGATTGTACCTAGAGGACAAGTGCTGAGCTTGGCATGAGTGTTTGACCATTTTGGCTGCGTGAGTGAGAACTTGACTGGCGTCAGCGCTGGCTCCGGATCAGAGTTCGGCCGAGCCAGAGAGTGTGTTTCAAATTTACTCGCTTACCCCCAAGTCTGTCCTCCTTCAACCCCTCCTTTCTAACACAAACATAACACTTTACACTATCCACTGCATTCCATGTGCAACCCACGGACACACGTACAGTATACACACACACAAGTACTCATATACCATGTACTGTATACTCTATAATTGTGCCCATTCCATAAGGCACAACTGCTGACTGTGCTAATAATATAGAAGGCTTTTGCCCTTCACAGTGACCAGATCTTAAAGCTCTTCCAGATTTTTACTGATGTGTCAAATATCTCTCTTCACCACCAGCAACAAAAGACAAAAATAGGGAAATTTCCTTTGGAAAAATTGTGTTCATTCCTCTAGGAACAGTTTTGGCAACCCATGGTGGCGCAACAGCGACTAATACACTTTATGTTGTTTATTCCTTTCATTTGTCACCAGTCTATTTTGCTTGGATGGTCTTGTTGGATGGTACTTGAACAACTAAGACCAGGTATAATAATAATAATAATAATAATAATAATAATAATAATAATAATAATAATAATAATAATAATAATAATAATAATAAACAAATTCGGCAGCACGGTGGTGTAGTGGTTAGCACTGTCGCCTTGCACCTCCAGGGTCCGGGGTGGTTTCCGGCCAGGCTCTGAGTTTGCATGTTCTCCCCGTGCTTGGTGGGTTTCCTCCGGGTACTCCGGTTTCCTCCCACAGTCCAAAGACATGCAGATTAGGCTAATTGGCGTTCCCAAATTGACCATAGTGTGTGAATAAGTGAGTGTGTGTGTGCTCTGCGATGGATTGGCACGCTGTCCAGGGTGTACCCTGCCTCGTGCCCTGAGTCTCCTGGGATAGGCTCCAGGTCCCCGCGACCCTAAATACAGGATAAAGCGGTATAGAAGATGAATGAATGAATGAATGAATAAACAAATTCATAATTATTATAAATCAATTTGTATTCTACTACATGTAGGTATTTTCCTCTTTGAAGACCAGCATTGGAGCCCGTCTGCCTGTGTTTCCTTTAATAGACTTTTTCCTTTACTGTGGCGACACACTGGCCTTGCACTGTCGCCTTGCACCTCCAGGGTCCAAGTTCGATTGCAGCCTCGGGGTCTGTGTGCATAGAATTTGCATGTTCCCCCCATGCTTGGTGGGTTTCGGGTGCGTACTCCTCCCACAGTCCAAAGACATGCAGGTTTGGCTAACTGGCGTTCCCATAATGTCAGTAGTGTGTGCATATTGACTGGAGGTCCTACCACGGACGCACAATGGAAATAAATATAGTGGTGATCATCATAGAATGGTAATCACCACTGGCCTCCACTGTCCCTAGTTGAACTACTAAGATTCCTAGATGGATGGATGGTTGGATGGATGGATGGATGGATGGATGGATGGATGGATGGATGGAGTATCGTTGTCCATAATGACAACAGGCTGAGAAGGTCAGACAAACCTGTAGAGCCACAGGAGGCACTTGGAGTAAAATTATGTCCCAATGGATGGATTCTCCATGCCATCCCCAGGACTGGTGAAAAGACTATATCAATCCAGCTGACCTGACCTTCTCAGCCTGCTGTCATTATGGACATTGATACTCCATCCATCCATTTATCCCATGTACATCCAACTAGGCACCGTGTGATGACTCACTATATTATTTGCATTTAGGCATTTGGCAGACCCTCTTATCCAGAGCTACTTACAAAACGTGCTTTAAAGTTTACATCATATTATAGAGAGCAAACACAGGAACTCTTTAGTGGAACCTTATTTCCTCTACTTATTTTTGTTTTTTTATTCGTTTTGAGATTTAATCTTAATTATAGATTCCTGTGTGGGCTGTGTGGGCTCTAGTCTGCCTATCGAGATAAGATAATGAGATACAGATATTAAGGTAAGATCATAATATTTTTATCTCTCTTAACAAATTCCCTACACATATTTGCAGAAAGGAGAGAAAGGAAGGTGAAGGTGAAGGGAAAAAAAATACACTGAATTTAACCGTGCCATGGGTGCTGGTGCCAGACAGGCTGGTTTGAATATCTCCGAAAGTGCTGATCAGCTGGGAATTTCACACACAACAGTCTCTAGAGTTTACACAGAAAGGTGTGAAAAGCAAAAAAAAAAAAAGTAGAGTTTCTGCAGGAAGAAAGGCATTGTTGATGAGAGAGAAGAGGTCAGAGGAGACCGGTCAGGAATGACCAGACAAGCTGATAATAATCAGTCTATACTAACGTAAAGGGAAATCTGATGCTCACACGAATCCAATTAGAGCCACTTATTGAAAATGAATGACATCGTAAAGGTTGGAGTCTAGATACACATTTATAGGTTTACATTGGTATTAATGCTCAGAATTATAAAATAACACAGAAATTGCTGTATTTTCCCCATATTACATGGCAGCATGGTGAAGTATTGTTTAGCACTATGGCCTTACACCTCAAGGGTCAAGGGTTTAAGTCCCACCTCAAGTTTGCGTGTTCTTCCTCCAGATGTTCCGGTTTCTTCCCACAATCCGAAGACATGTCGAACAGGCTAACCGGCGTTCCCAAATAATCTGTCATTGAGTGTGTGAGTGTGTGCATGCTCGAATCCCCTGGGATAAGCTCCAGGCCTCCCTCGACCCTGAGCATTATACAGTACAGAATGAATGGATGAACGTTCCATATTATCATCATGTAAGAACCAAAGATCTCGGGTACGAATCGGCCAAAATGCGACTCTAAATCCTTAATTCAAAAACCAAGAATATACTTAAATTTTTATGTAATTTTTTTTTTTTGTATCAGTCCATTATCTTAGACAGTCCAAAAATGTAGTGTGTTTTAATTGATAAAAGTTGTTTCCTTGTGTTTGTTTTTTCTTGGTGTGTCTTTAGAAGCATTTAATAGAGTGGAAGAACTGGCATTTCACAAAGTCACTTGTGGTTTTCCAGAAAGCACAAAAACACCTCCTCTGTGTAGCCTGGCTCGGTAATGGGACCAGGAACAGCACCGAGCAGCACAAGTAAAATGAAAAGTCACTGAGCTTTTACACACACACACACACACACACACACACGCACACACACACATGCACACGCACACGCACTCCCCCAGGCAATGTGTGAACTCGTAAGAACATATGAGCAAAGACATAAAATTGCTTCTTTCCAAAGAGCAGTCGAACATGAATACATTATTCACCGGCAAAGTATCTTTATATGTTGTCTGTTCAGGACCCTTACTTAATACTGAATATTTCTGTAATGGCAATACTGCACTATAGTTTTTTTTGTTTGTTTGTTTTTTTTCTCAGGTGAGTTTGGATGTGATCCTGTCCAGGGTCAGATAAAGTTTATCCTCCTCTGCTGTTCATGAAGAAAGATCAGAACAGTTCCCTGCTGTAGCACAGAGAAAAATCCCACTGGGCAGCCATATGCTAAAACTGCAGAGCTCCTCCATGGTCCGGGAGGACCACAAGGTCTTCTGCATCTTCTGCAGCAATGAGTCAAGCCTATTAGCAAATGCTGAAGAAAGCAGATGTAAAAGGGGGGAAAAAGAGAGAGAGGGAAAAAAAGAAAAAAGGCACGGTTTGAGGGGACGTTTTTGAGCAGGGTGACATTAACTAGAAGAATCTGGACAGTCTCTGCAGTGATGTGCATGACAACATCAGAATAGCTCATTAGAGCATGTCTCCCAGACAAGGTGTCACCTTTAAAACCTCCTTTGATGCTTTTTCGGCTTGATTTTAACAACTCGGAATAAGTCGGGGAAAAGGAAATAGGCGTTTCTCGAGAGTCTGATTGAAAACAAAACGAGCAATTGAATCACAGTCTAAACAACACAAGCATGAAACATGCCAGGCTGTGTAACACGGTAAAAGCCCCACGGGCTCTCTGACTTCATTCTAGATATGCACAAGTCAAGAAGAAAGGTGGAAGAAGAGATAAGATTTGCTCGTCATTCCTGGCGTTCCAGTACAACCTATCGTTCCCTGTAAATCTAACAAAGTAAAAAGCATTTCCTTTCTTCACTAACGTCTCTGCCTCTCTGTATAGATATGCTGACTATATAATGGGCTTCGCACCAGAAATATTCTGTCAAGTTGTAGCCCAAAGCTTAAGCAGAAGCAGTCTCGCTTTTCTGGCAGTCGGTGCCACATCCAGTACGTTCTAATCCGTGATCAAAAGCAGTGTGATTTTGGAAAGGAATGAAATACACCAAAAAATGAGACGGGATTTTTCCAATAAAATGTTCAAAGCGATCAGATCAAATGAGCTCCTGGTGTTTAAAAAAAAAAAAAAAAAAAACGGTTTTGTTTATGACCGGTCATTCTGACCCTGTAAATCAGATCTGTGAATTCAACAAGCTCATGATGTGAACACTGCATACATTATCTACGCTTTGATTTCTCTCTTTCTGGAAATAATAATAAAACATTCAGCATTTTGATAATGCTAATCACATGTAGAATTATGAATTATCAGTTTGGT
Source organism: Channallabes apus (assembly GCA_030522415.1). Classification (NCBI taxonomy): domain Eukaryota; kingdom Metazoa; phylum Chordata; class Actinopteri; order Siluriformes; family Clariidae; genus Channallabes; species Channallabes apus. The sequence continues at coordinate 16,149,743 of CM060125.1, forward strand.
TTCTAAAACGGACATGCTAATACCAAGGGGCCCCCGATACGATATTATCACAATACCGAGGTGTAGATACGATTTGTATTGCATTTTTTCAAGTATCACGATTTTATAAACATCGACATGTTTCGATATTACTTTTTGTTTGTTTGTTTTCGGTTACAATTCTAAACAAACTTCCACATGGGACGCTGTGCTGCCTGTTACTGTGCAAACAGTTTAGAGCACCACCTGTAGGATCATAGGGGAACAGCAACAGTTTAGTACCTCAAATGCAAACATACTGTATATAAATTTAGTCAGAGAATCACAATATGTATCTGATTAAATTTTTCCCCCGTCTCTAGTTTCTAATTGGTTAATACAAATAACTGGTCTTTGCAGTTCATACCAATGTGTCGTTCTCTATACCCAGAGTCAGAGATGATGCTTGTCAACAGGCAAAAGCAGGCAACTGCTTGGGGCTCCAGGCCAGTAGGGGGCTCAGGAGAGCAGACACAGTTTCCCCAATTTATATATATATTTATTTTTTATTTTTTTCCAAAACTGCCCAAAGTTTTATCATTTGCCGCATTAACAAATATGTTTTATTTTATTGTGATTTTTATATTAAGCAAATATCAACGTGTTCAATCCCAATTAAATACATACTAAACCCTTGCTGTTGCTGATTATGGATACAACCTAAGTACTGTCACGTTTATCAGTATTACTGTAAAATTCAGTAAATTAACAACTTTTGACTGCTTGCTAGCTACCACATGTCAGTTAGCTGTTCTTAGCTAAACAGTATTAGCTAGCTAGCTAATGCTGTTCTTCATAATGTTCTTTGGAATCAAGATTCAAATAGTGAGCTCCAAAATCCGCAAAGTGGGCTAGCTAGCTTAGATTAGTTATCTAGCTAAGAATCAAGCTCTTGTTACAAAACAAAGTTACTTTTCTGATCAATTTCTGTTCTTTCTGCAGTTTGGATTCAATCTGATTTGAAATCAAAGTGGGTTTCATTGTTCTTCGAAAAGAAAGCTATTGTAGCGTTTTTCAACGCTAGCAGGGATCTTGGAGTACGAGTGAGCTTACTTGCTCCCCAATGCAAATGGCTGGGGAGTAGTTTATTAACTCTCAGCACAAGCACACATACACAGGTCAAGCACACACACGTACCCAACTTGGCCGAAGCCACTAACACAAACACCCTTCTCTCTCATGGTAGAGACAGAGAAAACCCCCGCAAAGCATGACGGTCGTCAGCCGCCGGCCCGCCCACGCCACACTGCCCCCACCCGAGCTGTGACTGTCCCCGGTCACCATGACTCTCAGTCTTGGAGGCGTGAAGGCGATCAGTGCCAGGGTCCTTTTGTAGAGAAGCACATTGTCCCGGAGGCGGTCCGGCCTCCGCAGAATTCGCTGTCTCGCCGGCGTGCGGCTGTAAAGGCGCAAGACGGTCTCGGTGGAGCAACACTCGCGCCCGCCCCGCCAACCGCACCCGGTAGATGAACTCGGCGAGCTGAGCTAGTACAGGGGCCCACCCAGTGAGACGTGAGCTTGGGTGAACGCCCTCTCTTCCTTCCGGAACACACCCACACCTGCTCACCAGCGGCAAAGCCTCGCCCCTGGCTGTGAGTGTCCACGCCCACACGCTCCACAGGTGCCCCCACCTGCGAGCGCTGGGTGGGGCCCTTCTTTGCCGTGTAGCGGACAAAACGTTCACTGACCAGCGGCGGCGCAGGTGAAACGACTGCGGGCGATGCTCTCGGCGAGGGAGTAACTCGGCACACGCGCTCTTTACCTCGCTCGCAGTACCGATGACGTACTTTGCTGCCCGGATGTTCACCTGGCGCTCGTCCGACGGCTGCTGGGGTACGCTGTCCCTCAGACCCAGGAGCGTTGCATCGCCGCGAAACCCCAGAGACTATTCTGTTGTCTAGCCGTGACGGGTAGCCCTGTCCCCGGCTAGATTCACCTACCGAGTGCCCCCGAGCTGCGGGCGATCGCTCGGCTCTTTCGCCGTGATGCACCGCAGTTATGGGTTCAGCGCGCTGTGCTGCGCGTAGCGCCTCGGTGAGGGAAGCTGGTGCTGCTAACCTGATGTGCTCCCCGAGCGGCGGCGGTCGAAGCCCACGAAGAAAAGCGCGATACGCTAGCTCTTCCTGCTTAGCCGGCTCACACTCTGGATAGCCCCGGTGCGCCAGGCCTCTTAAGTCCATGGCGAACGCGCCCAGTGGCTCAAATGCGCGCCGCTCGCGGACTGCCAGCTCCTCGCACGCTGCTTCTTGACGATCACCGGCGCCGAACCGGAGGTGAAGCGACTCGCGAAGCTTTGCCCAGTCTTTACGCTCATCGGCCCGGAGGTCTTCCAGTGCCCGGAGCGCGGCGCCCTTCAGCGAGAGTGCAACCCTTACGGCCGTTTCCGCCGGAGACCAGCCTGCGAAGTCGGCGGCTAGCTCCACTTGGGCGAAGAACGCGTAGGGCTCGACGGCGCAGCTGCAGCGCACATCGCCGGCACGGAGCTGTAGCTTGCTCCGACACTTGCGCAGCGTCACCGTTGGGCTCCGTTCCGAGATCCAGTGCCGGGATCCTCATCTCGCCGCTCCATTTTCGTCGTGCCGCTTTGCTGGCACTGGTTCCATCCGGGAGATGCTTCTTCCGGAGTCGTGCTGCAACTCGCCGGCCCTCCTGAATCTTTCGCAGGTCCTCCGCCTCCGCCGTTCACTCAAACTCAAAATTCTCCATCCCACTTCTGACACCAATGTTGCGTTTTTCGACGCTAGCAGGGATCTTGGAGTACGAGTGAGCTTACTTGCTCCCCAATGCAAATGGCTGGGGAGTAGTTTATTACCACAGCACAAGCACACATACACAGGTCAAGTACACACACATAAACGCACCCAACTTGGCCGTAGCCACTAACCCAAACACCCTTCTCTCTCATGGTAGACACAGAGAAAAACTCCGCAAAGCATGACGGTCGTCAGCCGCTGGCCCGCCCACGCCACACTATGTTAGCATGTCCAGGCTACTTTCTAAGCATGGAGCTTGGTGATGTTTGTACAATATCTGTTGAAAACCCAGGCTAACTCCAGGCTGAGCAGCCATGACTCTGACTTATGAGGAATGTTCAAGTCAAACAGGGACTTTACAGAATAATAGAACACAGTTACAATAATAAAAACTCCCTTTATTTCCCTATATAATCCCCTGCTACACTAATGCACTTATCCCAGTGTTTCATTAGTGCATCAAGGTAGAAAGTTTTCTCAGTAGCCCCAAGCCATGATCAGACTGCCTGCTTTACATCTAAAACACTGGCCTCCCAGGAATTCCTTTAATAGCCCAAACACGTTAAGCATACAAGTTATCCGTCGATTCTTAAGGATCAAGAGGAATGTATATAGAATGTCTGCAGTGTGGTCCAAGCCACCTCGCCGGGTTTGTCATTCATGGACGGTACAGCCGTTTTAAAATGTTTACCCCTTTATAGATAAGAAGTTTCATCACTTGTCCAGGTTTGACTTGAAGGCCCCTCGTAATATTACAGGCTTTCTGAAATGATTCATAGCTTCTCAGAAAGACTTTATCTCAGTTATTTTCCATCCCTGTCTCTACAAAGGTTCCGTTTTCATTCTTACACTCTGTATCTGCAGCGCAGCTCAATTTATACCAAAATGGGGGATTCTGAAACCTAAACTGAACTTTCTGACTGCATGTACTATTTGTCCTGGTCATTCTCGCTCGACACCACATTATGGTTGTTCAATTCCTGCTGCCACATGGCAGCCCTTTTTCCCCCCACATCTCTATGTCTGTTCTGATGGATGGACTGTGTGTGTCCATCAGCGAGGCTGTGTCTTTTACACTGTATGAATTTACTGTCACAGACAAAATCCCATCTGAAAAGCATTCTTTAATTCGTGAGTTGAGATTCCAACTTGAGTTGCAGTCTTAGTTTGCATAAAGTAATAATGTGACTAAATTTGTAGTTGTGCAGACAAGTGATAATAACGCTCAGTCTCTCTAACGCTACAGTTTGGGAGGTGCCTGTGCTGGAAGCGTTCCCCCTTGTTGAGTCAGCAGCATTAGCTACCTGGGCCTGCTGTCACCCAGCATCCTCCCCTGCCACCTGCATCTCCAGCAGAGCCCAGCTCCCCCGCTAACAAACATCAATGTCCTGGATGTCTTGCCGGTTCTGTGGCATTGACAAATGCCTCTATCGTCGATGCAGGCACACAGCCATGCTAGCTCCCCGGTCTGTCTTTCAACTCAGCCTGGAACCTCATCAACAACTCTATTTAGGAGCACACCAAAACACAGCTCAAGCGCTGGGTCCCTTCCTCACAGGATGAGATGGATGGCAAGAGGGATTCGCTGTGACAGAGCCAACAAAGCAGCCCAGAGGTGAGGACAGGCAATCAATCAGGTTCTTTTATGTTGAGAGTGAAGGCCTTCCTGTTTCCTTAATTTAGATGACACAATAATAGGGTGGGACTGAGTAAAGTATGCAAGCTGTATGCGGATATATGGATGTGCAAGAGAGAGAAAATGAGAAATTTGATCAGAAGCTTGATATGATTTTGTCACAGAATCCTATTTTTCATTTTTCTATTAAGTCAAGATGGCTGAATTGAAACCTTTGGGAGAGTTCTGTATTTGATGTTTTTGACACAGGACTGAAGTTGAGAAGTGATCATGCTTGACTTATGCGGCATGAATTTTCAGAGTAACCCTGTAACTCCCAACCCTGTAATAGATAGGGTTAAAAGTCCATACTATGAACTCAACCAGCCATCGGCATATCCCTGGGGGCAGATGGGAGGGTTGCAACCCAGTACAACTATCCCAATATATCATATCATATAATGTTGTTGGCCTTTTGGCTGCTCCCAGCAAGGGGTCGCCACAGCGGAAAATCCAGTCCTCACAACAACTTGGCAAAGGTTTTACGCCGAGTGAAACCCTCCCATTTAATCCAGGCTTGGGACCAGTGCTGCATCCAGTGGCTGGGGGGTTTGGGCACTGGCTGGGAATCGAACGCGGGCCTTCCGCATGGCAGGTGAAAAACCTACCACTGAGCCACCAGTGCCCTATATCATATCATATCATATCATATCATATCATATCATATCATATCATATCATATCATATCATGATGAACTAGATCTGTGGTTAAGGTCTTTGACTGCTGATCAGGAGGTCCCCGGTCCGAGCCCTGATGCTCTGTTGGACCCTTGAGAAAGGTGTTAACAACCCTTTAAACATGAGCGCTTTTAAATAACAGTTCTACTACTGACAAAATGTGTTTGCAGACACCAGACTGTGTTTTTATGTTAAGTATATTCCCATTTTGTAGCTACAAATTTTCACTCCAAAAAACAGTTCCAACAGGGTTTTGAGTCTAACATTGTCAAGCAACAAATAATTTCTTCACTTCCTAACAAAGTTAATCATTAATTTGTTGACTCAAGTGAAGGCAATGCTTCATGTTAAGTCATACATGCCCTTTAATTTGTTTGCTGACCCGACAATTGTCAAACATAGCATTTCAAAATCACTGCCTGTAGTCCAGCTTCAAATCAATGGTGTAGATAATTCAGTGGTTGAAGTTCATCCAGCGTTGAGTGAGTATGAGTGAGGTTGTGCCAGAATATCCCCACTCATGGAATGCTTCTGTCTTGTCCAATCAGAAATTAATAAATAATTTGACCAGACCTAACTTTTGGAATAAAAAAAAGGAGTGTAAGGGAAAGGCTGTTTTTGGCTACCAGCCCTGCTCTCCAGCAAGAAATAATTCATAATTCAAACATTACAAATTTGGTGCGTTTATACAAAGTGAATGATTTCATGCTGTTCAACTGCACTAGTTGGAATTCGTAGAGCATGCTGTTTTTATATGTCTCATCCTCTTAAAATGAATGTGAGACAAATTAATTCGCCCCCAACCCCCCCAAAATAAATAAATAAAATCTCTTGACTGGGGGGATATCTCGACCACCCAGTGCTGGACCCAAAGTTATAACCATAGTGTCCAGCACATGACTAGTGGCTCATTTTAAACAGTTTCAGATGAACGTTTGTTCAACTGTGTTTGACAGCAGGTGCGTTTTGTCTTGTGCCAGACAAACACTGGACAGCTAATTTCTTGACCCAGGGGTTTCAGCTTTGCTATCTCAACTACATCTCAAATTCCACCAAAAAGCCCCCAAAAACCAATTGATCAAGATGTGCAGATGTCCGCCACTCCATGATCCACCATTTCAAGTACCTTGCAATAAAAAATAGTTCTGTACATCACAGATATTGTGTTTGCACTCAATTTATTTTATTTATGGCATTTGGCAGATGACATTATCCAGACTGGATACCATTTTCATTTCATTATACACATACATACATGAAGGCTAAAGGTCTTGCACGAAAGGCCCAACAGTGCCATCTTGGTGGTGCTGGGATTTAAACCTGGGACCTTCCAATGAGTAGGCCAACACCTTAACCACTGAGCTACACCTGCCCTACAAATATAAAATTTTATACTCAAACTTGTGTAAGAGCTTAGTGGCCCAATCTGCAAACCCAAATGGTTCTGTCTGCTTCTCATCCATTTAAAATTTTCACACAGAGTGAGCAGAGGGGCTGCATAGTTCCTGCCCCAGTAGGCTTCTAAGAGCGTGCAGTTGCAGTTCTCAGTTTAAACACTAGGAGCAAAAAAAAGTTATCGGAAGGTTAATGGAGCAGTTAATGTTCAGAAGCATGGGCTTTCATCTTTTCAATTCTTAAAAACTACTGGTCGCTTAAAATATATTTATAGTGCACTGAGATGTAAATGCAGACTTTATCAAAACTTACCATTTATTGCTCAACAGTACATATTAGAACCCATATATAGAAAATCCAGAAATAAAAGCCACAGTGTCAGTAAAATTTAACACATTTTTCCAACTGCCTGACTGAAACACTGGCTCGGTAATAAGGAGTGTTTTCATTCGTAGCACCACGTGCTTCTCATTAGGGTACATCATGCCTAGTGAGACGCCTGCAGACTTAACTCCATCTCATTTGGGCCAGGCTTACTAGAGCCAGATGGTGCGTTTCTCAAGCTCACACCAGCTCCTTAGCCAGTCGGTTCATATTTAGAATATTGGGTTGTAGACCTTCTTCATTCCGAATAACCAAAGCAAGCTTGTGGAATAAGGCAAGGCAGATGCGACAGTGATGGATAACAGGGGACAGCTAAGTGTTCTGTTCCTGAAGAAAACACCTGCTGGGCTCGAAGGTGTCTATTGGTCTAGGAAGATTGTCCTACCTTTGCAATTATACTGGTGTCGCCTTCATCCACAAACCAGACACACAGCTGCTGACTCAAAGGGGGTAAGGTAGCATTAAATTAAATTACAAACAAGCCTTGACCCTGTGGTGGTACAAAACATTGCAGTAGAGAACACCTCGGTTATACCACAGCATGTAGCCTATTGCACTGCAGCACACAACACGAGATGTGGTGTGGTATATAATGAACAAATTACACTGCCTCGGCAAATAAAAAAAGTTGCTGTTTCAGAAGGGTCAAGTTATTGGCCTTTATTAAACTGTGAAAACGTTAGAATTACTGGAATTGTGTTGGACAGGTGAGAAACAGCCAATGCATTAAAACCTGAAAGTATAATGCTGAACCATCAAATTTTAATGAAAAAAAAAATTAATGACCATATTTGGAAATGACTTAAATGCTTGGTGATGTTGCATCATAAAAATGCACAGCAGAAATCAGAGCTATGTATAATAGTAAAAAGAAAGAGCGTTTCCATACACACACAGTGTGAGGAGAACTCACACACAGGATTGGTACAAAACTGCTGTGTGCCCATAAGAAAACAAATAGTTAGTAAGTAATTGAAATTATGCTTAGTGCCGACTGTATAGCACTGTCATATTCTACAGTAGGACTCAAATAGTGAAAGATTGTTTTTTGGAGCATATTGAATCTCTCATTCCTCTCTAGTGTTTATCATATTTAGGAACATGGGAAGCTTGGAGCCTAGAGCCTATCCCAGGGGTCTAAGGACACTAGGTGGGAAACACTCTGGATAGGGTGCCAGTCCATCGCAGGCCAAAACCAGACATACACTCATACACTGTGACCAATTTTGAGAAGCCAAGTAGCCTAATCTACATGTCTTTGGACTGTGAGAAGATGCAAACTCTATGCACACAGACCCGAGGCAGGACACAAACCCTTGATCCTGGAGGCACGGGGCCACAGCGCCAACTACAACACCACAGTGGGATCCACATGAGGAATCATTTTTACAATAATGATTTTCTCTGGCGAGGCAATTTACATTATCTATGGCCAATCAATCTACAGTACCTATAAGCATGTTTTCAAGAGGTGGGAGGAAACCAGAAAACTTGTAGGAAACCCACTGGGCAAAGGAACAAACATGCATCAAGCCAAGGTCAGGATTGAACTGGAGATGTGGCTCTGCTTCTCGCTCTGATCTACAGTATCTGTCAAAATATCCAGCCATAATTATAACAAATTGCTCGTAGAGTGCGAATGAGTGCATGTGTGTGTGTGTGTGTGTGTGGGTACCCTGCATCGGACTGGCACCCTGTCCAGAGTGTATGCTGCCTCGTGCCCTACGTCTCCTGGGTCAGGCTCCAGGCCCCCTCATTACCCCGTATAGGGCATAAAGCGGTATAGACATTGAGCGAGTAAGAGTGAATTATAATTGCATGGCCTATTTTTTGTCAGTTGTTACTATCTTGCCCATAGATAAAATAAATAAATACACAATCTAATCTAAAATTAGTTCAAAATAAATAAATTGTAAAGAGCATGACATTTTTTTGGAACACACCATGGAAGACACTGAGCAGAGCCCGACAGGCCAGTACAGGCATAAACACTCTGCGGATGGAGTCAGTCCTCTGGCAGAATGCCAGCTTGTGTGTTAATGGACAGCCGGTACACCAGTGCCAAAACTCTCAGACTCTCAGCTTGCTCTGCAACTGCGTGTTTCTTTTAGACAACCATATTTTCTCCTTAAACCTGTTTTAAGAGTCCTCAGGGCTTCTGTTTGAGCTAGCGAGCGGAATTGTCAAACCGTTGACTAACTCTCTGTGGCATATTTCACTGAGACTTTCTTCTGTTGCCCAGCAACTCTGTACCTGTGTGACCGCAGAGGAAGTTTAATAAGATGTGGGTTTGCAGCAAGGAAAAGTGAAGGGTTCCCCCACAGTCTATTTCTGGAAAGCATCTAAGCAAGTGGACACAGTCGGGCCAGCAGAGTACTGTCCAAGGTTATAGAGAATCCTGACTGACTAATGACATTTTAATCCATGAGCGTGTTTAGAAAACTTGCCCGGTAATGTGGTATTACTGTAGAGAGGTTGATGAAGAGCCACATGTAGGTGTGATGGTCAGGGGCCCTACATGGTTGCATATACAGTTTATATAGGTTTATAAGACCCAAAGTTTGTGTGTGGGGGGATGTAGTGGTTAACACTGTTGCCTTGCACCTCCAGGGTTCGATTCCCGGCCAGGCTCGATTCCCATCTCTGTGTGCATGGAGTTTGCATGTTCTCCCCGTGCTTGGTGGGTTTCCTCCGGGTACTCCGGTTTCCTCCCACAGGCCAAAGACATGCAGATTAGGCTAATTGGTGTCCTCAAATTGTAGTGTGCGAGTATGTGTGTGTGCTCTGCGATGGATTGGCACCCTATCCAGGGTGTATCCCGCCTCGTGCCCTAAGTCTCCTGGGATAGGCTCCAGGTCTCCGTTACCCGGAACACATGATAAAGTGGGGGAGATGACCAACACACCCATCTGAACATCCCATCTGAGATATAGTCTAGTTTTTATAATAAGCTCCACTGTTCTGGGCTTTCCTGAAGAATTTGGAGCATTGCTATGGAGATTTGTGTTAATTCAGCTACAAGAGGATTAATGAGGTCAGGCACTGATGTCAGGTGGACTGGGCTCTGATGTTTGGTGAGAAGGTGTTGGGTGAGGTTGAGGTCAGGGCTCTGTGCAAGTTCTACGGACCCCGCTTTGGTGGGCGGATGTGTGATATCTGGGTTAATGCAATTCTAAGTTAAAATTGTGTGTGTAAGTGTATGACATATTCATTATTTACAGTATGTTTCGGTGTTATGGTGACTCTTTCCATTAAATATTTAACATATTTTTCCTGAATGAAGCAACGTGCTTCTCGGATATACAGTATCTCTGAACAAATGTTCTGAATGAGGGACAACAGCATGAATGGGAAGTAATATTTTGTTAATTAGAAGCTAGAATAGGATTTAATGAAATGTTCTATTCAATTCTAAACTTTGTCCACTTAATAAAAGAGGAAACAGATAAAAATAGATAAAAGAGGAAAAACTGACGGACTGTTAGGGAGGCAAAAGTTTAGCTCTTATCGGTGAGCCGAGTCGAATGATCTGTTTCACCAAAGGATGTCTATTACTCATCCATTGATCAACCAGAACATTAAAACCACCGAAAGGGGACACGAATAGCATTGATTATCTAAGGACAAAGGCATCTGTCAAGATATACAGTATAAGGCACCAAGTAATGATTTAAAATTGATGTATTGAAAGCAGAAAGAATGGGCAAGTGTAAGGAGATGAGCAACTAGGTCTGAGTAACAGCAGGTCGTGTGCGATGTTCCTGGAATGCAGTGGTCAGTACCAACCAAATGTCTAAAGAGGGGCAATCTGTGAACCAGTGAAACATCCAAAGGGTCCCTGATGCATCTGAAAAACAAATGGCAACAGGAAGTGTTGGGCCTCCGAGTGGCGCAGTGGTAAAGTGTTCGCCCTATCATCTGGAGATCGCTGGTTCGATTGTTGCCTCTCGCAGTCGGAGGTCTAGAGACAGCTGATTGGCCGAGCTCTCTCAGAGGAGAGGGATGAGAGGTACTTCGTGCTCCCACATTAATTATGGCTCTACAGCCAATCAGGGGCATCTGAGAGCTCACGCAAGCGGAAGGGGCGGATAGCGCTGTCCTCCGAGTGTGTTGCGCCGCTCCCAACGGTGAATGAGTGAGTAGTTCGAAAAGATGCGGTCGGCTGGCGTCATGTAGTTCGGAGGAAACATGCGATAGTCTTCGGCCCTCCCGACTGAGTGGTAATGTGGGAGCCCCCTAGTGATGGGGAGGAATTGGACACGACTAAATTAGGGAGAAAATCGGGGGGAAAAAATCCAAAAGAAAAAAAAACAGGAAGTGAAAATGCCAACTTGGGGGGAAAAAAACAAGCTAGTGGAGGCAGTGTGGTGCTCTGGGCAACGTTCTGCTGGGAAACGTTCGGTCCTGCCATTCATCTGGACTTACTTTGACACGTACCACCTACCTAAACGTTGTTGCAGACCAAGTTCATCAATTCATGGCAACGGTATTCCTTAATGGCAGTTGCCTGTTTCAGCAGAATAATGCACCCTGAAACGCTGTAGAAAACGGTTTAAGAAGGGTTTGAGCAACACAAATCTCAATGTACTTGAGCGTCTGTGGGATGTGTTGAGCAACACGAGCCTGATCCATGAAGGCCCCACCTCGGATCCACAGCTTGAAGGATCTGCTGCTAACTGCTTGGTGCCAGATAAAACAGTAGACCCTTAGTGGTCTTGTGGAGTCCATGACACAATGGGTCAGAACTGATTTGGAGGCACAATATCAGGTAAGTGAGTTTAATTGTTTTGCCAAAGGTAACACCTTTCCTCCAGTGAGATTGTGTGAAACTACAGAGATGAGATAAGAGGACAGCAAACAATGGCAGTGCCGCGTCTAAAAACGAATCTCATAGATGTATAGCTTTCAGAAGTTTGGCACTTGTTGACAAAATTACAGTTTTTTGTAACTTTTCCTGAGATTTTACAGAATTATATACATTTTCCCCTTAAAACTACCTTGAAGAGAACATTAGCAACCATAAAAATCAGTATCAATATCAGGCAAGTAGGTTTAATTGTTTTGGCTGATTTGTGATTAAATAATGACCTAATGAGAAAATTATAATTCTAATAGTGTGCCCGGTGGGACTGCTATAGAATTTTAAATATTTATAAGCACATTCATTTTGGAAAGACTTAAGTGGTTTAATAATAACATTAAATGGTAATTATGCAAGATCAATCATGATAGCAGCTTAAAATAGCAAAAAAATAATAATCCCACCATTTCAAGTTTTCCACAAATCCATTTTTCATGGACATTACACAAATGTGTTCACGAACTCTACAACAATAAAAAAATTAATAAATAAAAAAAAGTAAATTAAAAAGTGGATTTCCTGTCACTGCTTGGTCTTATCCTGTAGTGAAGCAGGAACGCCATCTGCTGGGCAAGACCAATATTGGCAGGCAATTTTCCCCCCTCTGAACACTAGAAACTAATGACTTAAAAAAAAAACCCACACACACCCCAAAAAGGTGATTTGACTCACATTTTCCTAATAGAAAAACAAAACACGAACAAGCATTTTGAAACAGATGTAGAATTTATTTGACCATGGGTAGGAAAAAATACAGGTGTAGAGGAAACAAGCTGACCCTGTTATAAAGACACCACTACTTAAGAGAACCAAGAAAACGGGAGAAGAGAAAAATAAACTTAAAACCCAAAACGCCTTGTTTACCATTAGGTTTTTTTTTTTAAAACACTTCCTAATATTAGAATAAAAACAGCTGCCATTTTAATTTTTTTTAATCGTATCTATATTTCTTCATATCTATTTATATACTTAACATTCTTTTTAAAACATTGTGCAAGTGTTTTGCTGGTATTCCATAAATGGTAAACAAGAGTTGGTCCAGTGCATCATATAGTGACATTTCCTAAATACTTATTGACTTCCAGCTCAAATCACAATCCTTACCGTAGCATGACTAACCCTACTGACGCGAGAGAGAAAGACGTGAAAAAGGAAACAGCAAAAAAAAAAAAAGCATGGCAAAGCCAGACATTTCTGATATGATTATTTGAACAAAATGTGAAGGGAAAAAAAAAACCTGTAGTAGGGAAAATATTATTGCCAGGATTTGAGTAAGACATGACAGCATGAGGCATTAAAAAAAAAATTAAGTCCTGTAATTCTAACTAAACATGCATGTGTATCAGAAATGGCTGGCTTTTTATGAGCTGAAGAAAACTACAGGAAAAAAAAAGCACAAGATAGTGTATGCGCACGCATGTGTGTCAATTAAGGAGGATATATGTGTCCGTGCTGCCTCCAACGTTCTAACCCTTAACACCTTTCCTCCAGTGAGAACTTGTGAGCCTACTAAGACACAGAAAACAGGTAAGAGGACAGGAAACAAGGGCAGGGCTGCGTCTACGCTCCCCCCCCCCAAAAATAAATTTAACGAATCTGACCGATGCTTTCCAAAATCAGGTGAAAATGTCACATAAAGCTTTAAGAAGTTGCGTTTGGTGACAAAATGACAGCTCTTTATTTCTCTGTGACTTTTCTTGAGATTTCACGGAATTATTATATATATTTTTTCCTTAAAAGTATCTTGAAGTGAAAGTTAGCAACCATACAAATCTATAATTCAGTGTGCCAACATCTTTACAAAAAATTTGGTTGAATATTACAAAAAAAAATAAAATAAAAAATATATATCATGATACATACAACACAATCCATGTCAAAGAAAGGAAACGTGATACATAATTTATTCACACTTTACAAAAAAAAAAAAAAAAAACTCTTTAGCTACAACACCATAAGCAATCCGATATAATAACCAGACAATTGCTTTTGATATTAAAAAAAAGGAAACAAACAACAACCCAAAGAAAGAGAAGTGAAAAAGAGAGGAGAGACTGAGGGAAGGTTTTAAAACAGACACTGGCAGTGAGACGGGTGAGCCATCATGTAATGCCGTAACCACTGCTCAGTAAAAGTCATTAAAACTGACTTTTGCCTCAAGGACAAAAGCATCTTTTTGTAAAAAGTGGTGAAAAACAAAAGAAAGGGGTGAAAAAATGGGTAGCTGCACTAGTGATACACAATAAGTGCTTGTCAATCCATTTCATTTAAAATATGACAAAGGAAGAAATCATTTATCCAAAAAAAAAAAAAAAAAAGTAGATAGATTGGCCTTATGAGCACATTAATCATTGGTTGATGGTTAACAGAAACCAACAACGACAAGAACAAGACAGGACCACGCTACGTACACGCACAGCTCTGGCCGAGAGCGGGTGCAGCTCGGGCGATGTCGCTGCCGTATTCGTTTTTTTTTTTTTTTTTTACAGTAGTAGTTGAAGAAGAGCTTTACATTTGGGTTTGCAGCAAAATGCATCAGATGGCACAACACAAGAGAGCAGACAGTGGTGGTCTAGCAGTAGTGAGGGAAGTTAAAATCAAAAATGGACACATGCTGAAAAGAAACAAAGTAATAAATCGCCTGAGTCGAGCAGGAAGAAGTGGCAGTAAGTTGTGATCGAGGGATTAAGTCTACAGACATTGCACAACAACATGTTAGAGGGGAATTTGGAGAAGTGAAAGCACAGAAAGCGCCAATCAGGGAATAACAAGAGAAGTTACCAAAGAGAGAGGTGGGGGGGGGGGGGGGAATAAAAAATCTTTAGAGCAGGAAATGATCCCGGCTGTCTAGGAGAGAAGTGGCAGCACAAAGGAGCAGTGAGGCACAAAGTCACAATGAAATAATAATAAATTTAAATAAAAAAAGAAGGGACATTTGGGAACAAACACCTTGGACAAGTGCAAATTTATACAGCAAAAAAAAAAAAAAAAAAAAAAAAAAAACAGGATGGAACAAAATTTTTTTTTGCTTTGTATAGCCTACATGCTGGTCATTTTGCATGTCTGACACCACACAAAAAAAAACAGAACAAAAATTGTGTTTTAATTTACAATACAATCTTGTGTGTTCAAATCTGAATCTGTTGTATGTACACTACAAAAAAAAAAAAAAAAAAAGGTTAGGTTAACTTTGTGTGGAACTAAAAGAAACGCCTTTCTGATAGATGAAGCAATGCACTGGTCAGAGTGAGAGAGGCGAGCCTAAGCTGCTTCTGTAATGAGCGCATCCCAAAATTCAACCTGTACACGTCGAATGCTATGCTAAATCTCTCTCCGATACTGCTGTACACGGCGGGTCCCTGGAAATTACGGGTCATTTTTAAATAGGATTAAAACACTGGGCGTGGCTGACTTCGTGCAGTGCAGCTCTTGGTTAAACCGATTGCACCGGAATGGACGCGGTCCTTTAGCTCTTGCGCGGAGCCTCTGATGCTGGCGTATTATACACGCCGCTTAGCTGCTGCACCAGAAGATGCCTCAGCACCATGGTGAATGAGCACAAGCGAGAGTGACCTGATCGTGTTGTCTGCACACGTTTGAAAAGCCCTTAACATAACGAGGACTTTATTATACTCTAGTGATCGTCGCTCTAAAGCTGGTGTGATCGACAATTCTTTATAAATTTAGCTGCTCACTCTGAACTGGCCTTAGGAAAAACAAAAACAAAAATTGGCATGGACCAAAATAGAAAATTTTATGAACTTGCTTGGTCTGGACTCCCTGCTTGTGTCTGAAAAGGTATTGCCATATTTTATACATTTTATAGATAAGTGTCGACCATTGTCTTCAGGTAAAATATACAAAGTATACTGAGAACCATATGGGTTTGGGATACAGTGTGAAAAATTACATACCATTGTACTTGTGCCCAGAAATAAAGAGAAAAAAAAAAAAAAAAAAAAAAAGAAACAGGGTGGTACAGATAAGACTGACAAACATCTGCGTCAGTTAAAATCCATCGGGAATAAAAGTTTAGCCATACTCAACTCCTCCTACTGGACTGAGATTTGTACAACAACAACAATAAACAACAGGCTTTGCCTCGCTCCATCCCTCACTCTTTCCCTGCAGAGGGTCAGGTGTGAGGTCGGGGAGTCCCGGGAGCTACAGCTGCCTTGGAGCTCGGAGAACTACCTGCAGCCAGGCACGTGGAGACCATTGACCAAAGACGAGAAGGGCAGGAGCAGCTCGAGTTGTGCAAACAGAGAGAAGTGATCTGAGGGGATGTGGGGATGCGGGCAGCCAGTGATATTGTTCTCGAGGAGCCAATGTGGGTCCAGTGGGCCGAGCACACCCAGCACGTTCAGCAGAGGCTGAGAGTAGAAGATGTAATCAATCACGCCCTGCAGGGAACAGAAAAAAAAATAGCAAGGTTAGAATATAGGGGCGGAAAGGTGAGGATGATGGAGATTTAAGATTGCATTTAATTTAAAATGTTTTTTTTTAGGATGCGTCTGGTGTCTGGGGATGATTCTATCTACTTAGAAGATGGTTCTGGCCTCGACTGGTGTTGTCAGCTGTTTCTCTGAGGACTTGACAATTCGATAGTTCAGGATTGGAACTTTCTACAAGTCTATCTGAGTCTCCAATAACTACTGGACTCCAATTTTACATCAACTATTATAACATCAATTAACATCAACTATTATAGCTGAACCTAACACTTAACACTGTATAAATGCAGATCATTTCCTGCTATCTGTTTCACCCAGATGAGGATGGGTTCCCTGTTGAGTCTGGTTCCTCTCAAGGTTTCTTCCTATTACCATCTCAGGGAGTTTTTCCTTGCCACTGTCGCCCTCGGGCTTTCTCACCAGGGACTATCTGAACATTTTGATTCATACACATTCACATTCCACACAAACTTAAATAATTCTTTTGATTGTGTAAAGCTGTTTTGAGACAATGTCAATTGTTAAAAGCGCTATACAAATAAAACTGAATTGAATTCTACACTCTCGGAGAGCTATAGTAAGTCATTATTTTGAGTGACATCATAGTTTGATGCTTTAAACTATGCATTAAACCCCCTGCCCTTTTTTAAAATTATTATAATAGTGTTGGTATGCCGCGTTTAAATTTATGTTACCCCACCATCTTTCTGCTGCACCAAAGGGAGGGGACGATTGGGCAAGGTGCTTGGGCCTGCTCATTGTTGATGCAATTATGTTTCGATTTAAGCTTTGAAGAAGGGCATAGATAACAGTTGAAGTGTGTATAATTTTTTGAGCCCCTCTGTACATATTGCATACAATTATATAGTCAAAAAGGCGTTTTGATGCGAGACCTTGAAGTCAAAGGTGTAGTTGGTATAAGGCATCAGGCCGTTCTCGTAGGCACTCTTCAGCTTGAAGCCGTGCGTGATCCTGCTGCTGGATGTGCCGTTCTTGCCGTTACAGTTGAAGTTGGTCAGGCAATCGATATATCGCAACTCCTTGAAGTCCTTATGAGTGCCGTCCACACCGCCAGTACTCAGGTACTCCACAACACCTGCACAGATGTTCGATTTATTTATACAAAAAAAAAAAATAAATAAATAAAAAATGGGAAAATTATGAAAAGCACGATGACGCAGCTTACCCGAATCAGGCAGCGAGTTAAGGTCAGCACACAGGACCAGGGGGATGGCGTTGGTCTCGCCGGACACTGAGGAGAGCTTGAGGCTGCGTGTAGCCTTGTCCACGATGTTCTTCACTTCCGATAGGAACATCATAGTCTGGACGAGCTTTACGTCGGAGTACTCCGGGTCCCAGTGCATGTGAGCATTAGCTATCAACAGCAGCTGCTTCTCCATACTAGGCAAGTGCTTACCTGCTACACAGCACCAAACCAGGATCAGGTGTGTGTATAAAAAAAATAAAATTAATAAATAAGTAACACCAACACAGCCGTCATGTTAGCCTGAGCAAGATATTAGATACGGACCAGATTGCTCAATCATCTCTTTGCGCAGTTCCAGGAGCACGGCGACCCCGATGTTGTCCTTGGTCATCACCCTGTTCAACATGACCTCGGAGCCCTCAGAGTTAGCCATGGCCAGCTGGTTAAACTCCACCGTGTGTTTCTGCACAAGGCTGAACCTGTTTCCGACACACACACACGAGAAAGGTCAGGTCAGCACAGTGGATGCTTCGGTCAATTTAACCAGCCGTGCGAAGACTCACTTCTCTGTCTTATAGAAGATGGCACAGCCGTCCACGTGTTTGCGGTCAGACTCCGACATGGTCCTGGCGCGAGACTTGGGGCTGAAGAAACCTTCATAACCGTGCTCTTTGAGCTCCACCAGGAAAAAGTTGTAGTACTGCTCGGTCTCCACTTCCTGCCACGGAATCATAAGGATATCAAATTAGCAAAAACTACTCACATCACTCACATTCTAATGAACATTTTGGATAATTAAATCATGCATGACCATGTGTAGGTGTGCGGCAGACCTGTAGGCTGATGATATCTGCACCGCAGCCGAGAATCTCCTGCATGATGGACTTTTTCCTGTACCCCCAGTTGAGAGCCCAGGAAGGGCAGTAGCCGTAGAGCTGGCGTGTGGCGTACTTATCGCACAGCACGTTGTAGCACATCACAGAGAACAATGCTGCGACAGGGATAATAAACATTCACAGCATTACTGCATGTCCTAAGCCTACTATTTTCTCCAAGGGGACTAAGCTCTACTACAACTACTGGTTACTGGAAAAAGCTCTAAAAGTGTTGGATAGTGAACAATAGTGTAGAACTAAAAAAAGAAAAACTGAACAAAGCCTACTTCACACATTTTAATTTTGTCTACTACTTTTTTTTTTTAAAGAAAGTTATTTAAAACATTATCTGAGTCACCATGTGCTCAAATCAGTTTGAAAGTAAATGTCTAAACTCCTATTTGAACACACTATGAAGCCCCAACAAATACTGAAGAGAGGGAAAAAAAAAAAAAAAAAACCCCAGCATGTGCTCTTTTTGGGACAGCTCCTTTTATATTTATGAGAAACAGCTGGAAATAATAATAAGCTAACAAAAGCTGAGTTTTTGCAGCTTGTTTGCAGGAATGATTTTGTTGAGAAGATTTATCTTTCGACTTTGGAATCGAAAGCCTGTTTTGGCTTGAGAGGTGCTTTGTATATATCGATCCATGATTGATGATCCAAGAAACAATACCAAAAAAATAAATAAAATGCTTTGTTTACTAAAATGAACAGTGTGCACAAAACTTTTAGCATCATTATTCTCTCATACAGCGAGTGACAGACAGTACTGATGAAATGTCTAAACAGTGATCTACTTCTGTTCTCAGGTACGGTTGGCTTCAATATTTGGCTCATCTCGTGCCCGTGTATGGTTCTTGACACCATCTCTACAAGGCAACGCAAGCACGGATCCCAAGCACAGAACAATTGTGTTCTTACTAATCGAAATGAGCCAGTCTTTGGGGTCAAGTGTTCTCAGAAACAATTAGGGGTTCCCTAATGAACAGTGGCTCATCATCAACACAACTGTGCATAAATATTTCTGAAGAACAATCGCGACAGCTTATGAATAACGGTACGTCTAACTATAGAACGTATGAGTGATCCAAGAGTGAAATGTGATGCACTGCGCTCTGAACCAACCATCAGATTATCATCAATCCTATTACTGGTAGCCCATTTACTATTGTCTTTAAGGGTGCTTTCACACCTATAGTTCGATTGCTTTAGTCGGCACCAGTCAGAAAAATGTTACAATGTAGTAAATAGACATGGGTATGGTTTGCTTTCACATATGCAGAGTTCTAAACGAACCAAAATAGACCGCGGAGCCCATCGGCACCGGAAACAGACTATTTTCAGAAAATCGCGCCACTTTCAATAATCATGGAGGAACAGCTTTGCTTTGTGCTCATGGTGCTGATCCTCGCGCACTACATTGTACGTGCAAATCATTATTTTCAGATAATTAATTTCGAACACGATCTGCAGCTGCGATTCCAAACCAGCTTCCTGGTTTATTCTTCTCGCCGACGGGTTATCCCATCAGCTAATCCGTTGGCCTATCAAAACAGTCCAGCCACACATTTTTTCATGTTTAATGTGAATACAGAGAGGCACTTAATTTATTCGGCACTCCGCGTTTCTCCGCGGTTTGATTTCATCGCGAGTCGATAGCTTGAAAAATTTCAAGAAGTGAAAAGAATTTTACTCATAACCCCGTATGTCTTATACCCAAAGTGCATTAAACTATACCATTTCGTCAGATTTGGTTTGGTTGCTTTCACACCAGACGAACTGTACCAAAGTAGAGTGGATAAAGCGGCCCGAGACCACCCCTTCAGGCTGGTTTCGGATCGATTGATTTGGTGCGCACTAAAGTACCGAGATTGCATTCACATCAACGCAAACGAACCGAACCAAGGGACCAAACACGTTTGGTGCGCACCAAATGCTGTAGGTGTGAAAGCACCCTAAGACGTCTGGTCCACATACATTCAAGTCCAGAGCAACTGATTCATTAAAATTATATACAGGGTTAGAAAACCAGGATTAGAACTAATAGTATTGTGTAAGAGTCAAAAACGAGAACTTCCAAGTTCCACGTCTGTATTTTCACCAACGTGTATGGAGTATAGAGTCCAGCAATAAATAGGACAGTGATACAACAAATGAGATGACGGTTAAGCCTGTGCAGTTTTTGGAGCTCACTTGTTGCCGAAACAAGAGCCATATGAAAGCCATAATGTGAATTTAAAATAAAAATCAACACCAGAATCTGGTTCCTTTAATGTGTTTCTTGCAAAATGGACATTAGTACAGGAAAGAAAAGCCAGAAAAATTGTATCAGACAAATTTTACCATATTCAGCAGATTACTCATGTGTGAAAAGGTTCTTACCTGCTGGTCGTGTCCTGTCAGGCTCCTTGAGATGTACCCATGAGCGAGGAGGGGGCTGTTCTGTGGAGACTACAGCACAAGACCACCATTGTAACAAATGCAACAATTCCAGTCCGCCAACTCTTACAAAGAATTGTTCCCTTAATCATCTAAAGCCAGACTTTTCCACACATGGGGGGGGGGGGAATATATGCAACCTACCACGCTTGCCTGCAAGATTGTCCAGCAGGTAATTCAGGAGCCGGCGCGTCCCATCGGGTTCCTGGTAGAGGTTCATGATGTCTTGTGCAAGTGGGTTCCCTGGCGAGTCAAAGCAGAAATTCGCATTTTTTTTAAATCATACTGCAGTTCTTAAAATGTTCATACCCTTTAACTTGGTTTGTAAACTCACCTTTTAAACCCAAGGTTTGTAACTGAAACAGTTTTCCAAGCTCAAAAGGCAGGACTCGCAACTGGTTGTTATTCAAAAGCAGTTCCCTAAAAATACAATAAAATATTTACAGAAACATGCTCAGTGCTCAAGTTCGGATTTATAAGTTAAAAGGGAAGAACACTAAATCTGAACAATAGCTTCAAACATTCAAGTGAGCAAATGGGCTTTTTCCAGTTCAAATCATCTATATGCAGTGCAGCGTTAGTCACAGCAGAGCATTGATGGGTGTATACATTACAACTTGTGACAGTAATGGAATTGATCCATTCAAGTAAAGCTCTGTGGCAGCTGTACATTCATAAGATCATGTATACTAGTGAGAATTGGGCGACTCTTGATCATGAGAGAATGCTGCAGTCACTGACCTGAGAGATACCATGTTGCCTAGCTCAGCAGGCAAGCTCCTGATCTTGTTGGATGAGAGGTCCAAGTACACCAGGTTGTGTAGTTTGGCAATGTCCGGAGGGATACGTGAGAGGGAGTTGTCACTGATGTGCAAAGCAGTCAGATGGGTAAGAGACCACAACGCTGTGCTCAGACTCCTCACTTTGCCTAAAGCCACAACAGACAGTGAGGCTAAAGTTTCAGCTCTTAATGCGGAGTTTAGTTTCACGTTGCTGTAATAATTTCTCATTTTGAAGAATCTCATTAGGCAGTAAAACAAGTAGTATTACAACTAACCATCATCCTAATAATAAAATAAAGTCAGAAATATATTAAATTTAATACATTTACAGGTCAATAATATGAGTACATGCTTGGTGAACATCCCAGTCCAGACATAATCTCCTTTACAATAACATCTCATTCTCAGAAGGCTTTTCCTACACTATGTATACAGCTGTGTGGATCCAACTTAGCGACAACCATTTGAGGTGCGTGTTTATCCGAATACTTTTGGCCACATTTGATATTGCCGCTAGAGACTAAAGTGAAACACGTAATGTGATGGATAAACATGTCTCAATTACCACTGATCTCCAGTTCGGCCCAGTACGACTTCTTCCCGCTAGCTGCCTCCTCGCTCGACATTATAGTGTACATCCGCCGTGGGTCTGGCGGATCATATTTTTCCTTGGGCATCCCTGTAATACTGAAAGAAGAAAAAGAAAAAAAAGAAAGGTGAAAGTTATTTCCATTGCTAGATTACTGGACATATCAGAAAGGATGCAGCTGTGGTTTAACAACAGGATGTAACCCATCACACAATCCTTCACAGAATCTAAGGGTGTATACGTGTACATCTCACTCACACGGCTCTTATGCAAGAGTCCAAATTGGATATACACAATCTAAGCTTTGGTAGGGCATTAAAGCTAGCATTCGCCTTCTGCTCAAAAAAGGTTTAAGAGTGGCTCGTAGAAACCAGGGAGGCACACGGGAGCCTGAACAGATATCAGGATACACAGAACACATGGTAGCACTTTAGGAGATCAATAGCCGGGGCTCACTTTCCATTATTCATAAACGATGTTTATAGAGCTAGTGCTGCTCATCATCTCATCTAAATCTCTGAAGAGGAACCCAGATAAGACCAGATTAAAAAAAAAAAAAGCATGGATGATCAGCTGTGTTAGATGCTTTATTTCTGTGTTATAATCCTTCACAGATTTCTTAAAAAGTATTCAAATCAAATCAGTCAGCAAAGTTCCTATGAATCAATCAGTATTGGTGATTTTCTCATATTCCTTTAGTCATCCACAGACAGGTGCCATGATAGTCTGGGAATCTCTAACACGTGAGTCGTAATTGACTACTACACACTCCAGCACTAACCAGTTAGATAACTATTTAACTAGTGGACTAGTTCCTCATCTAAACATATCCAAATTAACTGCTTTCTAATAAGAGAAATTTAAAAGTTTCCTCTAGAATGTCTAGTAGATATTCAAGCAAGACTAGTTTTCTTAAAACATGGATAGTCGTGTCGTACAAGCTGGTCGCTGGCTAATCAGTTAACAAGTTTAACGATTAACGCTTCACTAAACAGCTTATTAGGGGAACCTTAGCATAACTATCCATAATGCCTTAATCTTGGATATAAAAAATAATTAGATGTTAAACCACGTGGAATGCCAAAACACACACACGCTGTTCAAGACAGACTTGTTACACTAACCACTTAGCTTAAGATATTAACCACTAGTCCTGTATACACACACACACACACGTTAACCTGGTAAAGTATAGCCTTAATTAACTGTTTGTTGTATTTAAAACAATTTGTGTAATATATGGTCAATTCACGCCACCAACTAAGGTGTATTTTTTATTGTAACAGAGACTGTTATAAAATGTACAAGTAATCAATAAAACGCAATAAAATTAAACACAAAGACTAAATCGGCTATTTTAAACTAACTTCTCTGTGGTATTATTCAGATTTGGTTGGAGAGCTCGCGACTTAGCCTGCTAGCTAACGCGCGACTTTGTGTGTGCAAACTAAAACAACAACAACACGGATTAAACGCCATTCCTAGGACAATCCTACTACGCCCGAGATGATTTGCAACCCCTAAAATAAAGTTGTTCCGTTCTCCGGTGGTAGTTAGGTTTACCTGTAAGACCATACCAGTTGACGAAGCCGACTGCGCGTTTCCTTTGTTTCTGCTCCACTTTGTATCCGCTGCTTCTCACTGAAAGCAAACAAGAATCATGGCGGCGGTGAGAGTTCGGGGCTGAGATAACAACACGCGTTCTCATTGGCTGGTTCTAAAAGAAGCGCTCTGATTGGCCGGTTTCTTCACACTACGCCTCCACGGTGTTTACGCCACAGAAGAAGCAGGAAAATTTGGGTCAGTTTGCGGATGTTGACTTCATGGACAATCCTGGGAAAAAAAAGTTAAATCTTTGTCTAAAGAGCAACAAAATCCCAAAGTACTAAAAATAAAACTACTAACATCATTAAGGCTGTTTACTGCACAATACACAATAAAGTAAATACATTTATTTACGACACAAACATTTTCACAAAGTCTGCTGCTTCAGTGGTTTTAGATCTTTTTGTCAGAAGATGCTATGGTATACTGAAGTATAATCTCAATCACTTGTCCCTCTCATGCTGTCAGTCAAGTTCAGGGCCACATCCTGACTGAAGGTGGCCCGTTCTTGCATGGAGTTAGTCAGAAAGTGTGATTTTTGTTTTGGTTTGTCTTCTTGAGGGTTAAGCACAAGTTCCCAGTGGGATTAGGATCTGACATAGTTTCCTGATTTTTGATGTTTTGTTCACACTCTAATATTGGCATGGCACAGGACTGAGGAGGAATCCCACAGAGCGAGTCATGATCCTCACCTGGTGCCGTCCTTGTGGATTTGTTTAACAATCCAAAGACATGTCTTGTACGCTAGGTGTTTCCAAATTGCCCATCGTGTAATAGTAATTAAGTGTGTAAGAGTATGTGAACTTGTAATCTACTTATATCTTTTTTTTTTAATCTTTAATACTCTGATACAGGATGGGTGAAAAGTAATTAGGCAATAAAAAACGGAAATAAAGTCCAAATTTTTCTATACAAATTTATTGGAAAAAAAGGCACTTTATTGCATAGGAAAATTAAAACAAATTTTTAAATCTCAACGTAGCCCAGGTGGCGTCAAGCAGTTTCCCAAGGATGGAATGCACAGTCTTCCGAAGGAAGTTGTTTGGGATTTTGCTGAGAACCTCCTGAAGCGTAGCCCCACAGGAAAAAAAAAATCAGACTTCTTGGAGGGCATTCATGAGGTCCACATCGTCACAGTTAATGTCCTGGAAAATGCTGGTCCAATCACACATGTAAAGTAAGAGCAAAATGGGGTGGTGCACCATTGGGGGAGGGGCTGGGTGCTTCAGTGATATACTACAAGTTCTATAGCTATTAAATATTGCTTTCATTATTTTACTACAGCATGCAAAATATTGTATAATGCAAATCTTGTGAATTGTGCATATACCAGGAAAGTTCTTGGTCAGCACTGTCACGATTGCGCCTCCAGTGTCCGGGTTCGATTCCTGCCTCTGCGTGCATGGAGTTTGCATGTTCTCCCTGTGCTTGGTGAGTTTTCTCTAGGTACTCCGGTTTCCTCCGACAGTCCAAAGACATGCAGATTAGGCAAACTGGTGCTCCCAATTTGCATGTAGTGTGTGAATAAGTGTGTGTGTGTGTATTTGTGTGTGCCCTGCGATGGATTTGCACCCTGTCCAGGGTGTACCATGCCTTGTCCCCCAAGTTTCCTGGGATAGATTTCAGTCAACCCTGTATGCAGTGAGTGAGTGAGTGATTGCTGATGTGCCTACAAATTTTTTAATTATTAAAAAAACAAAAAACCTAGCTTCACTTCTGCAGCCCTGGCTTACCCAAACCTTTAATAACAAATATGATAAACACATGAGACACACAGAAAGTATTTCTCTCTACCTGTATTTTTATTTCATAAACAATTCTGCATTCATGTTGATTAAGTGCAAACAATAAATTGTTATGCCTGTATTCTGACTTACACTGGGAAATAAAAAATGCTTTTCCTCTTATGATCAGGAATTATGATTCATCACTAAATACAACATATTGGATAAGAATATAAATAGTAAAAATAGTTCAGTAAATATTTGATCATAAATACCTAATAGTAATTCCAAACTCAATTACTAAAATGAAAATTTAAAACTTTATTTATTTATTGTAAATCAGGGGTGTCAAATTGGATCCTAAAAGGGCCATGTGGGTGCAGGCTTTTATTCCAACCAAGCAGAAGCCAAGCCTGTTTAATTAGTCGATCCTGGCTTTCAATAGACTATCAGGTGTAGCTTCTGCTTGGTTGGAATGAAAGTCTTCACCCACACGGCCATTCCTGGCTCCAGTTCGACACCCCGGTTGTAAACGATCTCTAGTAGCCCACTTGGCAGTACCATCATGGCCCACCAGGGGACTGTGCCCCCCACACTTTGGAAAACACTGATCTAGTCTTTCAGTGTAGTTTGATTTAACATATTTGCTTTAGTGTGAGGCCATGTTCAAGAGAAATACTCACTTCCTCACATTCAGTCTTGATGAAGTGCCAGGAACACCATGACAGGGCACTACACACATATTGCACACATAGATTTATACCTAGATCCATCTGCTGGCATGGTTTTGTAGGTAGTGTGGTAAAAACAGAGAACCCAGAAGAAACTCGGTTAAAAAAAACTAAAAAAAAAAAAAACTGCATGCAATATAATTTATTTGCATCAAGATGAAATCTAATTAAAATGTAACAATAATTTTTGAAACGTTCCTCTATAATACCTGAATATGGATCACACTGAGCATGTAAAATTAGAGACAGGGATTTTTGTTTTTTAACATTTTAGAACTAATAAAATTTTTAGGTTTTAGGTATTAAAGAATACAGTATGGTTTAATACATTCTCACTCTAATTAATTTGGTTTAGAAAATTTATAAAGAAAATATTGACGATTCACCAACACCACTTGCACATTACAAGAGCTGGGAGTTTTTGCCACATCGTCCATACAGTCCTGACCTCGACCCAAGACATTTCCACATGTTTGGGCCAGTAAAGGAGTTCCGGGGAGGTCGGCGTTTCAGACATGAAACAGACAGGCAGTCCGATCATGGCTCCGGCGTACTGAGAAAACTTTGTACCTTGATGGTATCCAAGCACTAGTGAAACACTGGGATAAATACATTAATGTAGCAGGGGATTATATAGAGAAATAAATATTGTTTTCAGTCTCTTAACTGTGTTCTATTATTCTACATAATCTAAGTCCTACTTTGACTTGAACACCCCTTGTATGTTTTATAATCCAGATTATACCTATAATCCAGGTAATGGCTTTCAATTGAGTTACATATTTTTGTACAGCATTACAAAATTAACAGGGGATTATATATTAGCAGGTGATTATATAGAAAAATAAATGACGTTTTTACTCTTTTATAAATGTGTTTTGTTATTCTGCACAATCAAAAGTCCCTGTTTGATTTGAACGCACTTTGTATATAAAATGACTGTAAAATGAAATTAGGCTTTTCAGCTATCAGTGTTCACACGATTGTAAGTCTTAAGTAAGTTTCTCATAATGCATTGGACTTGGGTGTTAAAAAAAGAAAAAGAACGCAGTTTAATACAGTTCACTGTTTGGTTTGTCTTACTATAGGTTAAGAGAAAACCTGCTATATTTACTCAAAAAATTTATTTAAAAAATGTAAATGGACAATATATATAATAAAAAATACATTCATTTTAAAATATTTTTTAAATGACATTTATTTTAAAACAATTACATGCTTCATTTAATTAACTCAAGTTCTATCCATGTATGCACATGTATATAATTTTAGTAAACTATATGAAATGTAGTACATTTAATAACACAGCTACTTATATTGAATAAACGGACCTGGTATTAAATGTGAGATAAAAACCACTTTAGTCTGTAATTCTTACATTTTGTTAAATTCAGTCCTAAATGATTCCCTGTGTAAATGTTGCAATGCTGTAAATCTACGCTAGAGGGCAGCCTACCCTTTTTCCTCGCTCTAAACAACCACCATGACTCGAGGGACCAAACAATACATATGGATTAAACATAACATAGCTATAATTATTATAAACCAAAGCCATGGCTTGTTTTAAGCATGTAGGTAACTTGATATTCTAAGCGCTCAATGGTAACCATTGTATTTATTGCCATTTTTAAACGGAAGTCACACACACACACACACACACACATTCAAACACTACAGGCAATTTGGGAACGCCAGTTAGTCTAACCTGCATGTCCTTGGACTGTGGGAGGAAACCGGAGTATACGGAGGAAACCCACCAAGCACGGGGAGAACATGCAGACTCCATGCACGCAGAGGCATGGAGAGCCTGGAGGTGCAAGGTGACAGTGCTACCCACTAAGCCGTCTTACATTAATTATGATATTTTATATATACACAAGTATGTGGACAGCCAGCCTTTCCAATCATATACGCCTGTCGAACATTCCATTCCAGAGTTGGAACTTACGTTGTGCACACGAGCATAACTAGGCTGGAACATGTTTGAGTTTCTTAGGTCTACTGAAGCTACAGCACACAAATACATCCTATACCTCAGTGTGCATGTATGTTTAGTGTATGTTAATTTTTCTTTGTTCCTTACTTGTTTTAAACTGATTGTGTATGATTTTTGTGCATGTTAAAGTAGTAAGTCTAAATGACAAAGTAAAATTCTCATGTACATACAGTACAAGGGGTTTTCTGATCAAACAGAGACTTTTGTTTGATTGTACAGAACAAAAGAACACAGTGATGAGAGTAAAAAAAAAAACTACCTTTATTTCTCTATATAATCCTCTACCGGCTGTAATCCTGAAACATTGGCCTCCCAAATTTTTATCTCAAGTCCCAGTTTGACTTGAACGCCCTGCAGCTGTAACAGCTGGTGCTGGATGTCACACGCTAACCAAAGGTGAAGACTGTTTCAACAACTATAGCAGTTCAAATATGACTTTTTATTAGCAAAATTAAATAGAAAAGCAAACTGGAATGTTAAACTAAAGACAAGTTTTAATTATGTACACCTATTATGTTGATGACACAGAAAAAGATACCCTGAGCAGAAACCTGGAAAATCAGCTGAGGCTCATGAATATACAATATTGATGCATTTGATTAAACCCATTTACTGTATGTGCTGTTATGCATTCAGTTCTGTGGTTGGACATGATTTATTCATGCATTGCCTGCTATAACTTTAGGGCATACAATATGCAAAGTTAAATCTGTCATAGGGAGAAAAAAAAATCTAGTCCAGCTGTCAGGTTTGTTTGCGAGCAGTTATGAAGTGCCACCATGTATTATGAAATATTAATTATAGAGTAGATGGAGAATATACTGTATATTTGAATTAAACACTCGCTCAAAAAACATACTCAGTCAAAATGACTTTTTGAGAAAGATGTTTGATAATTCATGCAGTTTTATGAATTTGCACCAATAATGTCTTGTATATATACACTGCCCGGCCAAAAATCCAACAAACAAATTATATATTAAAAAAAAGATGTCACACAACACTGATTATGGCATGTGTTTACTGAGGCATCATTTCATTAAGCTTATGCAATGTCACAATATTAATTTCTGTTCAGAGTCTGCTATGTAAAGCCTTCGCCTCTCCAAAACTCACTCATCTTCTATACCGCTTTATCCTGTATTCAGGGTACGATACCGCTTTATTCTGTATCCAGAAGGCTTAGGGCACGAGGCAGGGTACACCCTGGACAGGGTGCCAATCCATCACAGGGCACACACACACTACAGGCAATTTGCCCATTTTTGGACTGTGGGAGGAGACTGGAGTACTCGGAGCAAACCCACCAAGCACAGGGAGGACATGCAAACATCATGCACACAGAGATGGGAATCAAACCTGTACCCTGGAGGTGCAAGGCGACAGTGCTAACCACTACACCACCGTGCCACCTCCGCTCCAATACATCCCAAATAATCTCAGTGGGTTTAAGATCTGGACTGGTTAAGGTGGTGGTTAATCCATGTGTCTCATGAGAAATGATGTCTCTGAGCCAGATGAATCCTGGCATCGTCACTTTGGAATATGCCTGTGCCATAAGGGAAGAAAAGAATCCATTGATGTAAAAACCCAGTCATTCAGCTTGTCGGCTGACATCATTCCATTGCCACATAACGTTGCTGAACTTAGACCTGACTAACTGAAGCAACTCCTGATCATTAACAATTTTTCATAAGCATCTTTTCATCCGCTCTCGTCTTACCCTTATGGATCCATCACTCTGAACCAGTGTAAATCTGCACTCATTAGACCACATGACCTTTTTCCATTGCTCCACTGTCTATTCTTTATGCTCCCTAGCAAATTGAGGACTTTTTATTTCTGATTAATCTCACTAATAAGTATTTTCCTTAAGGCTACACAGCTGTTTAGTCCCAATCCCTAGAGTTCTCTTCGCATTGTGCATGTGGAAATGGTGTTACTCTTACTCACTATTAAACATAGTCATGAGTTCTACTGTTGTTGTTTCACAATTTGGTTTCGCCACACGTCTACGTGACCTCCCATCACAATTATTCAAACGTCATTTTGACCACATTTCCTCCTTGAAAATGACATTTCAACACTACCCTTCCAGGTGTTAGTAATGTGTTGTTGTTTTTTTCCTTTCAGTTCTTACCCCAATTCTATAGTTTCAGTAATCACCTTAGTAAGATCTTTGGATTAGTATTCTGACATGGTTGTTTAATAAAGGTAAAGCTATTTACTGCATCAATTGGTGTTAAATAACTTGTTGGAGTTATTTGTATCAGTATATGTATTTTCCTGTGTCCATCATAAAGCTTAAAAAAATGACATGAGATGTATTTAACATTGCAGCTAAATCATTACACTGACTTAATATGGATTTTTTTTTTACAAACAGAAAAGAAACATCTTAGACATAACCTACATCAAATAAAATGGTTGACATTCAACCAGGTTTTTGTGTTTTAGAAATCCTCCCCCTTTTCACTTTTAACATTAAACCACTGCAGAGATCTATTATAATTCCACAGAAGTGCATCTGCTTCATTTCTGCTTAGTCTGAGCATCATATGGCTGAGAAACTCAAGAACCCATTGGCGAGCGTGGTGCTTCCGCTCATGCTACAGATGCATGCTATTGAACCGTCAAAAGGAAGCGCTTTGAGTTGTACTTAAATAGTTCAGCAAGAGGGGGATACTCGTCAGAGTCGGGCCTGATGAATGCTGTTAAAGATCTTTCAATCCTCAGTATATGATCACAATCTTGGGATATTTTGTCACTCTTTGACTATGTAATTATCTCTGTAGGGTGGGGAAAAAAATGTGGCGAGAACGTTCTGTCACTCAAATGCTCGAAGGTTGATGACTGACAGCCCAATGGAAGTGCAGGAAAGTGGAGCAGAAAATGAAGTAAGCTTTCACTGCGCGCGCGCCTGCCCGCCCTAACGATCGAGTAATTATTAATACAGTTTGATTAACCGATGCCCAATAAATCACACTAACGCTCGGGTGCGACGTTGCTTTCGCCATTTATGATTCATATTCCTTTGATCTTTGCATTTTCAATTGCCATTGCTGACAGATAAAAAGGATCACACAGTAATGAATAAATTGTGAAACATACTTGATTTAATTGGTTTTAATACCAAGTGAAGAAAAAAAAAAACATGATGCCTTTTTTGTTGCAGTTTCTTCTTTAAATATAAAATGTAATTAATATCCATTTCTTCGATTCTTTCATACGTCTGAGCTGGTCAATAGTGTTAGACCTTCGTATATGTCACTGGTGTTATTCAGAGCTTCTCAGAGGACACATCGTCTGCATGGTTTTCTCGCACTGACAAAATAATATGTCTGACCTTTCAGGCCAAAATGTCACCACAATCAACATGCACCTTATGCAACTGTAGCAGGAGTTATAATGGTTCCAGTGCGACGCTGGTGGGTTAGTTTCAGACGCCTGCTTCTCAGGTAAACAAGCGGAAAAATTAAGGATTTTAATGACTTTTGTGGCAGGTCCCAGAGCATTGTGTGTGTGTGTGTGTGTTGCATTTTTCCTCCATCATTCACGACTATTCTTCTATTTACTGCTCTTCAAGTTGACGACTTCTTCCTCCTACCTCATGGATCCAAAGGTACTGTATGTGGGTCTCTTTTGAAAAACTGGATGCAAGAGAATTTTTGCTATTTTTGCTGAAATATAACAGGATCCCACTTTTTTTCTTAAATCTCATTTTTTTTTTATTAAGATATCCATTAGAAGCTCTTAGTTTTGTCAAGTCAGCAAGGTTAAATTCTTTCCTTGCATTTTCCAGCTTGATAGTAAATGCGAGCACATGGCTTGGTCAGCCCTCACACATCACCACATCTCCCCTGGGCCTTGTTCAAGAGCCCAAATATGACAGCTTGGCAATGTCTGCGCCAAACTTCTAACCAGTATCCCAGAGCCGCATCTGACCAAAACATGGAGATGCTGGGGATTGAACCCAGGACCTCATACATGCGAAGCATGCGCTCTACCACTGAGCTACATCCCCACAGGAACAAGGCAGAGATCCTACAGATAAAGCAGTTTGCTGCCTTTCACCAAGGTAAGCTCTTTTCAACCTACGATTCACCCTTGAATTTTTTCTTCAACATCACGACTGCTACGCGAGTATATCATGCTGCAAGTGAGAAGAAATTCAGCATCCTGAACAAAGAAGATGCTTGTAGATGCAAGGAAAAGAACAGAAAGACTTCTTGCCTTTCCCTTATCTGCTATCTTCAGGAATTTTTCACTTGGCCAGACAAATCCATGATTTTGGCATTTAAAACAATGTTAAGATTGTCCAGATTGCTCTCTCGCTCTCTCTCTCTCTCTCTCTCTCTCCCTCATTGTTCCACTCTGTCCAATTTTCACATTTCCTCCCCCACATCATCACCTTCACATGCAATTCTCTGGCACTGAGAGACAATTTGCAATTGCATTTACCGCTTTGCATAACAAAATGACCGAATAAGTGCACAGGTAATTTTTTTTTTTTTTTGGGGGGGGGGGGGTACGTGAACATAATTTATTTCATGTAGAGGTATCGGAATTACATAAAACAACAAATCAGTGGGTGTGTGTGTGTGTGTGTCCAGCCTATAATTTTAACAACATGGTATTTAGTGTCCAGAATCAATACAAGGATTTTTCAAATGCTGATATAAATGCTGACAAACTATTAAGATGCCAACATGCTTCCATATGGATCATACACACGGTAAAGACCACAAATCTCTGAAACCCTGCAGAGGATGAAGGGGTGTAATAATGCAGCGCATCATAACATATCGGTCAATACAAGGTGCTTGATTCAACATACAGTGCCTTGCAAAAATACCCCTTAACTTAGAACACTCAGCTATA
Organism: Channallabes apus; assembly: GCA_030522415.1. Taxonomy (NCBI): domain Eukaryota; kingdom Metazoa; phylum Chordata; class Actinopteri; order Siluriformes; family Clariidae; genus Channallabes; species Channallabes apus. The sequence goes on from CM060125.1 coordinate 16,182,793, forward strand.
GAGCCTTAGAACGCTTAGAACACTCACTCAGAGCCTTAGAACACTCACTCAGCATCTTAGAACGCTTAGAACACTCACTCAGAGCCTTAGAACGCATAGAACACTCACTCAGAGCCTTACAACACTTAGAACATTTACTCAGATCCTTAGAACACTTAGAACACTCACTCAGAGCTTTAGAACACTTAGAACACTCAGAGCCTTAGAACACTTAGAACACTCAATCAGAGCCTTAGAACACTTAGAACACTTACTCAGAGCCTTAGAATGCTTAGAACACTCACTCAGAGCCTTAGAACGCTTAGAACATTTACTCAGATCCTTACAACACTTAGAACACCCACTCAGAGCCTTAAAACACTTAGAACACTCACTCAGAGCCTTAGAACGCATAGAACACTCACTCAGAGCCTTACAACACTTAGAACATTTACTCAGATCTTAGAACACTCACTCAGAGCTTTAGAACACTTAGAACACTCAGAGCCTTAGAACACTTTGAACACTCAATCAGAGCCTTAGAACACTTAGAACACTCACTCAGAGCCATAGAACACTTAGAACACTCACTCAGAGCCTTAGAACGCTTAGGACACTCACTCAGAGCCTTACAACACTTAGAACACCCACTCAGAGCCTTAAAACACTTAGAACACTCACTCAGAGCCTTAGAACACTCACTCAGAGTCTTAAAACACATAGAACATTTACTCAGATCCTTAGAACACTCACTCAGAGCCTTAGAACACTTAGAACACTCAGAGCCTTAGAACACTTAGAACACTCACTCAGAGCCTTAGAACACTTAGAGCCTTAGAACACCCACTCAGAGCCTTAAAACACTTAGAACATTTACTCAGATCCTTAGAACACTTAGAACACTCACTCAGAGCTTTAGAACACTTAGAACACTCAGAGCCTTAGAACACTTAGAACACTCAATCAGAGCCTTAGAACACTTAGAACACTTACTCAGAGCCTTAGAATGCTTAGAACACTCACTCAGAGCCTTAGAACGCTTAGAACATTTACTCAGATCCTTACAACACTTAGAACACCCACTCAGAGCCTTAAAACACTTAGAACACTCACTCAGAGCCTTAGAACGCATAGAACACTCACTCAGAGCCTTACAACACTTAGAACATTTACTCAGATCCTTAGAACACTCACTCAGAGCTTTAGAACACTTAGAACACTCAGGGCCTTAGAACACTCAGAGCCTTAGAACACTTTGAACACTCAATCAGAGCCTTAGAACACTTAGAACACTCACTCAGAGCCTTAGAACGCTTAGAACACTCACTCAGAGCCTTAGAACGCTTAGGACACTCACTCAGAGCCTTACAACACTTAGAACACCCACTCAGAGCCTTAAAACACTTAGAACATTTACTCAGATCCTTAGAACACTTAGAACACTCACTCAGAGCCTTAGAACACTTAGAACACTCACTCAGAGTCTTAAAACACATAGAACATTTACTCAGATCCTTAGAACACTCACTCAGAGCCTTAGAACACTCAGAGCCTTGGAACACTTAGAACACTCACTCAGAGCCTTAGAACACTTAGAGCCTTAGAACACCCACTCAGAGCCTTAAAACACTTAGAACATTTACTCAGATCCTTAGAACACTCACTCAGAGCCTTAGAACACTTAGAACAGTCACTCAGAGCCTTAAAACACATAGAACATTTACTCAGATCCGTAGAACACTCAGAACACTCACTCAGAGCCTTAGAACACTTAGAACAGTCACTCAGAGCCTTAAAACACATAGAACATTTACTCAGATCCGTAGAACACTCAGAACACTCAATCAGAGCCTTAGAACACTCACTCAGAGCCTTAGAACACTTAGAACACCCACTCAGAGCCTTAGAACGCTTAGAACACTCACTCAGAGCCTTAAAACACTTAGAACATTTACTCAGAGCCTTAGAACGCTTAGAACACTCACTCAGAGCCTTAGAACGCCATCACAAAGTGGCCCATAATTGTGAAGTGGAAGGAAAATTATAATTTTTATTTTACAAATAGAAATCTGAAAAGTGGTGTGTGTACCTACATTCAGTCTGATCCCCCCTAACTAAAATTGCATTCAGATGTCAGCTAATTAATAAATAGTCAACCTGTGTGTAATTTAATCCCAGTATAAATACAGCTGTTCTGTGAAGCTCTCAGAGGTTACAAACAGCATCATGAAGCACAAGGAACACAACAGACAGGTCAGGGATAAAGTGGAGAAGTTCCATCATCTGAAAATTCAAAGAGTTTTTGCACAACTGCGACTCTACCAAGACTTGGCCGTCCACCTAAACTGACAGGCCGGGCGAAGACAGCATTAATCAGATCAGAAGCCAAGAGGTCTATGGTAATTATGGAGGAGCTGCAGAGACCCACAGCTCCGGTGGGAGATTCTGTCCACAGGACAACTATTAGCCATGTACTCCACAGCAGACAGGTCAGGGATGAAGTGGAGAAGTTCCATCATCTGTAGGATCTCTGCTTTGTTCCTGTGGGGATGTAGCTCAGTGGTAGAGCGCATGCTTCGCATGTATGAGGTCCTGGGTTCAATCCCCAGCATCTCCATGTTTTGGCCAGGCATGGCTCTGGGATACTGTGTAGAAGTTTGGCGCCAGCAGTGCCAAGCTGTCACATTTGGGCCCTTGAGCAAGGTCCAGGGTAGATGTGTGATATGTGATGGCTGACCAAGCCATGTGCTCGCACCCCAACGTCCTATCAAGTTGGAAAATGCAAGGAAAGAATTTAACATTGCTGACTTGACAAAACTAAGAGCTAAACTGGGAACAAATTCTTGTTTTAAATCTGACAGTTATGGAAGTGTGGCAAGAAGAAAACCATAAAAAATGTCCCATTTGCTGCTCCACATGACTCGTCACCACCTGCACACATATTGCATAAAATATCAATAATATACATTTACGTTTCTGGTGGTAGTGTAGCAAAATGTGGAAAAGTTCAAGGGGGAAGAATACTTTTGAAAGGCACTGTATGTGCATATTCTAGAATCCATACAACAGTCTAAATAAAGTTAGCGATTTACTGTAGTATCACCTATATGAAAAAATAAAAGATGAAATCAGGAGTTGCTACTCTAAGGTGTCTCCTAGTAAGCGTGGTGTAATTCATGTGGCCAGTATGCTAGTACAGTAGCATGGCTCGACACCAAGCAGCAACTGGATGAAGGAAAAATGTCTGGTGAATGGGAGCACATTTTAACATACGAGACAAACAAGACTCGTACAGCACAATTATTATAACAGCAGAATTTAAAATAATAATTAGAATAAATTAGACCTGCTTCAGATACACTCCTTGAGTCACACAAGTAAAACTTAGCCATGCTTAATTTTTTTTATGCTATGCAAAAATATTTAACCCAAGGGGTGTTCAAGTCAAAGTAGAAGAACAAAAGATACCATCAAGGTAAAACGTTTTTTCAGTATGTCAGAGCCATGATCAAACTGCCTGCTTCACGTCTGAAATTCTGGCCTCCCAGGAACTCCTTTAATGGCTCAGACATATGGAAATGGCTTGGAGTGAGATCAGGGGGATGTGTCAACTCCCAGAAAACTTTCTGTGGTGTTGGTAAATGATTGTGTGTATGGAAGTACTTTATAGCCTTCTTTAAAGTACAGGTATTTGCACCTAAGAGTCTCATCACTGTACTATGCTTGAAGACTTCTGTAAATTTCAATTGCTTTTACGCATTCATTCAGAAGAAATTGCAAAATCCTGGTTTGTCTTGAACCCCTCCTTATATAAATCTTTTTTTTCTTTTTCAAAGCTATCTACCGACATTAATAATAGGAAGAAATTATGTTATATAGAAACTGAAGTGCTTTAGCAGCTCTAGGTTTATGCAAATGACAAATTAATCACAAACGACACTAAGGTGACACTTATTTGACCATAATTGAGCATAATCAGGCAGTGTCTGCAAGTCTTTAAATTAAAGTTCTCTCTCTAGATACAAAAATCACCTTTGGCAAGGGTCATTTGCCTTTGGTAGGAAATCACTGATAAAATGAAGACAAAGAAGAGTTCAGTTGAAATGAGAGTAATTGAAATGCACCAAGCGAGAAATGGGTACAAGAAAATATCAGAGAGTTTGAACGTCTCTTTTTACCACTGTGGGACCATTGATCAGAAAGTGGAAGCTGCACATCCAAGCAAGACTTCGACTAACGAGAGAGGCCACTAACAATCCAACCAGCACTCTGAAAAGTCTACAATGCTCAGTGGATGAGATTAAAATAAAGGTACACAGGTGAGTCCACAGAGGTCTCCATAAAACAAGTCTCTACAGAAGTGTGGCAGGAAAAATGATCCCAGGAGAATTTGGGCATGAGGTCTGGACAGGGTGCCAGAACTTTATAGGGCAAATATGCTCACACATTCGTACACTACATGCAATTTGGGAATAGAAATTAGTCTACTTTGCATGTGGTTGGACTGTAGAGTACAGGGTAGCTCAGCGGTTAAGGCATTGGACTATGGTTTGGAAGATCCCAGGTTCAAACCCCACGACCAACAAGTTGCCACTGTTGGGCCCTTGAGCAAGGCCCTTAACCTTCAGATTTGTAATGGGATTAAAAAATAAAAAATAAATGTAAGTCGCTCTGGGTAAGAGTGTCTGCCAAATGTAAACAGGGAGAACATTCAAATGTACACATTTGTGCTCTTTATATACATTACAGTAAATAATTTTTTTCTGCACTTACCAGCTTGCTAGGGTGTTGGGATATAAGCATAGTGTCAGTCATGATATGGCAGGTGGTTATGTCAAGATCAAGTGCACAACAGTGGCAGCTTGGCATTACTGGGGCTTGAACTCTAATCTACTGATCAATAACTCAGAACTGCCACTGGCCAAAACATGGAGATGTCAGGGATTGGACCCAAGACCTCATACATGCAAAGCATGCACTACACCCCCATACAATTGCAAACGAAGAATGAATTACAAAACTGTTATAGAAATTATTGGTAAAAGATTTACTTTGTTTAAAATCCAGCCAAGCAACACCATATTCTTAATATTGTGCAGGCAGATTATTCCTCTTGACCAGGGGTTCATTTCATCTTCAAGAGTCCTCAATGAAGCAAGCCTCTACAGATGGGTGATGAGGAAGATTCATACACCAGATTGTACTAAAAGAATATGTTTCGTGCACAAGAGATGAATAGTCCCAGCTTGGCATTCCAAGGGCTTTAACCCCAACCTACTGATCAGGTACACAAAGCCACCACTGACCAAAATGTGGAGATGCTGGGGATTGAACCCAGGACCGCATATATGTGAAGCATGCAATCTACCTCTGAGCTACATCCCCATATGATAGATGAAGCATAAAGCAGTTACTGAAGTACAATGCATTATGATTAAGCAATATCTGACAAGAGGGAGTGCTGTTGTGATGAATATCATATCACAGCTGTGCTGATATTCATCGCATCAGCACAACCTCAAAAGTGATATTACTTAATGGTGGAATTAACTAACTGTGACTGCTGGAGATGGTGACCGACAGTTAGCGACCAAGAGTTAGTGTACTGTAACTAACAGGTGACAGAACTTGGTAGGTTCTACTGTATGTAAACAAACGTGGAGGAGAATAAACCATGTAAGTGTTGGACAGTGAAGTGTTTCTTTATGTTTCAATTTATTATGCTTTACAATATCACCTTCATTAACTTCCAGATTCTGGGTTTAAATCCCAAATAGCTTTAAATAGAAATGTGTTAGTGTATAAAAGCACTTGTCTCGCACATCAAGTAGTGCTCTTGAGTATGGAACGATATCGCGGACAATATTCAAATGCAATTGCAAATTGCATTTGCAATTGCGTTTCCCATATGTGGACGCACAAAGTGTGCCATAATTCAAATGCAATTGCAAACTTTGCATTACCGTTTGCTGATTCGCCTTTGCGAGCGCACACTGACTGCCAAATTTCAAATGAAAAAACAAAGTCCATTTGCATTTCCCAGGTCTTACACGTCATGAACCTGTCATATTTAAATATCAAAATCAAATACCACGTTTGCTTTTTCACTTTCTCTGAGTCGCGCGTCAAGCCGGCCAAAATTCAAACGCAATCGCTAATCCATTTGCAATTGCATTTCCAACACGTTACACAGAAACCTGTCAATCAGCGTCAGGGGCGGGTCTATACTGTGGGGCGGGATTGTATGGGGAGTGACGTCACTCGCACTCGCCGACCAAGTTGGGGGATATTTGAGCACTGGAGGTGAACCGAGATTATCTCATTTGTTTATCAAAAAATAAACACACAAAAATGACAAATCGCATATTTTCTTGCTCCGGAGTGGACAGAGAAGTTTTTACAAATAAAAATATTTTTAGATCTTCTCCTGTTACAGCCATTGCTCAAATATCCCCCAACTTGGTCGGCGACTGCGAGTGACGTCACTCCCCATACAATCCCGCCCCACGGTATAGACCCGCCCCTGACGCTGATTGACAGGTTTCTGTGTAACGTGTTGGAAAAGCAATTGCAAATGGATTAGCGATTGCGTTTGAATTTTGGCCGGCTTGACGCGCGACTCAGAGAAAGTGAAAAAGCAAACGTGGTGATTGATTTTGATATTTAAATATGACAGGTTCATGACGTGTAAGACCTGGGAAATACAAATGGACTTTGTTTTTTCATTTGAAATTTGGCAGTCAGTGTGCGCTCGCAAAGGCGAATCAGCAAACGGTAATGCAAAGTTTGCAATTGCATTTGAATTATGGCACACTTTGTGCGTCCACATATGGGAAACGCAATTGCAAATGCATTTGAATATTGTCCGCGATATCGCTCCATACTTGAGGTTGTAGAGTGATTTTGGATTCAGCCTTGTGATAGAAGCTACAGTATTACTGCCCAAAACATGGAGATGCTGGGGATTGAACCCAGGACCTCATACATGCGAAGCATGCGCTCTACCACTGAGCTACATCCCCACCTGTACTTGAATGTAATAGTGTACAACTAGATTGTTCCTTTTCCCCAGGGTTTTTATTTTTCAACATTTCTCCATTAAATGAGTCTCTACAGAAGAGCAATAAGAAACATTTATACATGTACATACTTGTATAGAGGAAGAAGAATGTATATTTACCACATATCATAACAGTGCAACTTTTTAAAAAAAATTTTTGGCAGATACCAGTTTATTGGGAAGTTGGGATCAGAACACAGAGTCAGCCAGGGCAGGTGAGTTCAGGGCATTGATCCAATTCACAACAGTGGCAGCTTGGCATTACTGGGGCTTGAACCCCAATCTACTGAGCTAACCCAGGGCCACAATGGCTCAAACCATTACTATGCCAATGACTGAATCTGAGACCCCACACATGCATGTGCTCTAACTAAAACCAAGGGTTAATTTTCAAAAGGACTTCATAAAGCAAGTCTCTACACCAGCTGGTGTTTTTATATTTGTCACATATACATTAAAGCATGCATTCCCCATGTCTGAGTTTTTTAAGAAGTTGGCTTCAAAGCATATGGTGAGCCATGGTAGGGCATGATATTGTCATGCACAAGAGATTGTGACTCTTGATTGCCAAGCTACAAATCAATGACTCAGCGCTAACATTGGACAAAATGTGGAAAGTCCATGGATTAAATTGAGAACCGCATACACGGAAACCCGTGAGTTGAACATTTCCACAAGACTTCAACAACATAGATCAATACCTGAAGTAAAAATAAAATAAAAAAACTATTCAAAAAACTAAAATTATAACAAACGCAAAGCCACAAAGCCATTCCAAAAAAAAATTATAAAAATAAAAACAAAAGACCATTCTTATGATGAAACATGGTGGTGGTGGCATCATGCTATGGAGCCGCTTTTCGTTTGACTGTGGCACTGGGAATTTTGTCAGTGGGTGAAATGAAAATGGATGGATATGAATACTGTGAACTATCAGACGATTTCTTCATTGTCATTGTCATTATACTGCATGAGGAAGAGGAGGAGTCAGACTCCAGGCAGTTACCTTCTTATTTAAACATCTTCTTGTCCTTGATTAACCAGGTCACTGGATTTCTTGTTAGACAGCATTGCGTTCATCCCATAAGCCTTAAGAAAAATAACATTGTATGCATCACCTTTATTTAGAATTTGCAACATATGAACTCCCACACACGTACAGAAATAGACTGAAAGACTGAAACACTAACCTAAAGAAAAAGGAGAGGCACAGACAATATAGCTGTAGAGAAAAAGAAATGCATGAATAAATAAAATGCGGTTAAAAACCCACCTGCCTGCTTAGTGGTGAAAGGTTGGTAAACGTGAATAGGTCACATTTAAATAAATTTACATACTTAAATTACATTTACAGGAACAAGTCGCTTTAAGCCTGTCACAGTATGCTCTGTGTGACAGGATAAACAAAAATGAACAAGGATAAACAAAAACAGCCAATTAGCCAAAACATTATAACCATTAACATTAAAACTGTCTAGGATGTGGGGCTCCGCTTGTGCCACCGGGGTGGTTTTGGCCCCTCAGGGTGTGATTACAAAGGGGGTCTGTGGGGTGCTGTAATGTCTCGCACTAGGACCTTGACAGCGGATCCTTTGGGTGTGGTGTACTGGGTGCTCTGGTGGACAGCATTGACGTTTTCAGTAATTTGTGCTGCATTGGTATTTTTGGTGAAAGCAGACTGGACAGGCTGGCCTTTGGTACCTGTGGGCATGGGTGGGCCTTGGGTGTCCATGATCCTGTCCACCAGGTAAATTAAACAACATTGATTATCAATTACAGTATATACCAGTAACAAATAAATAAATAGTTCATAGCCAACACACACCATCTTCATGAGAGCATCCCAAAGACAGCGCATTTCCCTGCACGTAGGGAAGGGCACTTCATCTCATAAGTAAGGAAATCCACTGAACTGACATCTATTAAGGCATTTCATCATGTTTCTTCGCTCACAGGAGAACCCTACGGGCACCGTGTCACATATTTACCTTTAGAATGGCACCCTAGAGGGCGCTGTCACATTTTCTCACTAGTAGCAGCACCCTAGAGGGCACATCATCATGTTTTCTCCACTATAAAAGCCAGACTTTATCACGTTTTATCTACTTTAGAGGCACCCTAGAGGGCATTTTTGCTGCTTTTTTTTTGTCTCCATGAAGACAGATAATATTTCAGTGTGTATGTGTGTGTCATCTTCAAAAAAAAATTTTTTTCATAAAAAATTGATGCGCTTCTTTTTAACGCCTTTTATGAACTTTCTTGTGATTAATTCCACGATTTACCCAATGAAAAAAAATGACACAATGCTTATTTTTCACCCATTGTGCATTTTTTTCGTATGCACGAAAAAAAAATGCATACTTTGCATACTGTCTTAGAGACAGTGGCACTGAAGAAAAGACAGGAGGCAGAGCTGGAGGTAGCAGAGCTGAAGATGTTGAGGTTCTCTTTGGGAGTGACAAGGATGGATAGGATCAAGAATGAGTTAATCAGAGGGACAACCCATGTTAGATGTTTTGGAGATAAAGTCAGAGAGGCCAGATTGAGGTGGTTTGGAGATGTTCAGAGGAGAGACTGTGAATATATCGGTAGAAGGATGCTAAGGTTGAAACTGCCAGGCAGGAGGTCTAGAGGAAGATCAAGGAGGAGATTTATGGATGCAGTGAGAGAGGACATGAAGTTAGTTGGTGTGAGAGAAGAGGATGCAGAGGATAGGGTTAGATGGAGGCAGATGATTCACTGTGGCGACCCCTGAAAGGGAACAGCCGAAAGACAAAGAAGAAGAAGAAGTGCATTTTTTTCGTAGACACGTCAAAATACAGTTGCTCCACAAAAAGTTTCTTCTGATATATCACGCACTTTACACTTTACTCCTAGTTGATACATGAGGGTCAATGTGCACAGAAATACTATATATTGTATAATAAGGTACATTTGTGGTGGTTTGTTTTGATGTTGTTTTTGCTGAAATAACTAGTAGAAAGTAGAACTCTTGAGGAGAGAACAAGAGCCTATGAATTGCATGAGCTGAGTTGGTAATTGCATCAGCCTAGTATTTCAAAAAGTTCATTTGGACCCGCAAACAAGCCTAGGGCTGAGTAGCAATGTATGAAAACAACAGCATCTCGAATCAAGGAAGGTTGTGAGATATAAGCCAAAAAGAACTATAGTTCACATAATTCACCATAATTGAAAAAAAAAATTGCATTCTTTGCATCAGTAAATGCCAATCACCTGTAAACCACTAAGGATCCTTACAGCATCCGTACTCCATTCAGTGCACTAAGAAAACTCCATATAAGGCAAATCTCGCAGAGAGCTGACTAAACATGACTAAACAACATGATGACTAAACAATAAAAAGAATGAGAGCAGCCCAAAGAACTGAGAGAACAATTTACATTTTCCATACAGCTTGTCATGAGTGGGTCTCGAGTCTATACCAGGAAAGAGGAATAGCAGCTGCCCGCCAAAACTTCTGCAGATTGAGAACCAGTCACAGAAGCACTTTCAGCAGCAAAACACATCTGATTAAGATACAGTTAATTGTCACATGTACCTTCCAGCACAGTGAAATACTTTTTTCGCACATCATAGTTAGAAAAGTGCAAGGATATGAATATGCAAGCTACAGCGCCCCCTGGAGCAGATAGAATTACGGGCCTTGCTCAAGGACTCAACAATGCCAACTTTGAACGCCCAACTTTCCACCGCTGCCCCCTGATAATGGTATGTCATCTTAAAGAATACTTTGAAATTCTTAGTAACTGCTTCTACGTCATTGCGAATTTCCTCTGAACTGTGTGTGTTGTCTTTTGAGCCTTTATTACTGCTAGGCAACATTAGCGTGAGCATCTGTCAACATTCCAAGAGGTTCATGACTCACCTCGCTGCTTTATTCACAGTTAACGTGAGCAAAATGCTAACTAGCTTCTAACACGAGGCTGATTCCTAAATTCCTCTTTAACTCCTCATCAAGGGCACTACCCTACATAGTGCACTAACTTCTGATTTTACACTATTTGGTATTTAGTAAAGGCTAAGAAGATTTTGAATATTTAGGGACTGTCCATGTCCTTTATTCTCTTCACCTTTTAGTGCTAGTAAGAATTTAAACTACGTTCCTTCCAATAGACGAGAGTCAAACTCCTAACCATGGAGGTGCGAGATGCCCGCTACTGTATGCTGCCAACATGCTGCCCAGTAACGCACAAAAACACTCACTCTTTTTATACAACCACATTTCATTTGTTCTAATTGGATCACCAGTGAGATTCGTCTTCATTTATGGGTTTGATCATTAGATTCAAAATGATATTAGATTCATTGGTCATTAGATTCAAAATGACAATTAAATTTATGTACGTAATTGGAATAAACAGCGGTTTAATCCTGAGATTATAAATGTGAACATACAATTGTAGTACCTCACAGAGAGAGATCAGTTGAGTTTCATGTTCTATTTTTAATTCTAGAATCTTTTCACAATTTCAAACGCTCATGACTTTATTGTTTGGATGCAAATGTTTTTTCTGAACTAACTGCATTTTCATGAACAGTAAAAAAAAATTAAATTTGTGTAAATGCTCCTGCGAATAATTTACAACTGGTTCCCATCCAGCTTGATAGATGATAAATGAGGTCCACCATGTGCACATCACCTTCTCCCTTGCTTTCTTTCTCTCTCACACACACTCTAGTCCCCTTTTTTCCACTTTCCATCAGTCTCACCCTGGGTTGAGATTACCCGTCACCGAGTGGGATTTGCTTTCACAGTAAACAGAGTAGCTGAGTGGCTTCTTTAGGACGGCGAGCAAACACAACAATCTCCGGCAGCTCTTCAGCAAACCGCTGTGAAATCGCTGGCTCCTGCAACAAGCACTTAAAAACACTCCAAAAAACACAATTACATAAGCTCGCATCTATAGCGCTCATTAGGACTCATAATGAATATTACTTCTGGAAGCCTGTTCATATAATAAGCTTTTGCGTGTTTATGTATAATTCGAGCTGATTTACACAGATGTTGATATTTATTTGTTTACCGGATGGACTTATTAAGAGTGACAGTACAGTAAACGAAAAGGAAGAAAGTCATTTGAAGGAAATTTGAAGTTCATGGCTTTAAATGATCAGAAACATGATGCAATCCAAAGTCACTGTGATGTAACGACTCGATTTTAATTCAAATTAGGATCCCTATTTTCTATTATTTAATATAGAAAGAGACAGATAGACAGAGAGAGACAGAGCGAGAGAGAGAGAGAGAGAGAGAGAGAGAGAGAGAAAGAGGGTTTCAAACACAAAACACACACATACTGTACACAAGGGAAGTTATTGCAACATCCTCTCCTCCATATGTTTGGGGCGTTAGAGGAGTTCCTGAGAGGCCAGCGTTTCAGGTGTGAAGCAGGCTCTGTGATCATGGCTCCAGCTTTCTACCTTGATGGTACTGACTACGGTATTACTACAGCTGTGAAATTCTGGGATAAGTGCATTAGTGTAGCAGCGGAGTGTATAGAGAAATAAAGGAAGTTCTTACTGTCATAACTGTTCTCTGTTATTCTATGCAGTCAAAAGCCCTTGTTTGACTTGAACACCCCTGTTATTAGATACCCATAAGTGTTGCTATTACAATAAACAATAATAAAGGTTTAGTATCAGATTTTTATTTCAAATGCATCTGATTACACTTTGTTACTGAGAAAAGTGCATTGTAACATAATTTACTGTATCGTGATGATGATGTCATACAGTCACATCAGCCAGTTCCAACTTAAAGATCAGGGAAAGTGCGATCGTACACTCTCGTAAAATAAAGGTCCATTTTCTGACCAAAAGTATGTGGACTCCTGACATCACACTGTGCATGATGAACATCATGTTCCAGGTTTTTTTTTTTTTTTTTTTTACAGTATATAATAATCTCCACTCTTCTGGGAAGGTTTTCAAATAGACTTTGAAGCATGGCTGTGAAGATTTTTGCACAAAAGCTTTATTAGAGAGATAGGACACGGGTGTTTGGTGAGGTGGTCTAAAGTGCAGTTGATGATCAGGAAGTGATAGTCAGGACTCTGTGCAGGCCACTCGAGTTAGTAGATTATAACCTTGACAGATGATGCAGTGTTGAAGCTCGCTTTGTGTACAGGGACAGGGACATTGTCCTGCTGGAACAGGTTTGGGCCTCTAAGTTTCAGCGAAGAGGAATCTAAATGCTACAGCAGACAAGGACAGTCTAAACCAATGGTGTTAATTTTTTTGATTTTATATATATATATATATAATGGACTATTGTGGTTGCAGGCAGCTAAACAGAACTTAAACTTGATAGTTCATTGAATACTAAGATGAGCTGATTATACAAGTTAAATCAGACATAGCTCCTGCTTGTTACAGTATGTAAATCTAAACCTACCTGGCTCTTAGATTAGAGAGTCCAAACTGTGTGCTTCCTATTTTGGGGAAAGGCCTGGAGCATGGGAGTCATGGGCAGTTGTCCATATACTTTTGGACACATTGTGTATCTTTTACCTGTATGGCTCATGTGGCAGATTTAAAATGTACAGCTTTAAAACGTGCACCAGTGGGTATTCCATCCATCTAGAAGCTTCTGTTGTCCAGGGGTTATGGAAGCTAATGGTGAAAAAATACACTGATGTATTTATGCACATCTTTACAAACATGGTAGAACACAATAAACATTTTGGGAACACCAGTTAGCCTAATCTGTATGTCTTTGGACTGTGGGAGGAAACCAGAGTACCCGGAGGAAACCCACCAAGCAAACTGCATGCACACAGACCCAAGGTGGGAATCAAACCCAGGCCATGGAGGTGCATGGCAACAGTGTTAACCACTAAGCCACCTGCCATCACCAGAGTGTTAGGGATCAATAATGAAACAGAAATGAATTCATTTAAAGTAATAACACCTTGCATTCTCATATTCATATGAAAGATAGACAGTAAAGCTACAAAAGATTTGCTATCAACTGTACCACCCAGTCACAGGAAAAAGTACACTTTGTACCTTGATGTCTGATGATGGATGTCATGTTGTCCACACACTGAGCCGAGCTGTTAGAGAGAGATGCATAATTTACACGAGAAATAAAACCTGAATGATTGAAATCCTGTACAGACATTTCCGAGCTGCGCTCCCCCTGAACCATCTCCTCAGACTAGACATATTAACTTCGGGATTGACTCTGCGGAAAGAGCTTGGGAGTTTCTATAGGGACATGAGAACAGGTAATGGCTCTGTAATGACACGCGGGTGTTTTACGCGTTAGGAAAATCAGGGATCTGAATGGCGAAGGAGCTCCGAGATCTGAGTGATTTGAAAGAAGCTGTTATTGGAATGTCTTAGGAAACGTTTCATTACTTCGTAATGATGTCAGTCTTTGTTAGGAGGCGCAGCACCGAGTGGAGACGCCTAAGCGCGCGTCTCCGAAATGCTGTATGCGGGTTTAATTTATTAATGCGTGTTAGGGTTTATTATAGAAGATGGGAGAACCTGGGGAAGGTTGTGTGATCGGGCATTCGTGCAGTAGTATTGAGTCTACAGTACTATAGAGGCTTTTTATAAAGTGTGAACTCAACGTGCACCGTCTAATTGCTTGCTCCCGCCCACTCTCTCTCTCTCTCTCTCTCATACTCTCTCTCTCTCTCTCTCATACACACTCTCTCTCTCTCTCTCTCTCTCTCTCTCATACACACTCTCTCTCAAGAGGCAAAGGTGATTTATTGGCATGACAGATATTAGGTACATTCGTAATCCAGAGCTTAGAAATAAGTCACAAGAAAATAACAGGAGTAGATAGTTTATTTAAAAAAAAACTAAACAGATAAATAAAAATAAAAAGGAATTAATATAAAAATAATAGTATAAAAAGAGTCATAATAAAGAAATGCACATAAAATAAAATAGCAAGGACATTTAGTTCTTGCAGTCAAAGATAAAGTGATACTTGAAAAAAAGGGAAGGAAAACAAGGTTAATAATAATAATAGTAATAATTATTATTATATTATAATAATAATAATTACTTATTATTATCATTATCATATAGCAACAACAATATTATTATTATTATTATTGCTATTATTATACACACTTAGACTCTCTCTCATGCACACACTCTCTCTTTCTCTCTCTCTCTCTCTCTCTCTCTCTCTCTCTCTCTCTTATACACACACTTTCTCTTTCTCACACACACACACACACACACACACACACTCTCTCTCTCTCTCTCTCTCTCTCTCTCTCTCTCTCTCTCTCTTTCCCTCTCTCTCTCTCTCTCTCTCTCTCTCTCTCTTATGCACACACTCTCTCTTTCTCATACACACACTCTCTCTTCCTCTCTCCCTCCACATGCAGGCGCATACTGTAACCTGAAGTGACACGCCAGCTCCACACACTCCCACATTCGTTACGCGCAACACACACGAGACATAAGCTGAAAGAAGGAGCCCATTAAATTATGGACTAATAGCTGGAAGAATACCTTTTTTTCCCTCCGAGATTTTCACTTGGATCGGGTCAGAATGCCGGGCCATGGGTGGACACCGCGCGCAATGGAAAGGACGACGCAGGCAGGAGGAACAACTCCGTCTTCCATAATCCGGCGCATCGAAACAGCGTTTAGTCTGGAATAAATAATAAAATAAAATAAAAAAGTTGATGGAGAGCTCGACGGAGAGCTGCATGGAGAGCAATGGGTGACCTGGAGCACGCGCATGCAGAATGGATATAGCGGAGGCGGCGCTGAACTCCTCCTCCGCGAACGGCACGAGCGCTCCCAAACTTCCTCCGCACTCGCGCTGCGCGGCCGCCTTGATCATCATCGTGGTCACCGCGATCATCCTGGTGACCATCGTCGGGAACGCGCTCGTGGTGGTGGCGGTGTTCACCAGCCGCGCTCTGCGCGCGCCCCAGAACCTCTTCCTGGTGTCCCTGGCGTCGGCGGACATCCTGGTGGCCACGCTGGTCATCCCGTTCTCGCTGGCCAACGAGGTGATGGGCTACTGGTACTTCGGCAGCACGTGGTGCGCGCTCTACCTGGCGCTCGACGTGCTCTTTTGCACCTCGTCCATCGTGCACCTGTGCGCCATCAGCCTGGACCGCTACTGGTCGGTGACGAGCGCCGTGAGCTACAACCTGAAGCGCACCCCGCAGCGCGTCAAGGCCATGATCGCGGCCGTGTGGCTCATCTCCGCCGTGATCTCATTCCCGCCGCTGGTCATGACCAAGCACGACGAGCTGGAGTGCTTGCTCAACAACGACACGTGGTACATTTTGGCATCGTGCGCCGTGTCCTTCTTCGCACCGGGTCTCATCATGGTGTCGGTCTACTGCAAGATCTACAGGGTGGCCAAGCAGCGAGCCTCCACCGTGTTCGTCGCCAAAGCCAGCATGGCGCGCCAGCCCTCCCTCTCCGAGACCGGGTTTGTGCGCAAAGGCAGGTCCGACGGCACCAGTCCGAGTGTCTGCGGCTCGAAAGAGCAAAACCAAGGCGAGCTGGACGCTATCGATCTGGAGGAGAGCTGCGTGTCCAGTGCGCGCTCGGCCAAAAGTGGCAAAGTGGAAATCGCGTGTGTGTGCGCGCGTTCCAAGCTGGAAGTGTGTGACGACGAGCCGGCGTTGAATCGGGTCCGACAGAGCTCCATGTCCAAAGCCAAGCTGGCTCAGATGCGCGAAAAGCGCTTTACCTTCGTGCTGGCTGTGGTCATGGGTGTCTTTGTGCTCTGTTGGTTTCCTTTTTTCTTCACCTACAGCCTTCATGCCGTGTGCAGAGAGAGCTGCACCATCCCCGACAGCCTGTTTAACCTCTTCTTCTGGATCGGCTACTGCAACAGCTCGGTCAACCCCATCATTTACACCATTTTTAACAGGGACTTTCGGAGAGCTTTTAAAAAGATCATGTGCCACAACCCAGTGAGAGTATGAATGTAGATTTCTTTTCATCCTGGGGCACACATTTATCTGCTTCTCCAACAGAGAGTGTCTTTGTGTGTGTGTGTGTGTGTGTGTGTGTGTGCCCTGTGTAAATATCCAACTTTAAAGAATTCTGTGTGCTTTTACAGATATTCTATGTTTACCTGTATAGAAATGTAGTATTATAAAATACTGAATAATAATGCACAGTAAAGTCTCCAATGGCTTAATGGTTAGCACTGTCGCCTTACACCACCAGGTTCCTGGTTCAATTCCTGCCTTGGGTCTGTGTGCATGAAGTTCCATGGCATTCTCCCCATGCTTGGTGAGTTTCCTCCAGGTGCTCCAGTTTCCTCCCACAATCCAAAGACATGCAAATTAGGCTACGTGGAGTCTCCAGATTGCCCATTGTGTATGAATGCTTGGTTGTGAGTGCCCTGCGAGGGATTGGCACCCCGTCCAGGATGTACCCCGCCTCGTGCCCTATGTCTCCTGGGATAGGCTCCAGGCCCCACGAACCCTTGATAACAAGATATAGCTATATAGACAATGAGTGAGTGAGTAAACTACTGAATAATCATGCAAAGTGCCCAGTGTTGGATTAACATGCCCAGTGTTTATGTAACAGGTAGCTCAGTGGTTAAGGTCCCAGGTTCAACCTCCACCACCACCACCACCATATTGCCACTTTTAGGCCCTTGAGAAAGGCCCCTAACAGTCAACTGCTCAGATGGACGATAAGATAAAAATGTAAGTCAGTCTGGATAAAGTGTGTCTGTCAGATGTTGTAATGTAAAAGTGTCTGTACACAAAAGGTTTGTATATTGATGCTCAGCAGCTCTTGCTGGGAGCAACAGTTCAGAAGAAACACTTGGAAAGAATGCCTTTGTGGAGACAACTGCAGACTGATTACTCGTGTCATCATGTTTAACTAAATGAAATGATTTTAATATATTGGACGTCATCTTTGTATTTAAGTTCTTTATGAATATATGATATTATGGAAGTAATGAATGCAGATGGATTGGTTTTCTGTTGAATGGAGGATACAGTATGTTTTCTTTTCATCTTACGGCTGTCTACAGAGCTCTAAATGCAAAAGCAACCATAAGTGGCGTGGAGTGGAATGCTTTTGTGCAAATGTGTACACAATACTGATGATATACCTCATAAGTTAGATTTGGTTTGACGCTGGTTTGTAAAGTGCCATTTTTGGCATCGACTCTGAGTGTAAGTCTTGTGTTACAATTAATGTGAAGAAAATGGCTAGATATGAATGCTTCTTGTTCAAGAGACACAACCCACTTAAAAGCCAAAACAGAAAAGGATTCCAGTGAAACAAAGTGGACAGAACTACCTTCAAGTTCTTCTCTGAGCTGCTTATCTCGGCTTGTGCTAATTAAATGTTACCACACGTTTTTCTAATTAATATTGCGTCTGCATAGACACCTTTGGTTGCATAAGAATGACAATGTTAAAACAACAGAGGATGTTAGAAATGAAGCAAATAAAGAATACTTTATTTCCAACACACATTCTTTTAATTCTGTAAGTCTACCTCAGTAGTTTCTTGACAAAGAATGGTTTTATGGAGCACCAACGTCCAGCAATGTATTTCAATGTAACTGGTCCTGAAATAACAAAAATGTATACTTTTCATATTATTATCGTAACTGCTTAGGGTTTTTTATTTATTTATTTATTTATTTTTTTTTTTAACACAATTTGTGATGAGTGTTTGATGCATTTGTTTACAGGCCATTTGTCTCAACTTAGTGTCATTTTTACACTTTTAAAATAGTTGTAAATGTTTTGTGCCACTACACAAGTAAATCCAGAAGCCAAAGGAGTGTAAATTGACCACCTGATCTAGTGGTAGCTCAGTGGTTAAGCTGATTGGATGACCTATCCAGGTTCCCAGCTCCCAGGCTGAAAACCCCAGCACTACCAAGTTGCCACTGTTGGGCCCTTGAGCAAGGCCCTTACCCCTCAACTGCTCAGATGTACAATGAAATAAAAATGTAAGTTGCTCTGGATATGGGCGTCTGCCAAATGCCATAAATTTATGTACGTGGAAAGGCTGGCTGTTTTCTTCTCCTGTGTCAATCACAACAATCTTGGAGGCAGTAGGCAATCTTGGAGCTCAGGTATGCATAAGAAGGCAGACAGCACGTTCCTCCACATGTGATGTACTGTAGGACGAGCACCATGTTCTTACTGGCTTCACGTGTCTGACGAGAAGCATGTGTTACCTTTCACCATTCCCATTTGGTAACTGTTAGAAAAACAATAGTGCTCTGTCAAGCCTATATTAGGTCCAATACACGGAAGGATATGAATGCAGTGTTGCATGGGACATAACGTTTTTAAATTATTTTTTAATTACAGTTTAAATTATTCCTTGTTCCTCGTAACATGAAAAAACGAGAATTTGTAGACGTCACATATTTTTTTAAAAGTACTCTTCTGTTTGTTTGTTTTTATTTTTGTTTCTTTTAAACTCCAGCTCTTTTATCAGACCTTAAAACATTTTTTTATGAGTCTTACCATGTATAAGCGTTAAAGATGTATCACAAGGTCAGTCACAATCCAGAGAAAACGGGTACACATAAATCTTAAGTACAGTAAAAAGAAACCAAGCCTGTTTAAACTGTACTGTCATTTTTCTCAAGAATGAAATTCTTTTGTGCGTGACAAATGAACAGAATCTGGTGGCTCTCTGGTGCATATTCCATTGGCAGACTATGGCTCTACATGTCCCCTTCAAATGAAGGGTCACTGCAAATTATTCTGACTATCCTGTGATGAAACATTTGTACAAACCTGACATTTTTTTCTTCCAGGATTCCTCTGCTGTATGAAGTATGAAGCTGAATGTTCAGATGAGGATGAAAACGATCATATGCTTAAATTATATTTGTGACATGTTTGTGTTTAATTTCACGCCTGTATATTTTAAAACTGGGGAACAAATTAATGTCTGTTTAGAAATTAGTTTGTATTTAGTTAATAATGCAAAAAACAAACAAAAATACTTCAAAGAGGATACTGCTAATATAACTAACGGCCTAAACACAGTATTGGTGCTGATTTTTTTAATGTTATTCATATAATACAAAAAATGTGCGTGCCAAAAAAGCTACTTTTAGAAGTGACAAACTTCAGCTGTTTTGAAGAGATAATTTTATATGTGCCCTCAGCTCTATAGTGTCTCATTTCAAACCATAATCATTTAAAATGCATATTTCTTTTTGAGTATTGATACTAAAATTGGTGTAAGATTCTAAAAGCATATGACCTGTAAAAAAAATGTTGCTTAAATTAAAGCATTTCATTCAAAATGAAGAATTGTCCCCCCAAAAAAATCTGTAGTGTCCGTAACCATGTCAAATTCATGTTGCGATATGTTACCAATTTAGCATTTTAGAATAATACACTTTTTCAGGTTTATGTCTTCTCTTGTGAAATCTAAAGTTAAATTGGTCAAGTTTCATCTGAATGATAATTAAGATCATTGAACGATTTTAATTTTAAAAAGTTACAGACACTACATAAAAGTGCATGAAAATTGCACTAAGCAAAATGTGTTTCTTTTTATCTGATAAAAATATAAATGTGTATGCATATAAAAATGCAAAAAACGACGCATGGATTGCAAGAAAAAAAGCATTCCCATTTTTTACCAAGCATGCTAACTGATCAGTTACTTGAAAAGTCTCTTTGTACAGTATATTTCTTATTTGTTAAAACACAATCTGACTGATGCATTGCCTTCACTTGGCTTAGAGTATTTAAAGGTTTGTCTTGGTTTAAAGGTGTGGAGACTACAGGGCTTTGGAAAGCAAACAAAATGTTCAGAAGCATTAAAATAAAACTATGAAGAGCTACATTATGTTGGCTTTTTGATCTGTGATTCTTCAATAATTTTGAATGAAAAATAATTTCCCACAACAAAGATCCTTCCACACAATTCAATCCTTCAATCAAAAAGCTTTTTAAGGAAACCAGAAATAACAAAGATCCTTTCACAAATCCATCAATCTAAGATGACATTTTATTTAAAAAAATGAACTACTAAACTCTTACATGCTTAAAAAACAAAAACACCTGCTGTTCCAATCCGCCCCGAAGTGAAGAGTTTCCTCTCTGAATGCTGTACTCCATAGAGACTCAGACGTAACAGGCTTAATAGATGCTTTAGCACGGCTGCTTGTTTGTAGCTCTGTCCAAGCACACAGACACAGAGTAAATTTAGCATTGGAAACAGTATGAGACTGAGAGAAGAGGCAGCTGGTTCACATGCGGAGCATGAATAAAGTGCTGGGAACAGGCAGAAAATATCACATGAGAGCAGATAAACCCTGCTTTTCCTGAGAGAGAGACAGATCGAGGTCAGGCTGGGGAGGATGACCGGGCTATGTGCTACAGTAATCGGATGAGGAGCAGCATTGTCTGGTACTCAGAGAGAGGATGCAATCCATCCTTTCTATCCATTTTTTATAATCATTCAGAAACAAAGCACTTTCTCACAGCGATCCTGTAGACCCGGGAAATGACCCGGCATTGAGAAGCGTAGTGTAATGCTTTGAACATAGAGCAGGATTTAAAACAATATCTGATGGAAAGAATATCTGAGCTCAATGATACGAAACTACTGTGTAAGTGTTAATGAGTCTCAGGAAATGATTGACTCATGTTAACTACAGTGCAACTTTTTCCTGGTAGTAGATAATAATTAATTAAGCATGATTTTTTACAGCAAAGAAAATCTCTCTAATTATAGAAGTATTAAGTTTGTTCTTTATTAAACTGGAAAAGGTTCTGGATAAATTTTTTATATATATATATATATATATACTGTATATATACACAGTGGAACCTTGGATTACGAGCATAATTCGTTCCGGAAGCGGGCTCGTATTCAAATAAAAGATAATGGAAACGCAAATTATTCGTTCCACAGCCCAAACAAATGAATACATAAAAATAATTAACACAAAATATAAAGTAAAATAAAAAAAAATTAACCTGCACTTTACCTTAAAAAAAAAGGAAAAATAAATCCCGACAGATAAGTGTTTCCGTTTGTGCGCAGGCGTTGTGTGTGTGTGTGTGTGTAAAGCTAAAGTAAGGAGCCCCCTCTCCCTCTCCCCCTTCTCGTCTTACACAGTTACCCTTCTCCCACTCTTTTCACAAAGTAAAAATAAAACAAATTAACTTGCACTTTACCTTTGAAAAGAATCATGACAGAGTGTGTGTGTGTCTGTAAAGGGGAAAGTAGAAGGGGTCTGTGTATGTGTGTGTGTGTGTGTGTGTGTGGGACACAGTGT
Organism: Channallabes apus; assembly: GCA_030522415.1. Taxonomy (NCBI): domain Eukaryota; kingdom Metazoa; phylum Chordata; class Actinopteri; order Siluriformes; family Clariidae; genus Channallabes; species Channallabes apus. Next base: position 16,205,097 of record CM060125.1, read on the forward strand.
CCAATGATGTGCGCAAACACAGACATAAAGAGCAGGCTGAGCGTTGAGCAAAGAGAGAAAATGGATCTTTAACCTCTCTAATGAGACTTACTTTTGCTTTACATGCACGCTGTACACACACACATACAGACACAAAATAAAATATGTTTTACACGCACACACGTATTTACAGTGTTATAGTAAACAGTACACGCGTGCACGGATGTTGATTATACCAGTAAGAGACCCTGCAGGGGAGACGATTACCCACAATTCCGCAGCGCAAGAGAGAGAAAAACCTTGGCTCAGTTGTGATCACGTGATGCTCGGCATCAAAACAAGAAGCGCATGCGTGATACATGATACTCGGTACTCGTAAACCAAGACTTGTTCGTTTTCCAAGACAACATTTATTAAAAATCTTTGCTCGTCTTGTGGAACACTCGCAAACCGCGTTAGTCGTAATCCGAGGTTTCACTGTATATACTGTATCAAAGGACCATAAAGAGCTTAAGTACACTCACTCACTCATCGTCTACACTTGTTTACCCTGTATACATGGTTGCAGGATAGGGTGACAGTCTTTCTAAGGGCACACAAATACACTAGGGGCAATTTTGGAAATACAAGTTTGCCTAATATGCTTGTCTTTGGACTGTGGGATGAAACCAGAGCACCCGGAGGAAGCCCACCGAGCACAGGGAGAACATGGCAGAAATCGAACCCAGACCCTAGAGGTGCAAGTTGACAGCGCTAACCACTAAAACATCATGCCACCTGCTTAAGTACACTTCTTAAAAAAATATTAGGGTGCATAAAGTGTCGTAAAAGGGAACACAGTCTTATACGGAATGACTCTGTAGAACTTATAAAGGGAAAACTTAAAGACGATTAAGGGTTCTATATTGAGCTTACACACAATGACCTTAATTCAGATCCGTATTAATGAGGTCCTGTTACTCCTTCCGTGTCCTTTTATGAGCTCTGTACAAAGCAGCTTTACTGAAATCTGAATGTAGATTAAATTTATTAAGTGCATAATTTCAATTATGAAGTTGAATAAACTGAGCCACATTTGCAGCTGTGGTCAAAGTCTGAATACATGAACCCCATCACATAGTTATATATTACGCCATAACATAGCATGGCCGAAATGTTACATTTCATTATTCAGAAAGTGTCCTTGTCGTGATACGCTATTGTTTCTATAGAAACAGCTCATAGATCAGGATTTGAACAGTGGACATAAAAAGAGAAAAAAATTCAATAATTTTTGAGAGTCATGTTATTTATATTAAAAAGTCTTCAGGAAGAGTTTTTACGCATTATGATGTCCTTGTAAAAGAGAGAGATGTTGATGAGGTTACAACTGTTTTCTGTGATTATAACATAAGTGACAGGAAGAAGGAAGAAGCTTGCCTCTTATATTCTCCAGAACATTACATTTTAATCATAACTCATTAAAACAACATGCAACATGTCACTGTGTAATTATAACTGTTTGGAAAAATCGCTCTGGATGAACAGAAGAACACACTCCAGACAGTGCCGTTGTATGAAAATAATGAACTTTCACATTGTTGATTGACGCTGTACGATATCACAACACCCCGGCGTGGATTAATGTTATTGTTGGGTGTCTGGAGACGGTTTCACTCTACCATGAAGACGCTTCTGGCCTCGACTGATGTCGACAGCTGTTCCTCTGAGGACTTGATTTGGCTGCAATTGCTCGATAGTTCAGGACTGGAATTTCCTACAAGTCTACCTGAACCTCCAATAACTACCTGGACTCCAAATTAAGATCAATTAACATCAACTATTATAGCTGAACTGGCTGCCACCTAACACACAGTATGAATGCAGATCATTTCCTGCTTCCTGTTTCACACAAATGAGGATGGGTTCCCTGTTGAGTCCGGTTCCTCTCAAGGTTTCTTCCTATTACCATCTCAGGGAGTTTTTCCTTGCCATTGTCGCCCGCGGCTTGCTCACCAGGGACTATCTGACCATTTTGATTCATCCACATTGACATTCCATACAAACTTAAATAATTCTTTTGATTGTGTAAAGCTGCTTTGCGATTATGACAATTGTTAAAAGCGCTATACAAATAAAATTGAATTTAATTGTTATTCCTTACTCAACATGACACATTTATGTACCAATAAAACATGATCGTTTTGCTCGTGTAATGTCCTGATATTTGCCAATTATGTTGCCTTGCAACCAGAATTTACTTAGGAACTACATTGCATGGTGGGACAATCTTTTTTCTTTTTTTATAAAATATTTTATTTTGGAATTATTATTATTATTCATTCATTCATTCATCTTCTATACCGCTTTATCCTGGATTTAGGGTCGCGGGGACCTGGAGCCCATCCCAGGAGACTCAGGGCACGAGGCAGGGTACACCCTGGACAGCGTGCCAATCCATCACAGAGCACACACACACTCATTCACACACTATGGTCAATTTGGGAACACCAATTAGCCTAATCTGCATGTCTTTGGACTGTGGGAGGAAACCGGAGTACCCGGAGGAAACCCACCGAGCACGGGGAGAACATGCAAACTCCATGCACACAGAGACGGGAATCGAGCCTGGCCGGGAATTGAACCCGGACCCTGGAGGTGCAAGGCGACAAAAGGCTTAAAAAGGAGAACTCCAGTACAGTGAGATAATAAATCACAGCTCTACCACAGCTGCACAAGTCAAACATCAGTACATGTGTTGAGCATGAGAGTCACAGTCTTTGTGATGAAAGTTAAAAATTTACAGCATTCAGGTGAGATTATTCACTGTTTTTGAAAAAGTAAAATGCATGTGGAACCATCCACAGAAACAGAAAGCTCCAAGCAGATGTCATGGATTGGAGGACAAGATGAGCCGCAGCACTGGAAGTAGGATAATTATCCCTACATTAAACACGTGACAAGTGATGATTATTACACTAGCCTAAAGCGCAGTATCGAGAAATTAGTAAGGAGGAAAAAAAATTGTCGCTTCAAGCAGTTACAGTAAAAGTCAATTTAAATACATCCTGGCGGAAGAGGAGAAAGAGAATCGCAATAACCCAATAAACCAAAAGATTCTAATTAAACCGGGTACATTACAAAACACAGATTTGACTGTTCTGTTTTTTGGACAAATCTTGTAAAATCCTCATCTGATTGAATTTATTAATTTCATAAACCCCTCCGGTTGTTCTTTCTGTTCCTGATCTCCTTTATTGAACTTCTATAAAAGGTGATGAGAAATGGGTTTGAAGAACACTAAAGCTCAGCATGAGGACAGGCAGATTTTTTTTTAATTATGACATTTTCATATAAGAGATGGGGAAAAATCAATTCACTTACATATTGCGATTCCTTTGTGTGGTGATTCATGTATGGCCACGCTGACTCCAAAATGGATTTTTTTATTTCCTATATTTTTCCATTTGAAGTAGTAAAGTATTGCTGTTCATCTTCATCATTTGGCAGACACCATTAATTAGAGTGTTTTCGCATTATACTAAGCAGTTGAGGGTTAAGGCCCTCGCTCAAGGGTCCAATAGTGGCAACTTGGTGGTATTGGGATTTGAACCTGGGCCTTTAAAGTCTTTCCATAGATTCCCAATTGGACTTAGGTCTGGACTTTGACAGGACATTCTAACACATGAAAATTCTTTGAGATAAACCATTCAGTTGTAGCTCTGGATGTTTAGGATCGTTGTCCTGCTGGAAGGTGAACCTTCGCCTCAGTCTCAAATCATTAGTAGACTCTAACAACTATTTGGCAGACACCCTTATCCAGAGCAACTACATTTTTTAAAATCTCATTATACATCTGAGCAATTGAGGGTTAAGGGCCTTGCTCAACAGCCCAACAATGGTAACTTAATGGTTGAAGGGTTTGAACCTGGGACCTTCCAAACTGTAGTCCAACACCTTATCCACTGAGCTACCCCTGACCTTATCAACCACTGAACTGAATATAAAAACATAAAAATGGGTAAAAAGACAAATCATATTGAACAATAACTCTCACCCACGCTGTGTTTTCTTAACAAAACACAAAACCACATTCGTAACAGACAGAAACAGGTTCGCTGCCCTAAGGAGCGTTATAGGAGGTCGTTTATACCTGCAGTCATAAGGCTCTTTAATGAGTCTCTGCCAGTCTGGGGTATTGTCCAACTCATTGTTGGTGATAAGGAGTGAATTTTCACTGTATACAGGTTTATTCTTGCACAGCTTCTGAACAATAATGCACACAGTATGCACAATATTTTCTCAAAAGACTTCTCTAGGTATACTTCCTCCCTGTACTGTATATATATGTCCGTGAGACACTTACAATATAGCAGTTGTTTTACTTTAATTCATCTCTATTTTAAATTTAGTATGACTAAAGATATTTATCCTGTCATGTTGTCATTAGAAAAACCTTAAAATTCAATACAAATTTATTTGTTTAGTACTTTTTACAATGGTCATTGTCGCAAAGATAAAGAATCAAAATGTGAGCAAATTTGCATGAATAAAAATGATCAGATTGTCCTTGAGAAGTCGAGGGTGACGCTTGCAAGGCAATAGTAAGAAACCTTGAGAGGAACCAGACTCTACAGGGAACCCATCCTCATTTGGGTGATAACGGATAGCAGGGATTGATCTGCAGTCATACTGTGTGTTAGGCAGCTGGAAGTTCAATATACAGTAACAGATAATGATAAAGTTAATATGGAGTCCAGTTCGTTATTGGAGACTCAGGTAGACTGTAGGAAACTCCAGTCCTGAACGATTGAGCGACTGCAGTCACATGTCCTTAGAGAACAGCTGTCTGCATCAGTCGTGGCCAGGACTGTCTTCATGGTAAAGTGGAACCGTCCCCAGTCACCACCCATATCCCAGACAGACCACACGGTCCTCCATGCAACAATATCACTTAGACACCAGGACGAGTTACACGGGTCCAGAGGGCAGAGAGGGTCTGGATCACTGGTGGCTCAGGAGCGACATGTGTGCCTTGACAGAGAGAGAGGGAGAGGGAAGAGAAGAGAAGGAGAGATGACAGTTAGATATGGTCACAGTCACATAATGAATAAGGTGAATGTATATTTAGTGCAGAGTGCAAACAAGGACTAACTATGACAGCAAAAGTAAAAGAGGAGAGCCAGAAGGTAAAACAGACATGAGGGCTCCCTGGGATGTAAAATGGCCAGTCACTCCACCGTCACCATTAATTTGACCTTTGCAAAATACAAATGCTCAAGACTCAGAAAGAAAAGTGTCCCTCTGTTTCAATACAGCACTTTCCTAATCCATTTATTATCTTTACAAGTCCATGTGAATGAGCTGTTCCTATAGAAACAATATAACGTATTAAGATTTATGCCAGAAACTCACAGCCAGAACTTCTCTAATAGACGCACTGTTACAGAATATTACTCTGCACCATCTGATTCTAGCCTTCAAGAGCACTGTGATATAAATCCTAATACCAAATCCAGATCTTTTATGTGAAGTCGATGTACTTTAGGAACTTGCTGAAATGATTGATGAAGGTTGAGGACACCAAGCTCCAACATCAGATCTGCTCTCACTGGAGATTTATCACTGTAGGCAAACCTCTGACTGTCAGGGGTGTAATCATCTATCACCGCACATACAGTACTGTAGCGCCCACAATCGGAGCCAAATCAAATGAGAATGCAACCAGACACGGGTTTGATTTGAACAGTGTCAGAGCTCCTGTTCCTATATGAAACACTGGGGATAAAATGATAGGTACGAGTCTGGCCACTTAAATCATTCTGTTCTCTGAAGTGTTCTGTCACGCCTTCTGAATGGAACGTGAAGTGATCTGTGGTTCAATAAAGACCGGCTCTTGTAGCACTGATGGCATCGTGTCAGAGAGAGAGAGAGATGTGTAGGATTGTAATGAAGTCTGTAGAGAATGGGCGTAATTGATGCAAGGGTAGAAAATAGAGAAAACAATTTCACCGATGTTTTCATGACTTGTTTTTTTTTTTTTTTTTTTAGCTGTAAATCAGTCTCATTCAGTATTAAACAGGCTTTCAGGAGGGATGCGTCAGAAGGTATTTTATGATGAAATGGCTTCAAACTGAACAACAGTCAGGAGAAACCTTTATCCCAATCTGCACAGGAGTATACAATTATACCATATATAGACATTTTACATATTTATTAATATAAAAAAAAAAACACTTTACATGCTTTATATGAAAGTAAAAAAAAGGCGTATATATATATATATATATATATATATATATATATATATATATATATATATATATATATATACAGTGGTGTGAAAAACTATTTGCCCCCCTCCTGATTTCTTATTCTTTTGCATGTTTGTCACACAAAATGTTTCTGATCATCAAACACATTTAACTATTAGTCAAAGATAACACAAGTAAACACAAAATGCAGTTTTTAAATGATGGGTTTTTATTATTTAGGGAGAAACAAAATCCAAACCTACATGGCCCTGTGTGAAAAAGTAATTGCCCCCTGAACCTAATAACTGGTTAGGCCACCCTTAGCAGCAATAACTGCAATCAAGCATTTGCGATAACTTGCAACGAGTCTTTTACAGCGCTCTGGAGGAATTTTGGCCCACTCACCTTTGCAGAATTGTTGTAATTCAGCTTTATTTGAGGGTTTTCTAGCATGAACCGCCTTTTTAAGGTCATGCCACAACATCTCAATAGGATTCAGGTCAGGACTTTGACTAGGCCACTCCAAAGTCTTGATTTTGTTTTACTTCAGCCATTCAGAGGTGGATTTGCTGGTGTGTTTTGGGTCATTGTCCTGCTGCAGCACCCAAGATCGCTTCAGCTTGAGTTGACGAACAGATGGCCGGACATTCTCCTTCAGGATTTTTTGGTAGACAGTAGAATTCATGGTTCCATCTATCACAGCAAGCCTTCCAGGTCCTGAAGCAGCAAAACAACCCCAGACCATCACACTACCACCACCATATTTTACTGTTGGTATGATGTTCTTTTTCTGAAATGCTGTGTTACTTTTACGCCAGATGTAACGGGACACGCACCTTCCAAAAAGTTAAACTTTTGTCTCGTCGGTTCACAAGGTATTTTCCCAGAAGTCTTGGCAATCATTGAGATGTTTTTTAGCAAAATTGAGACGAGCCTTAATGTTCTTTTTGCTTAAAAGTGGTTTGTGCCTTGGAAATCTGCCATGCAGGCCGTTTTTGCCCAGTCTCTTTCTTATGGTGGACCCGTGAACACTGACCTTAATTGAGGCAAGTGAGGCCTGCAGTTCTTTAGATGTCGTTCTGGGGTCTTTTGTGGCCTCTCGGATGAGTTGTCTCTGTGCTCTTGGGGTAATTTTGGTCGGCCGGCCACTCCTGGGAAGGTTGACCACTGTTCCATGTTTTTGCCATTTGTGGATAATGGCTCTCTCTGTGGTTCACTGGAGTCCCAAAGCTTTAGAAATGGCTTTATAACCTTTACCAGACTGATAGATCTCAATTACTTTTGTTCTCATTTGTTCCTGAATTTCTTTGGATCTTGGCATGATGTCTAGCTTTTGAGGTGCTTTTGGTCTACTTCTCTGTGTCAGGTAGCTCCTATTTAAGTGATTTCTTGATTGAAACAGGTGTGGCAGTAATCAGGCCTGGGGGTGACTACAGAAATTGAACTCAGGTGTGATAAACCACAGTTAAGTTATTTTTTAACAAGGGGGGCAATCACTTTTTCACACAGGGCCATGTAGATTTGGAGTTTTTTTTCTCCCTTAATAATGTAAACCTTCATTCAAAAACTGCATTTTGTGTTCAATTATGTTATCTTTAACTAATAGTTAACGGTTTTTGATTAGCAGAAACATTTAAGTGTGACAGGCGGCGCGGTGGTGTAGTGGTTAGCACTGTCGCCTTGCACCTCCAGGGTCTGGGTTCGATTCCCCGGCCAGGCTCGATTCCCGTCTCTGTGTGCATGGAGTTTGCATGTTCTCCCCGTGCTTGGTGGGTTTCCTCCGGGTACTCCGGTTTCCTCCCACAGTCCAAAGATATGCAGGTTAGGCTAATTGGCGTTCCTAAATTGCCCGTAGTGTGTGATTGGGTGTGTGTGTATGTGTGTGTGCCCTGCGATGGATTGGCACGCTGTCCAGGGTGTACCCCGCCTAGTGCCCGAAGTCTCCTGGGATAGGCTCCAGGTCCCCCGCGACCCTGAACACAGGATTAAGCGGTATAGAAAATGAATGAATGAATTTAAGTGTGACAAACATGCAAAAGAATAAGAAATCAAGAAGGGGGCAAATAGTTTTTCACACCACTGTATATATATATATACACCGTTGCAGTAACGAAAATAAAAACACCATGGAATTCTCTTTTACTTGAACTTCTTGGGTCAACATACAGTACACTGTATAAAAGGTTTGTGGACACGTGACCATCACAGACATATATGTTTGCTTTCTGAAAATCCCATTCCAGATCTATTCTCCAGGTGCCCTTATAATAATCTCCACCATTCTGGCAAGATTTTGCAATAAATTGTGTAATGTAACTGTAGGGATTTGTCTGCAAGGCTACAGCATACAAATAGAGGATGGGTGAAAATTCATTCGTCAGAAGACTGTGCATTCCATACCCGGTTGTTTAAGGAAACCGGTTGACGCCTATGTTGAATTTTAAAGATTGGCTTTTATTTTCCTATCTAATAAAGTACATGTACAATTTCATTCAATGAATTTGTATTAGAAATATGGACTTTATTACCAATTGTCAATGCCTAGTTTTCACCCACACTGTATATCACTGTTTGCTGCTGGCTTTTTGCTATGACTTTTGGCCATAAAGTGTTTCTTTTTTTTCCCATATTAATTAATTAATTAATTAATTAATTAATTAATAATAAAAAACATACCACTAATAATTAATACTCTCTTTCCCATTATTTTTTAATAAGAATTTTTGCCAGAATGTTTTTTGTTTGTTTGTTTTTGCTTTTTCCACAAATTTGATTAAATCTTAGTGTTTCTTAGTGTTTAATACTGCATAATATTTTTATTCTTATAACATTGTATGTTATGTAAAGTATATTGTATAAATTTCAAAGAAATCACTAATTCACTCAATTTCTTTCCGTTCATTTTGTGGAAGGTGTCGAGTGGTCGTAATGTAACAATTTTTTGATACCAAACAAGAAATCAGTTATGTTGAATGTTTTAAAAAAAAGCATGTCTGTGGTTTTTTTTATTAGTTTCTTTCTTTTTCCTGGAAAAATTTACTCTTAAATTTTTTTTTTTTGTCATTTATTAATTTTCTATACCACCAAAACACCAATCCATCGCAGACTACGGGCAATTTGGGAACATCAATTAACCTAATCTGCATGTCTTTGGACTGTGGGAGGAAACTTGAGTACCAGGAGGAAACACACCATGCATGAGGAGAACATGCAAACGAAACCATCAACCCTGCATGTGCTAGGCTCCTGCGCTATCCACTATGCCACCATGTCACCTTGTTTGAAAGTTGGAAATTAAATTGTCAGATGATTCACAAAAAAACATAATTCTCAGAACATCTGACCACACCCACCCTGCATAAAGTTTCTGATATGGTTTAGAATTCCGATCAGAGACTGGGACGGACACAACAGCTTTGTGCACGCAAGGTGTGTATTTGATGTCACAGTGTTGTCATTCACCTGTTTCATTTTCTGTCACAATATTACCGTGAGGTGCACCCTGGTTCATGAATTACTGTTTTTTATGCTTGTTGTTATGTATTTCATGCATGTACTACCTTTAACAGAATGCTATTGCGTGCTATCAGGCCATCATGTTGGCAATAGTTTGGTTCGGTTGATTGTGTTAGAAGCATTCTTTGTCCCATAAGCATGCACTCATGTACACATTGTTCTGATGTCATAATATCAAAGTAATTCTAACTTTCAAAAATCAACCTGATAACACCTGATTTCCAGATTAAATGTCACCACAACGCTTTTGACAACCAAAAATTCCTGCTGGGTGGAAATGTGCAAACATATTTGATCCTAACGGCACCAAACACAATGTGAGCACAAGTCTCGGCAATGACTTGAAATATTGCCATCAAATTAATTATATATTACTACTCTATAAATCAACACATAACCCTGAAACATCACATTTTATTTATTTTTCTTTCTTTCATTCTTAAGCCTTCTGCAAGGTCTCTGCTAGGGTTTGTGTAAATACACCCTTTGATTTGAACTGATAAATGGAATGCATTCTTTCTGACAACATCTGTTTGTTGCATGTATGATGAAATAAATGTCCAAGTGGCTCTTAAAGTGCATGGAATAAAACGAAATAGAATGCAATCATTATTTGCCTCCACGTCATATTCTCATGCCTGCTATTAAATTGCTAAGTGTATGGAAACACTCTTGTATCTTTAGGCAACACAATAATAGCAAAAGCAACCACATGCTTGTTTAATCCGCACCAGAAGCTGGCAGCAACTCCTTAGATGGTCTTTATAAGGTTCTGGCATTTAGATATAGAATCTGAGTATACTTGTGTATACACCTTTAAAGTAAAGGTGCCAGAAAATGTCGCCCAACAATTTCGTTCTCAACAGGTTCTCTGTGAAGAGCGATGTTTGGTTTCTTAATTGGTTCTATAATAGTCTTTGCTCCATGATTCAATGCGCTTTTCTCTCTTTTTTTCGGCTTTTGGAAGAGCTTTGCAAATAAACCAAACTTGAAAGTATCCAGAATAAAAGACATTCAATCGGTTCTTAAAAAAAAAAAAAAAAAAAGCAAATCACCAGTTTGAGGTGTTTATCCTCTGAATGCTTTTCAATGCATGAGAATGCTTTGAGGTGACATTTTATTTATTTATTTATTTATTGTTCTCAATCTTCTAACTTTTATTATTCATTCTCCATTTTCTGTACCCCCAAGAATAGCTCTTTTGCTTTTGCTCAAACTGTTTCTTTAAGCGTCATCACGTCAGTCATAGGTTGAGTTGTCCGATCACCTGAATGATGTATGAAATGTGACTATTAGAGCAGCCTGATTGCTTTGGGTTTGTATATCACTTTCTTTGTCCTCTCAGCCAGTTCATAATTGAATTCATTCATTCAAAAGTTCAGTGCATCATCATTTAATCATTTGCAAAATCCTTCAGCAGGACTATTAAATAGGTTTATTGTTCACATTGTAGAACATTAGTATGAGGCTCATGAGTACCAACGATTTCTATGGAACCATGCTGGAGTCAGCGGCACCAATTTTTTAAAATAAGTTTGCTGATTTTAAAAATTAGTCACATTGCCCTTTTTTTTTTTTTACACTGGCCATCGATGTTATAATAACGTCTGTACACCTGCTTATTCATGCAATTATCCAGGGCAGCACTTCAATGTGTAATGGCATTCAGACACAGGTCAAGGGCTCTAGTTAATGTTCACATCAAACTGCAAAATAACACTGTCGGAAAACAATGTGATCTCAGTGACTTTGAGTGGGGCATGTTTTTCCCGATGCTAGACAGGCTGGTTTGAGTGTTTCACAAACTGCTGATCTCCTGGGATAACACACACACACAAAACAGTCTCTAGAGTTTACACAGAAAACATCTAGTTGATGAAAAAGCACAGAGGAGAATGACCAGATTGGGTCAAGGCAAAAGGAATGTTATAGTAACTCAAATAACCACCTTTTACAACCAGAGTGAGCAGAAAAACATCTCACAGCACGTTAAAATCTGAGAACGATGCGCTACAAGACCACGCAGAACATTTGGAAAGAGTCACTGCATTCCAAATATCTTGGAGTCTATCCAAGGGAATTCTGGGCAGAAAGCAGGGGACATCCTGGGAACTCCAAAAAGCCAGAGGAATCCAAAAAGCAAGGGGAGAACATGGAAACTCAACCCAGAAAGACCAGAGACAAGATTCGAACAGTTACAGCGGTAACTCCAATTCGTATTGAGAAATGCAGATAATCCATTCCAGCCACCTGAAAAATATGAATGAAATAGGCATTAAACCTCATTTAACTGTAATTAATGATTCCTCTTGGCACTGGCTGCTTTAAAGGGGACATACGGTGCTACATGGACTTTTTCAAGCTGTTTGGACTGCATTGTGTGTTAGGAGAGTGTGTACACAACCACTCTACAATGATAAAGAGCCGCCCAGCGATTTTCTTTTAATTTAATAATATAAGATGCCCCTTCTGAAATCAGCCCGTTTTCAAAAGCCTGTCAGTGTGAAGTCACACCGACAGAGGCCGCTCCTAGTATAGTTGATTGACACTGGTGTTTTAGCAAAGACCCGCCCCGAGTGAAAAGAAAGCCGTCGGCCATTGTTTTTCTACACTGGAGCAAAATGGCGCCTACATGAGTATGGTGTGCAGTTTGTCGCTGTAGTGTGGTGGTCTAGTGGTTAGGATTCGGTGCTTTCACATGGGAGACCCAGGTTTGGTTCCTGCTCAAGGTACATACTTTTTTTGCACTACATATTTATAAAGTTTTTCTAAAGTTCGCTTAGTTAGACGAGGCGAGTGCGCTATGCTTCGGTAAGCTTTTCTGACACCAGGAGAGACTCAGTCAAACACACACACGCACACACAATGCTTCGCGTGTATGATGTCCTATTCCCGGCATCTCCATGACTCAGTCACACACACACACACGTTGTCTGTCAGAAAGGTCTCTGTTTATTAACAGCAAAAGATCGGTTTATATATGTTTGACTAAACGCCTGTGCTATAGACATATGTTACTACAAATGAACCATTGTAAATGTCCTGGTGAGATCCTGAAAAAACAATGCTTCGCGTGTATAAGGTCGCGGGTTGAATAGCCGGCATTTCCAAGAGGTAGCCATTAATCCTTCGTGGTCTAGTGGTTAGGATATGGCGCTCTCAACGCAGCAACTTGAGTTCGATTCCCGGTCTGGGAAGTCAAAAAAGTTTTACAACCAGATTCACTTGTAAAATTTTATATACATATATAACTATATATATATATATATATATATAAAAATATAAATATGGGTGCATAATAAAAATCTTACAAAATATAGGGGAAATATATATATATGTATATATATTTAAATAAATATGAGGGCATAATAAGAATATTTTTTGTATAAAAATATTACAAAATATAGGGGAAATATCTTACAAAATATAGGGTATATTTATTATTTATTATACCGATTTATACGATTTATTAATGATGTTCTCAGGGACATGTTGCCAGGCCACAGTTGTAAATAAGAAACCTGTTCTTAATCTGTATTGCCTGGTTAAATAAAGGTAAATAAAAAAATTAAAAAAATGTTAGGCCGATGGGTGTTCATATATCTGGACGATATCCTCATTTTCTCACACACCAACGAAGAACACACCTGTCACGTTAGGGCTGTTCTGAAGGGATTGCTCGCCCACCAGCTGTACTGTAAGCTGGAAAAGTGTGCTTTTCACGAGCACTCCACCACGTTCCTGGGTTTTGTCATCTCGTCCCAGGGTGTGGCCATGGACCCACAGAAGCTGGAGGTTGTACGTTACTGGCCCCTACCCAGGACACTAAAGCAGCTCCAACGCTTTCTCGGGTTTGCGAACTTTTATCGTCGCTTTATCCGGGACTACAGTTGCAGCACCACTCACTGCACTGACCAGGCTCTCAACCCATTCCTTCCAACTTAACCCAACCGCCATCTCAGCCTTCCACAAACTCTGCCACCTATTCACCACCGCACCTATTCTCCTCAATCCGGATGCCAGCCAACCATTCGTTGTGGAGGTGGACGCGTCGGAGGTGGGCGCCGGCGCTGTCCTCTCTCAACGAGGTCCAGACCAGAAGCTACACCCATGTGGCTTCTACTCCAAAAAATTTAACCCCACTCAGCAGCGATACGGAGTAGGGGACCGTGAACTGTTGGGCATAAAGTGGGCTTTGCAGGAATGGCGTCACTGGCTCCAGGGCGCCAATGAGCCGTTCATCGTCTGGACGGATCACCAGAACCTACTCACCATCCGCAACGTCAAACAACTGAACCCATGACAGGCAGGGTGGGCCCTGTTCTTCGAACAGTACGATTTCCATCTCTCGTACCGCCCGGGGTCAAAGAACATCAAGGCCGACGCCCTCTCCCGTCAGTACGAGCGAGAGCCCGTGCCTGTCCTTCCACCCACCCGGATCATCGCATCCCTGTACTGGGACATGGAAACGAGGGTCCGCCAGGCACTGACCAGCGAACCCGCACCGGCAGGCGTGCCGCCCAGACGGCTCTATGTCCCAACTCAGCTAAGGCCCGAAGTCCATCAGTGGGGACATTCTTCGCCCGTCGCGGGACCCCAGGGAACCCGAAGAACCCTCACCTTCGTGGGACGGGCTTTCTGGTGGCCCTCGATGAGGAGGGAGGTCCCCGAGTTCGTCCAGGTGTGCCCAGTGTTCGCCAGGGCAAAGGACTCCAATCAATCAACACCGGGGGAGCTTCAACCACTCCCAGTTCCCTGTCGGCCCTGGTCGCACATTGCTGTCGACTTCATCACGGGCCTGCCGGCCTCGGAAGGAATGGACATCATCCTCACTATCGTCGACCGCTTCTCCAAGGCAGTGCACCTGGTGGCCCTCGCCGGACTCCCGTCAGCTAAAAACACAGCCGAGCTGATATTGGAGCATGTAGTCCGATTGCATGGGTTCCCAAAGGACATCGTCTTGGACAGAGGTCCCCAGTTCACCGCCCGGTTCTGGAAGGCCTTCTGCCATCTGATCAATTCGTCCTGCAGTTTGTCTTCTGGTTACCACCCCCAGACGAATGGTCAGACGGAGCGAACCAACCAACAGCTGGAGCGTTACCTGAGATGTTTCGTGTCGGATCGTCAACGCTCCTGGACCCGCTACCTCAAGTGGGCTGAGTTGTCTCACAACCTCCATGTGTCCTCAGCCACCAACCTGAGCCCATTTGAGGTGTGCTATGGTTTCCAGCCTCCGATGTTCACCCACCAAGAACAGGAGGTTGATGTACCATCAGCCCAACAGTTGGTTCGCCGGTGCCGGCGGCTATGGCACCAAGCCATGTGACCCAGCACCGCCGTCGGCACCCCCCGGGACCACGTAGGTGACAAGGTATGGCTATCTACCAAGAACCTCCACCTGCACACAGAGTCACGGAAGCTGTCACCGAGATTCATTGGACCGTACCGCATCACACTCAGGATCAACCCTGTCACCTACCGGCTCCAGCTGCCTGCGGCGCTCCGGATCCACCCCGTCTTCCACACCTCCCAGCTGAAACCATTCATCACCTCACCCATGGTTCCACCCAGCCCCCCTGCTCCTCCCCCCCGTATCATTGACAGCGGTCCCGCTTACAGGTGCGACGGATCCTCGACTCGCATCCTCGGGGCAGGGGCACCCAGTATCTGGTCGACTGGGAAGGCTATGGCCCCGAGGAGCGGTCCTGGGTCCCAGCACGCTTGATCCTCGACCCCGGGCTCATTAGGGACTACCGTCACCGGGTATCCTCCACCCCTGGACCGTCCGGAGTCGGTCCTGGACAGGGGGGTACTGTCATTCGCACTCAGCCGCGACCGGCACTGGGACCCGGAAGTAAGACGGTCGCTAACCTGAAAGCTTAAAAGGAAACAAGATGGCGCAGCACATCGCTCTGTCATTGAGTTTTGCCCATGCTACCTCGGTATCGTTCGAGTTCACGTGAGTACTCACTTTCTTGGGTTCGCTTTCAGACTGAGTGTGTGTTTATAGGATGCGGGTTAGATTGTGTCTTTCCTTTGCTCATTTATTTTGAGAGTCCTTATAGCAAATTGCGTTATTATCCTGCCCGCTCGTGTCCATCCGCGTTTGGGTTTACCATTCACGCTACAGGGCTAACTGCTAAAGTCTTTCTGGTCGTCATTGGGTTAGTTCTTGACACAATCAAGTTTCCGTACACACAACTTAGCTGTCGCTTGGTTCGGCTTGGCTCGTTCCCTCATATGCCGAAAATGTGTTGTATGCCGAGGCAAATTGCTTGCAAAATTTCAGTTCCTAAGGAGAAAATTCGTGGGGTGGGGCATTATAGTAATAATATAATGACCATCATCATGTGAAATGTATTACACTAATCATCAGCTATCCATAAAAGCCAACTGTACACATGATTATGGCCACCCAAGGCTCACCCGAGGGGTGCAAAGGTCAATCTGTCCAGTCTGATCCCATAGAAAACTCAATGCTGCACAAATCCGGGAAAAAAGTAAACGCTGGCTATGATAGAAAGGCACCAGATCACCCATTGCACCACAGCCTATGGGTCCAGCATACAAAAAGCTCAAAGCCACGCCCCAGCCTCCAAACACCCCAGATCCCAGTCTGACCGAGTACCCATGAAATTTTCCAGACTTGTTTGGCCCCAACCAACAAACCAGAGCACCCAAACAAACTGCTGCCAACATCCTGGTTCCAGACACCACAGCACACCTCCAGAGGCCCTGCGGAGCCACATCCTGACAGGCCAGAGGCACAAGGGGAACCCAAAACCTGCATGGTTTTAATGTTAATGTTTATTATGTGATAGCATGAGTGGTGCATGTCTTAGACTGTAGAATTGAAAACCAGATGGTGAAGCTGTTTCACTCATCACGACTTGATATGTAGTGCTTTATCTGTCATACAGCACTGATTGGCCTGATTGTAGTCTTTTAAAAGTCTACAATATTACTGATTTCGGACAATTACCACAGCTCTGATATCTGATGTAGGTCACCTTGGTCTCTGCTATTCAGCTAAAAGTATATTGGCAGATATTAACTCTGAAAGGCAATCTCCCTTCCCTTTTTCAAGTATGCTCTAAAAGCTGCCTATTAAATCTCCTAATGAAAATGGCCATTATTTGTAATTCAGTGCAATAACAATTATAAAACACATACAAGACCAAAAGAATAAAGAACAAATTTCAAAATGTTCCTTTTCTACTTCAAACTCTGGGTTTACAGAGAGGAGCTTAGACACGTTTCGTTATGAAATTCCTGAAAGCAGCAGCATTTTGAATCTCTTTGCAAGTAAATAAATAGAATAAATGATTTTATTATACCAGTGAATCATGTTGTAACCTTAACTAAAAGCACAGAAATGATTATATAAAGTACTTTTATGATGCATCACTAACTATGAACGTTCAAAAATCAGGATTAATAGTCACGCCGAAGACCGTGCTGTTCACAGTCTTATTCATAATCAAAAAGGTTTGCATTCATAAAAAAGAGACTGAAGGGCCTTTTAAAATAGAAGGCAATCAAAACAAGTGAAAAACTCTGAGCGAGGTAATAAAGGAGAGCTAATCAAGAGACACGTCACCTAATGGTGGCATTGCCAATGTGTACTTTTGCAGGCTTTTTCCACCCAGAACAGGGCTTCACTTACGTGCTGTCACTCAGACATGACGGGAACATAAAGGACAGCAAGACATGTGGAATGAAAGAAAGAAGGAGGCAAGATAGATGAAAAGGCAAAATGGATCCCACATGGGAAGTGAGCTCTTATCTTGAGTGAAGCTAAAGAAAAAAGATGGAGCTGGTGAGCGAGAGAGAGAGAGAGAGAGAGAGAGAGAGAAACATGAGAGATGTGGAATAGTGTGAGTGATCTGTGTCACTTTATAATGAGCATCTGCAAATGGCTTGTTCTTGATTTAATTGCAATAATAATAATAATAATAATAATAATAATAATAATAATAATAATAATAAAAACCATTAATCATGCTGCAGGTTAAATATGCAACACATCTTGCATTGGAAACCAATGAAAATTGCCTCACTTTGGTGTGCCTTGTTAGAGATCACTAAATAAATACATAGTGCGTTTAAAAAGAACAAAATTATTTGCCGAAAAGGCTTTTGACAGATTAGAATGGAGATACCTTTTTTGAAACTCTTAAAATATTTGGCCTTGAAGACAAATGTCTCAAATGGATGCAATCAAATTTCAAAATCCACCAGTCTTTGCATCAGGGATCTCCATTGTCTCCTTCATTATTATTATTATTATTATTATTGTTGATGTTTGCTATGGAACACCTAGTTATGGCAATCTGTCAGCTCTCTGAGATTTCAGGTGACAGGATAGGTGACACTGAACATTGTTTGTCTCTTTTTGCAAATCAAATTGTCTTGTTTGTAACAAATACTTTGTTGGAAATTCTGTGCAAGCTCTTAATTGGCTATTCAATACATTCAGGAAATTCTCAGGATATTCCCTGGAGGTGCAAGGCAACAGTGCTAACCACTACACCACCGTGCTGCCTTAGACAAGATCATGTAACACCATTTTTCATAATACTTAATGCTTCTTATCTCCCGATCCATGCTTAGTTTTTTGTAAATATGCAAACACATTTATATTTTTATCAGATAAAAAGAAACACATTTGATAATACAAATTCATGTCCTTTTATGTCCGTAGTGTCCGTAACTTTTTAAAATTCTAATCTTTCAATGATCTTAATTGTCATCCAGATGAAATTTAGCCAGTTTAGATTTCACATGAAAAGACATAAACCTGAAAAAGTGTAATATTCTAAAATTATAAATTGTTAAGATATTGCAACATGAATTTAACATGGTGTCATGTCCTCTGGGTGTATTCAAAGGATGCAAAATACAGGTTTCAAGGTGAAGATCAGTTTCACGTTTATTTTTTTCTCTTTTTCTTTTAAATAAAGTCTTAGGTGAAAAACTCAACAAAAATCACAAGTCACGAAAACCAATAAAGAAAAAACAAAACAGGGCTTGCTCCTAGAGAGCCTCCTCAGGCTGGATCTGCAGGCGGGCACAGTTACACATAAGCATAATACTTCTCTTCTAAATAAACACAACAGCAGTCACATGAGATAATGGCGATCGTGCCTGGCGTCTCAACCTTGACTTTGATCAGAAATACCTGTGATGACAGGCTTTACCCCGACCCTGCAGACTCTGCTCAGCCCTGAGGAGGAGACATGCACACACAGAGGGGTTTTAGGACACAAACAAACAAAACGTGGTGACAACAGTGAACGGACAAACGTGTACGGGTTCGACTGGCTTTTGTAGAGACACACAGGGGAGAGACACAGGTGCACATCAATCTAGTGATGGGGGAGACACACCAAGTTCACACACACTAGGGGGGGACAAGGTGCGGCTCAGTAGTCCAGAGACCCAGATCTTATTTCCCCGGACCGTGGTGGTACAAATGTGACAGTACCCCCCCCCCCCCCCCTTCAGGACTGGCCTCCTGAGGGAGGCGAGGGTGCCCCCGATGCCTTATTGGAGGGAGTCGGGACTCGAGGCCTAATTGAACTGGCCATCGAGCGGGGCGGCCCGGAGGTCGGGGAGCTGGGCGATCTGGCCTCTCCTGATGGAAAGTGGTGATGAGTTCCGGAGTTAGGATATCTTTGGCAGGGACCCAACTCCTTTCCTCTGGACCGTACCCCTCCCATTCCACTAGATCCTGGAGGGACCCTCCTCTCCTCCGTGAGTCGAGCAGCCGAGTTACCTTGAACGCCCTCGATTTCCACGGCACCAAGGAGTGACGGCTCAGCTGTGCCTTCGTCTAGGGGTCCTCGGACCACTGGCCTTAGAAGGGAAACATGGAAAACAGGATTAATGTGCATATGGGTAGGAAGTTTCAATTTGTAAGAGACAGGGTTAACTTTTGTGACTATGGGGAATGGGCCGATGTACTTGGGTGACAGTTTGCGACATGGGAGGTTGAGGTTAAGGTCCCGTGTCGAGAGCCATACCCGATCGCCTACCTGGAGTGGAGTGCCTTCCTTCCTTCGTCTATCGGCAAACTTTTTAAAACGAGAGACTGCTCGGGAGATCTGCACGTGTGCATCCTCCCATACTTTCTCCGCTCTCTGAAACCACTGGTCCACCATGGGTACTTCGGTGGGAGTGGCGTCCCAAGGACAGAGCGGAGGGGGATACCCAAGAATGCACTGAAACGGCGTTAGGCCGGTAGCAGAGTGCTGCAAAATGAGATAATGTATCTCCATATTGGCATATTTGTTTTTTCTTCATATTAGGTTTTTCTTTTAAGGAGTCAAGATTTTTTAAAGTTCGGTACAGGGACTGAACTGAAAACGGGAGACAAAACTTGAGTCAAAAATGCGTCCTTCTGGAAGCCTCAAGTCTACATTAACAATACAAGAAAGTCTGGCTTTTTGTAATCAAAATATGAAAAAATGGGGTTCAAGACTTCTGCACAGCACTGTATACAAACTCATAACTAATTGTGTTTTTATTGTGAGTCACTGGCAGGAACTTTGAATGGAAGTATTGAGTTTTTTTGCACACAAAACTTTTTTAATTAAGGTGGGGTACACCCTGGACAGGGTGCCAATCCATCGCACGGCACACGCACACACACACACTATGAGCAATTTGCGAACGCCAACTAGCCTAATCTTCATGCCTTTGGACTGTGAGTGGAAACCGGAGTGCCCGGAGGAAACCCCCTGAGCACAGGGAGACCATGCACACTCCATGCACACACACCCTAAGGCGGGAATCGAACCTGAAACCTGGAACCTGGAGGTGCAAGGTAACAGTGCTGATTACTACACCACCATACCGTGTAAAAAATAAAACGTTTAACCATTTCTGTTTTTAAACTCAACTATAATGTATGCACCAAATGTATGCACCTGTATGCATCCCGTTTTTGATTTGATCACCTTTGAATCACTGACCTCAAATGGAAGCCAATCGTTCTGAGAGCTAAAACAGTTTGTGCAATTTTTCTGAAATTAGTTGTTTGCACAGTTTAAAGGACATTCAGAAACGTTCTACAGTGTGATATAAGCAGAAAGCACTGCACAGATGCACAGTGACTAAAGAAGAAGCAAAGCTTTCAAGGCTCACTAAGAAAGGAGTTTGACAGCTTACAGAAATTACCGGTTTCTTACGCATGACTCTGAGAAGACGCTCCACTGATTCTGTAATCTGGGTCCCCTTGGCTGTGAAATATTTTCTTCATTAATGTAATTCTTAATACAGATGTGGTGTGTCAAAGCAGGCCAGTTTCTAAGACTAGTGATTCACATTTACAGTAATGTAGATATTCTGGTTTTTCCTGGTTGAATCTCTGAGATGTGTGTAACAATTTATGGAATGATGTTACAATTATTGTCTAAACATTACAATACAATACAATACATTTACTATATTATTTATGACACTATATGGTTACCTGGCTGTGTGTGACGGGTGAAACATCACCAGGTGTGCTGAACAGCATGTTTCATTATAAAAAGCTTCTAGATGGAAGTTTGGATAAAACCAAAGCTGTGCCCTCGAGCTACCTTCAAGGGGAACTATTTTTACAAGAATACATTAAACTGACACTGAATAGGGTTATTGAACTGAGCCAGTTTGCAGAAGCTACTTTCATTGCACTTACTGGAGTCCACTAGATATCAGTAAGTAACCATGACTACCTCGGTGTAACAGCACATCTAATCAATGACAAATGGCAACTGCACTCATTCACTCTGGGCAATAACAGACAAGACGAATAACAGACACTAGCACTTACATTAGGATTGCTGCTGCATGGAGGCTACCATTCAAAAGCTTTTAATTTAACATTTGTTAGATGTTAATGTTTGAGATGTTATAAAGCTCCATAATCTGTTTTCCTTTATTCCAACATTGCACGTTTATTATACAAGTAAATCTGAGTTTTTTAAATCATGATTTATCGTGATTAACTAGATCAATTTTATCAATTGGCAGCACATAAAAACCTTTATGATCTATAAATAATGATGAATTGGATTTAGTAAATTTTTATTTTTTTCGCTTTCCTGTTTACACCTGTTAATGTAATTATTTAATTGATGTGAGTTAGTGATTAATTAGCGATGTAGCTAGCTTGTAGAATAATAATCATCACACATCTAGGTGCTAGCTCAGTAGTACTTGTAGTGACAACACGAGTCAGTTGTCTTTAATCGTTATTATTAAATGGTCCACATTTAATCACCTAGAGTTCAATTCAAACCTTTTGATTTATGTCCAAACCATTTGTCCTAATTGTGACAAAAGGCTTGTGTAGTGCACAGAGCTTCTAATGAACCAGAACAATCATTCTATATTATTTTGAGTTACTCGTAATTTTATTTTATTTTTTTAGACATGGCTCACGTAGTGATTTGGCAAGTAGCTTTACCTGCCTGACCCTGGACACACACACACACACACACACACACACGCACGCACACACACACAGACATGTACGACACACATATTTTCATGATAAAATTTGCACATCAAAATTTGTTCTCAATAACATAATTATTTACATAACAGATGGGTTCAACAAAGTAACTTGATCAGACGAGACGAATTCCATAAGTGGCAATAAAGAGCATAACAGCACTGAGATATTAATTACATTATCAACTGTTGGTCATCATGGAAGGAGGGGAGAGAGCAGCTGCACGCCAAAACCCACATTCAAAACCAGGTGATCTTACATAACACATTGTCTCCTAAGTCTGTTCTGACTCTGTGGATGTAGTAGCAAAGAGGAGGATTCTGTCCAAAGTACAATCCATTGTGAACAATCCTTCTCACCCGCTATACAGTGTTTTCGCTGAACAGAGGAGCAGTTTCAGCCAGAGACTGATTATTATCAAGTGTTCCACAGAGCGTCACAGGAGATCCTTTCTCCCTACGGCCATAAAACTTTACAACTCTTCTCTGTAACTCATACACACATGTATGTGGATTTTTCACTGACTGGTATACAACAGGACATTAATACTTACCCATATTAATAATATGATAACTGCAATACTACCTCCCAATAGAATGTTTAATACATGATTACATATAATAATACAATATTACATACATACTAGATTTCTGTGCAATACTTACAAGTGGTCTTGAGTCATATTTTGTTGGTACTTAATGTTTTAGGAACTTTTTTTTATTTATTTATTTTTTAATATTATTAGTATTATTTATTACCTTTATTACCTTCCTTAGTTAACAACTGCGAGCACCTGTAACCGAGCATAAGCAATTTCCCTTTGGGATTAATAAAGTTCTTTGAATCTTGAATCTTGAAACACCTCTGAACTATCTGTGTTTTCCAGTTCACAGCTAACGTGAGCTAAAAAGCTTCTAACGTAAGGCTGAATCTCAAATCCCTGTCTAAGTCCTGATCAAGAGCACTACGATGTGTGTGTGACAAGGGATTGCACACCCTAGGACACTAGCTCTTCATTTAACACATTCAACACTGGAAACACAGAAATTAAGTGATGTTCAACAGCGGAATAAGTGGAAATATAAAGCAAATATATAAAGTAAACGTTTTTGGCTACACAGTACTGATAAGAATTTTAAAACTTAAAAATTACACTAACTGTCAGTCTCCAGCTCAACTAGATGTGTTATCGGAGCAAATTAACTAGTTAAATAAATTAACAAATTATAGATTAATGAATTACAGATTGTTGGAGTCCAAAAAGGTGCTTTTTTTATGTTGCAATCATATTTCAGAAAAAAAAAAAGATTAAAATAATCTACCATTTGGGACATTAGATGCTCTTTAATAAAAATATTGATAGATCTGTGCCCGGGAACATAGAGTAGATCAATGATGAAAAAAAAAAAAAAAGAATTTAATCGTTGCCGGTGTGTGTTAACAGGAAGGCTTACAACATCAAACTTTTATTTGAGTTTTCAGATATGTCAGGTAATAACAAACGTTGTTACGTTATAACAAGTATAGGTAATAACAAAGTAATTCAGGTAATAACAAATAACAAAGGTAATAACAAACTTTCAGAATAACGTCCAGAATATTGGAACGATGACATCGCAAATACATACAACTCTCAAAATTAACATATTATTTATATATATATATATAGGCGGCACGGTGGTGTAGTGGTTAGCACTGTCGCCTTGCACCTCCAGGGTCTGGGTTCGATTCCCCGGCCAGGCTCGATTCCCGTCTCTGTGTGCATGGAGTTTGCATGTTCTCCCCGTGCTTGGTGGGTTTCCTCCGGGTACTCCGGTTTCCTCCCACAGTCCAAAGATATGCAGGTTAGGCTAATTGGCGTTCCCAAATTGACCATAGTGTGTGAATGAGTGTGTGAATGTGAGTATGTGTGTGTGCCCTGCGATGGATTGGCACCCTGTCCAGGGTGTACCCCGCCTTGTGCCCTAAGCCTCCTGGGATAGGCTCCAGGCCCCCCGCGACCCTGAATAGAAGGATAAAGCGGTATAGAAGATGAATGAATGAATGAATATATATATATATATATATATATATATATATATTTTTTTTTTTTTTTTTTGTCATAGAAACAAATGAAAAACAATCAGAAAAACATGTGATCATGTGTATGTGCTATTTCTATGTAACCCATTTGTTTTTATTTTCAGCTTTTTTGTTTATACAGTATAGTTGGTTCAAATTAATCCTTCATTCATTTTCATTCATTCATTTTCTATACCGCTTAATCCTGTGTTCAGGGTCGCGGGGGACCTGGAGCCTATCCCAGGAGACTTCGGGCACTAGGCGGGGTACACCCTGGACAGGGTGCCAAGCCATCGCAGGGCACACACACACACACACACTCACACACCCAATCACACACTATGGGCAATTTTAGGAACGCCAATTAGCCTAACCTGCATATCTTTGGACTGTGGGAGGAAACCGGAGTACCCGGAGGAAACCCACCAAGCACGGGGAGAACATGCAAACTCCATGCACACAGAGACGGGAATCGAGCCTGGCCGGGGAATCGAACCCAGACCCTGGAGGTGCAAGGCGACAGTGCTAACCACTACACCACCGCGCCGCCGGTTCAAATTAAATTAAATTAAATTCATCATTTTGCTTATGCTGTGCTGAAAAAAGGATATGTCGATCTATACTGCACAATCCTGAGCCCTATAGATGTTTAATTTAAAAAAGTACTAACTTAAAAAAGAGGGGAAATTAGCTAAAATGATGAGTTCTAAAAATGGTAAAACATTAATGACCTGGACAACCTGGACCTTTTAAAATACATCAGTTTACAGTAAATAATTTAGTGTGTGTGTATGTGGTGTGTAAAATGTAGTTTTTGCACACCTGTGTACTGGTATGTACTGTATGTATGAAGGATAGAAAATGTGTGTATTTGTGATTGAAAGTGTGTTTGGTGTTCAGATGACGTGTTGCTTGATGAAGAACTCCGAAGGGACAGGAGACTATTTCAAAGCTCATCCTCTGCTTACTGACCCAGGGCTAAGCTGGTGAACGGGGAATAGCAAACAACACTGGTTAAAAAGAAACAGGAACGCGGAGCTTAGAAAAAGGAAAGCATACCCAAAGCCTTCCCAGGGGATATGTATTGTACACCAACGTTTTTGTGCATATATATAGAAAATATAACTGAAAAAGTGAAAATATTTTGAATATAGTTGCATTTATCTACACTTTCTTTGCATAAGTTACCGAATATAAGATTATTAACATTACTTCTAATCACATATTGCAACAATTTTAAGCCAAAATTTCTTTAACAGATAATAGCAGATAACTTTAAAGTTTAAAGAATTCATTTTTTGAAAGAAACACAATTATCTGCCATTAGAATAAACTTTTCATTCATTCCTTCATCTTCTATACTGTTTATCCTGTACAGGGTCATAGGGGTCTGAAGTCTATCCCAGGACAGGGTGCCAATCCATTGCAGGGCACAAGCACACACACACACACACACACACACACACACACACACTATGGGCAATTTGGGAACACCTATTACCCTTATCTGCATGTCTTTGGACTGTGGTGGATACTGGAGCCCCCCGAGGAAACCCACCAAGCACAGGGAAAACACACAAACTCCACACATACAGATGTAGAAATCAAACCTTCGACCTTGGAGGTGTGAGGACACAGTGCTAACCACTAAGCAACCCTGTCACCAGCTGTAAAATTATTTTAAGAAACGATAGATAGATATGGCTAAATTCAAGAATACTTCACTTGATAAGATGACATTTTTTGTTGTATGACTCACATAATTCGAACAATATTCGTTTCAACTGTGTTACTATAGGCGAATGGCTTAACGGGTAGCACTGTTGCCTTGCACCTTCAGGGTCCGGGTTTGATTCCCACCCTGGCTCTGTGTGTGTGGAGTTTGCATGTTCTCCCTGTGCTTGGTGCGTTTCCTCCTGTTACTCTGGTTTCCTCCCACTGTCCAAAGACATGCAATTTAGGCTAATTGGCGTTCCCAGAATGTGTGAATGAGCATAAGAGTGTGTGCATGTGTGTATGCCCTACTTTCAGGGTGCCCGCCTTGTACCCTAAGTCTCTGGGGTAGGTTCCAGGCCCTGAGATCCACACTGGGATAGGCTCCAGCCCCCTGCGACCCTTGATACAGAACAAAGCGGTATAGACGATGAGACTGTGTGAATAATAGATAGCAAAGTGAAGGAATGAAATGCAGCTTTAATCTGAATGAAAACAATACAAAGAAGTCTGTCATCTCCATGTTAGAAAGGAGAGAATTCTTATCAGTCATCTCATTTCCCAAAAGAGTCTCTGGGGCTTTTAGGATCATTTGCATGTTACCTACTGCTGTTCTCTGCTCCTGTGATTGTTATTATTATTACCTTTGTCTGAGGAGTGAGAGAATTTTCAGATAAGGATGATTCAAAAGATAGAAATACAGCTTTAAAAAAAAAAAAAAGTGAGACTGAGCTTTTTTGAGCAATTTTTCCTCGAAGCTCAGCGCTGTATAGCCGGAACATTATGGATTTGTCAGCTTTATAATGTTGAAACACCACCTTAAGCAGGTGAGGCAGAACAGCTGTAGGGCTTAGAAAGCAAAATGGGAAGGTATGAACTTTGCCCTGGTGTCTTTTTAAGGGATTTACATGTGTGTGCGGCTGAACATTCAACAGGCTAAGGATAAAACGGTTTCTATCTGATCATAAAAACAAGTGCATGTTGGAGTGTTAAGCGTACACAATGGTCCCTGAAAGCGTTGGAAATGTGAGATCATGTTATCCAGTAGAGAAAGTGTTCGGTGTAAATCCTGGCTTTACCATTTAATGAATAATTTTTGTGCATGGATGCTTTTAGGAAGCCCTCAAACCTTGGATTATTATTACATTTTAAATGTGTATCTGAGAGTCACAGGTGACAAGATGTTAATGCGATCTATTTTCTCTTTTTTTCCCCCAATTATTTATTTCTTTTTTATAATCAGCCTCAGCGTACAATGTACTGTAGAACGCAATACTGGCTCTAACTGAGCTACTAGACATAAATAAGACATGAATATTGCTAAAGGTTGCATGTCATATCAAATACGCTTCTCTTTAATCCTTAGACATTTACAGTTTAAAATTAGAAATGGAACATATACAGTAGTTTGTTAATATGCTTGGACAAAAATACAAAGAAAAAATAGGATCACCTTCACACCATTCTCACTCACATGTGTCTCCATGCAGCTGTGTTTCATGACCCTGAGGTCATGAATTATACAGAACATTTTTAAAGAATTTATATTTGTTTGCTGTCTGCTCAAGCAGTGAAGCATGAAACGCTTGGAATAATAAAAAATGAAAAAGCACAGTGTTTAGCGATGTAATAGCCAGGAGATGTGGAGGTGAGAGACCTTGAGCAGAAAGGACAGGCGATGAAATGTATGACAGCGAGCCATTGCTAGATCAAGGCTAAAGCGTTTACCCTGGCTAATTTTTTCACTGGAATTTGACATGCGCGTTGTGTTGGATATGTGGGCGGTAAATAATCTGACAAGAACGGTTTTTCATAGTTACAGTGATGAACTGTACCACCTACATCGGCTGGCTATTTCTTTAAAAATAATATTATTGATTTCTTTCTCTACAAGCAGTAAAAATATTCAAATTTTATATTTATAAAACTGAAATCGCCATCACTAACCTCAACCAAATGGACAACCAAAATCCAACGCTTTTCCTGTCATACAACTGCACTTAGAATAAACAGCTACAAATGGGATTTACAATATCTGGTATCACCCTAAAGAAAATGGGTTCCACTTTAAATCTGGTTCTTCTCAGGGTTTCTTCCTGCAATGTGCCTAAAAATACAATTAAAAAGTTGCTTCTTTATGTAACGCCTCAGCAGCAGCCTCATTTCCCCGCTCGTCTGTTCCAACCACTCAGAATTCAGCATCACCGGTATACTAATCACTGACCTGATCATCTGTCATCATCTGCACCTGTTTCTCTTTGATCCTTTTCTTAAGTTAGATGCTTTTTATGTTCAAATCGTCCATAGGCCACTGTGCGGCTCAACAAACCGAAAACATTCCTCTGAAACGGGACTGGAAGCCTGGAGAGCTATTCCTCTAGACTACATTAATAATATAAAAGTAGTCGGGAAAATGGTATCGGAGCTGATTTTCTTATATTTTATTGGAAGTGACCAATCTTGCTTCCTTAAAAATTTCAAGTTGCTAACTTCATCCATTTTTGTCATGCACACTCAGCCGCGACCGGCACTAGGACCCGGAAGTAAGACGGTCGCGAACCTGAAAGCATAAAAGGAAACAAGATGGCGCCGCACATCGCTCTGTCATTGAGTTATGCCCAGGTCTTTTCGGAATCGTTCCCGTATCTGTGAGTACTCACTTTCTTGGCTATCTTTTCAGACTGAGTGTGTGTTTATAGGACTAGGGTTAGATTGTGTCTTTCCTTTGCTCATTGGGTGTGAGAGTCCTTATAGCAAATCGCGTGATTCTCCTGCCCGCTCGTGTTTATCCGCGTTTGGGTTTACCATTCACGCTACAGGGCTAACTGCTAAAGCTATCTGCTCATCCCGGTTTGTTCGTGACAGATAGCACGATCATCATTCTGGTCATCCCGGTTAGTTCGTGACAATTTTGGAGAGATAAGTTTATATGTGCCTCGAAAATGGTCATTATTCATCCTCGCTTCAAACAATAATCATCCAAAATGCACAATATTCATATTTATTTGAGTATTGATACTAAAAATAGTGTAAGCTGCTAGAAGCATATGACCTGCTTAAATTGGTTTTGGGTAAAAGCTTAAAAAAAAACAAATTCTGTAGTGTCTGTAACCATGTAAAATTCATGTTGCAATATCATAACAATTTTGCATTTTAGAATAATATATTTTTTTAGGTTTGTGTCTTTTTATGTGAAATCTAAATTGACAGAGTTTCATCTAAACGACAATTAAGATAATTTAAAAAGGTTACAGACACTACATAAAAACTAAACTGTATTTTACAAATATGTTTTTTTTTCAGATAAAAAATGTATATGCAAAAAAACAAAGCATGGATTGGGAGATAAGAAGCATTAAGTATTGTGAAAAATGGTGTTATATGATCCTGTCTGAAAATTTTCACTTTTTAACACCAATAACCTGTTTTGGCCGGGTGTATCTAGATTCTTTATTTCTATAGAGTTGCATTAAGACATTTGCCATTGTTAAAAGTGCTATACAAACAAAACTGAATTGAATTCAATTATACTACAGTACCTTGCGAGGCAATCATTATTTAAATACTCCATTCAATAAAAAAAATAATAATAATGTGACCAACAATAAAACATACTGTAGCAAAGTACATTGTACACATCTTTTCAAATATGTCTTTGTAAAGCTCAGCATCTTGAAGTCTCACTCCTGATAGCTTATCATGACATTACTGAGCTCTGTTTATTAACTTGCATCGCCTCTACTTCATTTTCTTTATTGTCTGTCCGCTCCTCACCTACTGTAACCCATGTCTCTTTCACATCACCCATCCGCTTTGCATTACTATTTGTTTGTCTTTGCATCCAAACTTGCACGAGCCTGACATTAATGAAAATGCAGTGCATGATCAGGAGGGTGAGAAAATGTGTAAAATTCCCTCCTTCCATCCTAATTCTGCTGCTTCCAATGCCCCACTAGGGTCTTGTTAATATCACTGCTCTATATCTAAGTGGTCGAGCATTATCTTAAAAGCTGACAGTAAGATGGATTTTAGTAAGTGAGGTCGAAGGAATTCAATCCATTTGGATGAGGTGCTCGATATCTCTGTCAAGAGAAACCACAAGCGAATCAATCAGCTCATGGAAATGCAACAGGAGTTATTCCGAGAGATGATAAGGACTTGAAAATGAGGTGTTCTTGAATATAAAGCAGACGCTCAGTATGGCCAAACTGGGAAAGTATTTCAAAACAATGTAATAGTTAAATCTGATATTTTCCCAGTCAGTGAGAACTTGATGATGGATTTTATTGTCCTTGGGTGGCCATGGAAATGATAATGGCGTGAAGATGCTCTCCAAAGTCCACTTAGTTTGAAACTGTAATAGGATTTTACCAAGATAGGAAATATCTCAGAATTGCTAAGTTGGATTTTATTTTTTTAAATAATGCTGGCGTCCTGTATGAAATACAAAGTTTTTATAAAGGCTAGTTTGCAGAACTATATCTCAAGATTTCACTCTGAAGTGAGGCTGCCCCCACGGCATATACTGTATAACTCCAGTGTAAGTCGTGGGAAAGCAATACTCAAATACACCTTCTTAGAAATTTAAATTACTGGTGTTCTTCAACATGCAGCCATCTGGGGACAAGTGACGAGCTAGCAATATTGAAATGCATATATTTATTTTTATCTCTGGGTTCCCGAGTGCTTTTTTATTTATTTTTATTTTTACCCCAACGAGATTCTGGAAAAAAAAAAGGACAAAATCCATTTACACAGCATGTCTATTTACTGTAGGTAACAGGGAATGTTAATATTGCCAAAAAAAAAATGAAAACCCATATTAGTCAATGACAGACTATAGATATAAATAAATGTTTTTATTTAAACTTTTACATTTTGCGGTAATGCCTGTGAATCTCCATGAATGTAGCTTTAAATATAAACAAAGTGACTGAAATTGCATGGCTTGTTCCAAAACATGTTGACCGAACAATTCCCCCATGACCCTGCAAACTTCTACATTTAAGTGTTTTTTTCCCAATGGGATTTTTACTAGCCCTTGGAACAATTCCTCAGGGTCAGCTTCTTGGAAAAGTGTCTTACTTGGTTTCCTCTACAGTGAAAACAAGTATTCTTAAGTATATCTCTGGAGGTTTGAGGGACGACATGGACATTTTTTCAGCTCATGGAAAATAATATTATTGCTCACAGATACAGAAATGAGTAGACGATCACATTCAGCCTGCACTCACCATCCACTTTATGCAATTATTCAATCAGCCAATCATTTTTCCAATCTTCAGCAGGCCAGGTTTAGTGAGTTTGTTCCCATTGTACACCATTGTTCTTGCCTCACTGTTGTGTGTTATGCTTTTCTGCTCACCATGGTTGTAAAGAGTTGTTAGTAGAGCCGTTTCTGTTAGCTTGAACCAATCTGGTTGTTCTCCTCTGACCTTTCTCATCGACAATGTGTTTCCACATGAAGGACTGCCGCTCAGTTTTTTATTTTTCATTGTTGTTTCAGCTCATCAAAATACATATAATTGGATTTTCTTCCTTATTCTACTGTTTTAATTGAAGCATTTTTACCTTTAGTTACATACTGTAATGTTATGCTTTGTTTTGCAGGAAATACTAAGTACCCCCTTACATCTTCCACAGGATTTAAGAGGGTAAGTTGCAGCCAGGTTTTGCTAATCATCGGCCATTGAAGAAGAATATTTAATTATTTGTCACATGTACTTTTTACAGCACAGCGAAATTTCTTCTTCGCATATCCCAATTAGGAAACTGGGGTCAGAGCTCAGGGTCAGCCAGCTTACAGCGCCCCTGGAGCAGGTAGGGTTAAGGGCCTTGCTCAAGGGCTCAACAGTGGCAACTTGCCGATGCCAGGGTTCGAACCCCCAACCTTCCAATCAGTAACCCAGTAACCCACAGCCTTAACCGACTGAGCCACCACTGCCGCCTAAGAGAACAGTGCATTGATTATCATCAAGTGAGAAGACCTCTATAAAAGCAGAAGTTTTGGCAGTTTGCTGAGCCAATTGCTGCTGCATTGGGAAAGGGTTATTAAACCATTGTGAGAATGTTTAAAGATGTGAGAAAGATTAAAGACCATTGCCATTCTTCCCAGGAATGAATGTCCCAGCACAGTCACCCCAAGATCAGACTGTGCAATGCTCAGAAAAGAACATCTCAGAACCTACAGGCCTCAATAAATGTTAAATATTAATGTCCATGATGGCACAATTATAAGAAGACTGAACAAGTACAGTTTGTTTGGACGAGTTGCCAGGAGAAAAACTCTTCTGTCTAAAAAATCTTGGAAGCACAACTGATGTTCACAAAACTGCATCAGCAGAAACAACTCATACCCACGGCAATGGTAGAATTATGCTTTCAGGTTGTTTTTGTAGCCAAAAGACCTGGGCAATTTGCAGTCATTGAGTCGACCATGACCTCCTCCATATACCATCATGTGAGGTCATCTGCCCAACAGCTAAAGCTCGGTTGAAACTGGGCCAAGCACCTGGACAATGATCTAAAGCACATCAGTAAATCAACATCAGAATCAAGGTAAAAAACAGAATCAAGGTTTTGGAATGGCCTAGTCCAAGTACAGACCACAACCCAATTGTATTGACCTTAAGAGAGTGTATATATATTGCAGGGGAAGGGGAAGGGGGGTAGGCTGGCTGAAATATTATTCATATCATCATATCAATAAAATATTCTACCAAAAATATAAAATAATTTTCAGGCTCTTGTGGCAGTGCCTCATTTAACTTAAAACTACCCGTATTAAGGCACAGGACATTGCTCAAGATTTTGGAAATCATGCTTAATGTTTGCTAAGCCATTGCATATTTCTAATTGAATCTGATTTCCAATGGGCCTGCCCCCTCACTGGGTTTTGGTCCTCCCCATTCCACCACAATTCCACAAATCCTAGAATCGCCCCTGATGTAGTGAAAGCTGCGACAAATACTACTTAAATACTACTGGTCATTTCCAGAGCATGAGCCTGATACATCAAATTGTATGACTACAGGTAGGAACTAATGGACACACATAGAACAAAACAGACCCTCAGCACTTTTTTTTATCCACTGTGAAAAAGGAAGCATTGGACGCATCTTGCTCGAGCCGGGCTCTCTGAAGTAAGAGCTCTTTAATCTCGGAGTGTTGCAGGAGAGCCCTCAGAAGCACACTATCTACATTTTTTTTTCAGTTGTATCAAAGGTTCCTGACTTTTCTCCTCTGTGACATTCTCTGTAATTAAAAAAAAGAATCTGTGCGCCTGAGAGGACGAGAGCCGAGTGTCATACAGTGAGAGTGGTTCACAGATGGAGCTACTTAAATAAATTTCTGTTCACGACAGAGAAAAGGGCAGTAGAACTAACCCTTGAGTAAGCAGTCTATTTTCAGCCATTCTTCACCTTCCTGCTCTGCTAATAAACTCACCAGAGAATTTAATTATTATTTTACAGGGTCACAAGTATAGAGGTGTTTTCTTCTGGAACGCTAATTAAGATTCACGCTATTATCATGACAAGACCTGGCACTTGCAACTGAACAGTTTACATTATGCAATATCTAATGTCTAAACACACACACACACACACACACACATTTTTCTTTTTTCAGATTAGAGATAACAGGTCTCTAGGAAAAACATCAGGTTCAACAGGAAAAGTTTATATTTTTCGATTAAATTCTTGAATCTGATCAGGAGGTGTTTATTAATTTTCTATTACAGTATGAAACAGAGCGCAATTAGGCTGCATGGCTTAAGATAATGCAGTACAGTAGGTTCTATAGTAATCGCCTATGGTGGCGTTACCCTCTCTTGAGACATTTTGGAAGGACCCTTTGTAAAAGACAGATGCCAAAGCTTTAATGTTTCCACCAAAGGAATATCTTCAAGACAGATTTGCAGTTCCTCTTTCTTAAAAAAATACACTACAGCACGTGCTATATTAGAAAACATACATCTTTGATGCTGTAGAGCAACATCACACCTCCCTGTTGTTAATTAGCACACCCTGTCATGTTTTATTCCTTAATTAATTATCAGAGAAACGCTCATGTGCTGCTTCCTAAGTAATCACTCTTGCACAGGCTGGTGACGTGCCGCTCATAGCAATGCAGCACGAACAAGTTCTTCTGTTCGATAGTTCATGAAGTTACCACAAGCTGAGTTTGAAGTAATGTCTATCTTAAGATGGACATAAGGTCAGGGAGGTGAATGGTCTGCATGAAAGATGAAGCGACTGCTGGGACGATGCCCTCCAGGTGCCGAGTGCTGAAACTCCTCCACATCGGCTCAAAGTCCCAGTACTGAGGGTGCGAAACGCTCCTCCACAGATCCCACAGATTACTCACACACTTTTACAAAACCTCTGCATCCCTGGAGGAGGAATATAACCTTATATTATGGCTCTGAGGCGATAAGAAGAATCCAGGCTCGCTGACTGATTCGTTAAAGCTGCAGTGAACAATTTAAAGATTGTTTTTGTTGTCAGTTTAGGAATCTGCAATAGGACCCCAAAAGGAGCTGCAGTCGTCTTGGTTTTGAGGCTTTACTTGGAATTTGCCTGTGCACCAGACACTTATTGCTCTAATAGGAGTGATTCATTTTACTCAAAACCAGTGTGAAAGGTTGTATTTTTTATGCATGTGATCGTGAATCAAATATTTAACATTTAATTTCTAACTTTGACTGTTGGATTGACTGTTGGTAATCAATGTTGGCAGATGCAAATAATAAATTCTCCAGCTTACGTCAATACGACCAATATTTTACTGTTTTAGGTCCATTGAAAACTGCTGACGGTTTTAATTAATTACACACCTTAATGTGGCACTCATTAAAGCAAAGATCTATAAGACTGTCATCCACTAAGTGGCTTTCTGTGGAACCAAGCACAGGACAACGTCATTGTTAGTGCTTTCTGATATTTTCTCTTGACTTTCAAATGCTTCTCCATCTCTGTTTCCTTTGAGTTCTTCCTCAATCCTCATTCAAATAGATCGTTATTGCATTTGGCAGACGCCCTTATCCAGAGCGACTCACATTTTTATCTCATCTCATTATAGTGTACATCTAATCCATTGAGGGTTAAGAGTCTTGCTCCAGGGCCCAACAGGGGCAACTTGGTGGTGGCGGGGTTTGAACCTGAGATCTTCTAAACCCAATGTCCAAGGCCTTAACCGAACATACTTTTGCACGGTGGACTGATCTAGTGGTTCATTCATCAAATTTTAAACATAGCAGTCATAAGGTCATGAGCAGGTCCTCTATGTCATGGAGATTCAAATGATTTGGTGGTTCCTTGCAACCATTATAAATAAGGCAATTTGAAATAGCCTGTGTATGCGGACTTGGTGGCCATGACAGCATTGCGACTTGGCCTTTATAGGCTCTGTTCATGGGTATGGTTAAAGAATTGGTGCCTCGACCGGCTCAAAGACGAAACGATCATCAACACTTCCCCTGACACCCACTTTGATCACACCAAATGTCTTTGTAAAGGATGCATTCATGTCAAGCTTCCTCTTCAACTGCTTGGGTTACAGAGATGCATTCTTACATGCCAAAGCGTCACAGTGTCACTGAGGTTTACTGAACAACAAACAGGTTAAACTACAACATGGCTTCTGATTGGTACCACCCACATCACTTTATCACAAATGTGAATCCTGATAAAGCCACAGCCATTCATGGTAGGAGCCAAAACTAGACATGTTCTCTAGGTGGGAGGGAGAGTTGGCCTAGTTTTTCTCTGCTGTAAATCACAGAAAGATTATCTGACTTTGTCAGATAGCTGAGAGCAAATTCACTAACATGAGAGAAAGATGAAGTAAAAGGAGTCCATCCAAAAAGGAACATCTATCCACCATTGTCTGCAGCTCTTACCCAGTGTAGGGTTGCATGGGGCATGGAGCCTATCCAA
Organism: Channallabes apus; assembly: GCA_030522415.1. Taxonomy (NCBI): domain Eukaryota; kingdom Metazoa; phylum Chordata; class Actinopteri; order Siluriformes; family Clariidae; genus Channallabes; species Channallabes apus. The sequence goes on from CM060125.1 coordinate 16,241,042, forward strand.
GGGAACTCACGTGGGGTGCACCATGAAAGGGGTGCCAACCCATACACTGGCCACACACAAGTAACAAGCAGATATTAGCACACTTAATCATATACAGGTCCTTACAGGTCCTTACAGGTCCTTCTAAAAAAAATTTGCATATTGTGATAAAGTTCATTATTTTCTGTAATGTACTGATAAACATTAGACTTTCATATATTTTAGATTCATTACACACAACTGAAGTAGTTCAAGCCTTTTATTGTTTTAATATTGATGATTGTGGCATACAGCTCATGAAAACCCAAAATCCATTTCTCAAAAAATTATCATATTTCATCCGACCAATAAAAGAAAAGTGTTTTTAATACAAAAAAGTCAACCTTCAAATAATTATGTTCAGTTCTGCACTCAATACTTGGTCGGTTATCCTTTTGCAGATTCTTGTGTCTTGTGTCTCTCAACTTTCTCTTCACAATATCCCACAGATTCTCTATGGGGTTCAGGTCAGGAGAGTTGGCAGGCCAATTGAGCACAGTAATACCATGGTCAGTAAACCATTTACCAGTGGTTTTGGCACTGTGAGCAGGTGCCAGGTCGTGCTGAAAAATTAAATCTTCATCTCCATAAAGCTTTTCAGCAGATGGAAGCATGAAGTGCTCCAAAATCTCCTGATAGCTAGCTGCATTGACCCTGCCCTTGATAAAACACATTGGACCAACACCAGCAGCTGACATGGCACCCCAGATCATCACTGACTGTGGGTACTTGACACTGGACTTCAGGCATTTTGGCATTTCCCTCTCCCCAGTCTTCCTCCAGACTCTGGCACCAGCGTTTTCTGCCACACTTTTTCCTTCCCACAGACTTCCCACTGAGGTGCCTTGATACAGCACTCTGGGAACAGCCTATTCATTCAGAAATTTCTTTGTGTCTTACCCTCTTGCTTGAGGGTGTCAATGATGGCCTTCTGGACAGCAGTCAGGTCGGCAGTCTTACCCATGATTGCGGTTTTGAGTAATGAACCAGGCTGGGAGTTTTTAAAAGCCTCAGGAATCTTTTGCAGGTGTTTAGAGTTAATTAGTTGATTCAGATGATTAGGTTAATAGCTCGTTTAGAGAACCTTTTCATGATATGCTAATTTTTTGAGATGGGGATTTTGGGTTTTCATGAGCTGTATGCCACAATCATCAATATTAAAACAATAAAAGGCTTGAACTACTTCAGTTGTGTGTAATGAATCTAAAATATATGAAAGTCTAATGTTTATCAGTACATTACAGAAAATAATGAACTTTATCACAATATGCTAATTTTTTGAGAAGGACCTGTACTATGTTAATTTCTGGAAATGCCAGTCAGACTTTAGTGCAGGTCTTTGTACTGTAGGAGGAAACTGGAGTACCCAAAGGAAACCCACTAACTTGGGGGAAAACATGCAGAGAGATGAGACACAAACCGCCAAGATTTTCACCTGTTATCCAGTTATTCTTCAGTATATTCAAGCCATAGACAATATAGATAAACCGATTCGAACAACCATGTCAGTAATTCTGGCATTCCAGGTACTTTGGAGGAGAGACATTCATGCTGCAGTTCTCTGATTTCTCTGATTTAGTTTACACAAGTGATTCACATTCCAGAAGGACTGCACCAAAAATATTCTCGCTAGTGCTATGAGAAATGAGTGGGTAAGAATCTGAAAGTTGAATTTAAGTGCAGTTCTCAAGAGTCCAGAATAACATTGCTGCCCACAGAGACAATTTTTATTTCAAAACAGAGGGAAGCCTTCGTATGAGAGGATAGGCAGCCTCAACAAAAAAATGGACTAGAACCAGTGTACACTTGAAGTGAAATGTCCTGAGATTTAGGAAAAGATACTCAGTCTAGTGTGGGCTCATGTAGAGTCATGCATGATGATAAATTGATGTGAGGTTTTTTTTTTCTTTGAAGATTAAGTACTGTCTAGATTCTCATTGATTTTACTACATCGAAGATATAAATGGACATTTATGCAGCTGATGGTCCATGTGACTCCACTAATGTAATTGGTCGATTAATCAAAGGTCATGATCATGGCAGCACATTTGAGGGTGTGAGGGTGATTTTGACCCTAACATTTTAAATTCATCACAACAGCATGACCCCGAGTGTGATATTGCTTTTATACTAGAGTTCATAAACATCATTTATTACCAACGGATTTTGATTTGTTTGTTTATTTAACCAGGTATTTTGTTCCGCCAATACATATACTTCCACACCTGGTCGAACTAATTAACCTGCTAGTCACTGAGAGTTAGCAACCGAGAGTTAGTGTAATTAATAGATGTGAAAGGAGTTTTAACCAGTACTATGAAGCCATAAATTGAAGGAAATAAATCATTCACGTGGTGAATAGTCCTCTGAGCCTTACTTTATATTTCCACTTACTCTGCTTTAGAATATCAGCTAACTTAGAGGGTTCTGCGGTTGAATCCCAAATAGTGTTAAAAGGACCGCTAGTGCACTAGGGTTCAAGTGCAATATATTTCATAACATATTATGCACTGCACATTTTTTCTTCTTGACATTTTTATATTATTTTTATATTCCAGTCAACCCTGTTAGTAAAATATGTCCTTTGAAACCAAACAACTGTTTCCTCATGTAGCAGAGGAACTCTCACATGTTGCTTTGCAGCCAAATGCAAATTGCTTAATGATGGTTGTTTTTCTTCTTCTTCTTCTCACTGACCTTCACAAGGAGTTGTATGGAAGTATAAATGTGCCAAAATCCATGAAGCAAAATAGATTTATGTTAGATCTTTATGTTAGATCATGTTAGATATTTTTTCTGCATTGCAATTTTATCTGAACAGAAAGAAAATCTTTACAGCATTAACAATGTTTGAAATTGGCAGTACTGCAATTTATTGAGGTTGTATATTTTAAATGAAAGTGTAATTCAAGCATTTAAAATTCAATGCAGAAATACTGATGCAATTTTTCTGCCAAATACTGCAAAAATTCAGTTAGATTAAATTTAACTATAAATGGAATTATTAATTTAATTAAGGTCAACAAAATTGGGGTAGAAAAATTGCAGAACTTTACAGACAGGAAGAGCAATGGATTGAAATAGTTAGATTAAAAGTTACATTAAAAATGAAATTTTACACAGAAACTGTGAAAAGTTAAATATGCATTGCATGTTATAACATACTGTAGAAAGGTAATATTATGAAGACATAACCCTAAAGCATGAGAATTGCTGCAGATCATTTAAATATTAACCTAATCCTAGTCTTTTTTTATAGTTATTCTTTTTCATCATTATCTGCTGTATATTACTAAGGTATCAACATGTTTCAGTGGACTAGCAACCAGTTTATTTCAGTGGATTACACAATGCTACAATTAGAGAAACTGGCAGAGATGCCAACTCCCTGTCATTGTCATGACTTGGATGATTCATAACTACCAACAGTATATTCAGACTTCATTATTCTAATAATGAAGTAATTAATTAAAAGATTTTTTTTTAATTATTCACCTTATTCTCATAATTTTAATTTTTCTACTATTGTAACGTTTTTCGAAGTGCCTTTGGCTATCAAGATAATTCATGTTGTAATTGACAGCAAAAATGTAATTACCTTTTTTTCTGAGGGGGGCTTAAAGGCATGTGCTTATTTTAAAGGCATGGCCTACAGTAGATGCAATTAAAGTCACCACTGGAAGGTAATCTGAGGTTGTCAAACTCTTGCACATTCATTTCCAGAGCCCTAGACAGACAGAAGGGATCACTTAATGTAATTCCTGTTTTAATTAATATAATTTCCACTGACATTGCTGTAATTTATGTAATTCCTGTTCACAATTTTTTTTTTTTTGGTTTTTTTTTTTTTTTTTTTTTACATTTGCTGTCAATTGAATTTCTGTCAACACTATGGCTGAAACTGTAGTCCGGTACTGTATGGTCATGTAATGCGTCTCTCTATATGTTAAGATTAGCGGATTAGATTATATAGATAAGATTCAGCGGTGTCACACAGTCCTGGGAAAAGTAGCACTTTGAGCAAGAAAACACATCTAACAATGTTATTTCATCTTCATCAACACTTTGTCTCCTTCTGCAAATCATTCTGAATTATATTTAAAATGTTTGTATTCTGTCTTGTTTTTTGGTTGCTGCTAGAGAACATTACGCCAGTGCGCTGACATAATGCTGACGCACTGAGCTACCACAGAGCTATCAGGAGCTACCAGGCTAACCCTACATCTTATGCACCCTACATCATGCACTAGCTTTCCATTTTACAATATTTTTGTATTAACATTAACAGTTCTGGAATAGTTAAGATAAGATGCATTTTTCCCTCTGCAGCAGAAGTAAGTTTTGGTCTCGCATTCCTGGGAAGGTCTTCATGAGAGACAGTTTCATCACTCTCATGGTGCTTGATGGGTTTTGCAAATGCACTTGACACAATACTGTTCTTGCTAGAACTATTCCAGAAAGTCTGACCCTTGTGTCTCAAAATAAGAACTAACTGTTTGCTGTTGTTGTTGTTACAGTACATACAGTAATTACCGTATTCCATGCGTTTTTTTATTTTGTACTTTTGAAATTCCAAGGTTTGTTGTAGAGTGTAGAAAATAAATCACTAGAAAGTAACTTGCAAGTGATCCAAAACTTTTGAGCCGTAGTGTACCTTTACTCGTCCCACAGTTGGGAAATTTCTATGTTATAGCAGCAAAGAAAAATGTGCAAATATAAAGTAGGGAGAAAATAGTGTATACATACTGTACCATAGAAAAACAATACAATAGTTAAACTCCCAAACAAATTGCGCTAGGATAATATTGCACAGTTTATTTTTTTATTGTGTTAATGTACAATTGGTATTGCACAAAAATGTAAGATATTGTAACTATGCTTAAAATATTGTAACTATTTTGTAACTATATTGTAAGATTTAAGATATTGTGACAACGTTATATAAGAGTAATGTCAGTGTGCATTATGGAGACTGGTTCACTGGGAGCAGCTCTGATTGTACAGTCTAATAGCAGCAGGGAGGAAAGACCTTCTATATCACTCTTTAAGACACTTGGGATGTAACAGTCTGTCACTGAAGGAGCTGCTCAAAGATGAAATTGTTTCATACCGGGGATGAGAGTCGTTCTCCAGCAATGATGATAGTTTAGCTATCATCCTCTTTTCTCCCACCTCCTGTACAGTGTCCAGGGGAATCCCCAGAACTGAGCTGGCCTTATCTATCAACTTGTCCAGGCAGTTAGTTAGCTTTCGAGATTTACAGGACTGTCCGCCACCTCTGTCATTTATTCTCCTCAACTTTTGGCTACTTACTGGTGTACCGGTAAGAATGTAAGAAAAAAAAAAAAAAACACTTTCCTTCCTGGTCAACAGTTCCTTAATTCAGGTCACTTCTGTTGTAATTCATGTCATTTTTGTTAATGTTGCTGTTCACATAATTTCTATCGACTATCCATTTTGTTAATTCATGTTATTTTATTGCAATTTATGTCGTTTCTCTTCACACCATTGAAATAAACATGTAAACATCATTTTTATTGTAATTAATGTCAATACCTTAAATAACACCAATTTAATTGATATCCTTTTTGTTACATTAACGATTTATTGTATTTATGTTAATACTGCTGTAATTGTCATTTTCAACATTGTCAATGTTGTAATTCGTGTCATTTCTTTTAACACTGACCAAGTTTTTATAATTCATTTTTATAATTCATGTAAAGTCTCCTTGAAGGTTAAAGCTAAAAATAGATCAGTGAAATCGGTTATACTGTATTATGATTATTTTAGGTTAAAGTCCACATACATGACTGTCTTCCTTTCTATACGGCAGAACTCTCACACTCACAAATGCAGTCATTGTTATTTGCCTAGAGTTAAACCTGCGCCATAAATGAAATCAAAACTGTTGAGTAGAAATGAAGTTATGAAGTTTTGTGCCAGATTAGATACCACAAGTTTTTGCTCTGCGCATGCGTCAAACTGAAAACCATAAACTTGAACCATAAGTGAAATGTAAATGTTGAGTAAAAGCGATGTTATGAACAGTTATGTGTCGGATTTAATAATCTACATTAAAATAAGCTACTAATAAATTACTCGCTCAATGTAAACAACTGCACCAACAGATACAGTATTCGGCCCCCTTGAACTTTTCCACATTTTGTCACATTACAGGCACAAACATGAATCAATTTTATTGGAATTCCACATGAAAGACCAATACAAAGTGGTGTACACATGAGAAGTGGAGCGAAAATCATACATGATTCCAAACATTTTTTGCAAATAAATAACTGCAAAGTGGGGTGTGCATAATTATTCAGCCCCCTTTGGTCTGAGTGCAGTCAGTTGCCCATAGACATTGCCTGATGAGTGCTAATGACTAAATAGGGTGCACCTGTGTGTAATCTAATGTCAGCACAAAAACAGCTGTTCTGTGACGGCCTCAGAGGTTGTCTAAGAGAATATTCGGAGCAAAAACACCATGAAGTCCAAAGAACACACCAGACAGGTCAGGGATAAAGTTATTGAGAAATTTAAAGCAGGCTTAGGCTACAAAAAGATTTCCAAAGCCTTGAACATCCCACGGAGCACTGTTCAAGCGATCATTCAGAAATGGAAGGAGTATGGCACAACTGTAAACCTACCAAGACAAGGCTGTCCACCTAAACTCACAGGCCGAACAAGGAGAGCGCTGATCAGAAATGCAGCCAAGAGGCCCATGGTGACTCTGGACGAGCTGCAGAGATCTACAGCTCAGGTGGGGGAATCTGTCCACAGGACAACTATTAGTCGTGCACTGCACAAAGTTGGCCTTTATGGAAGAGTGGCAAGAAGTAAGCCATTGTTAACAGAAAACCATAAGAAGTCCCGTTTGCAGTTTGCCACAAGCCATGTGGGGGACACAGGAAACATGTGGAAGAAGGTGCTCTGGTCAGATGAGACCAAAATGGAACTTTTTGGCCAAAATGCAAAACGCTATGTGTGGCGGAAAACTAACACTGCACATCACTCTGAACACACCATCCCCACTGTCAAATATGGTGGTGGCAGCATCATGCTCTGGGGTGCTTCTCTTCAGCAGGGACAGGAAAGCTGGTCAGAGTTGATGGGAAGATGGATGGAGCCAAATACAGGGCAATCTTGGAAGAAAACCTCTTGGAGTCTGCAAAAGACTTGAGACCTGGGCGGAGGTTCACCTTCCAGCAGGACAACGACCCTAAACATAAAGCCAGGGCAACAATTGAATGGTTTAAAACAAAACATATCCATGTGTTAGAATGGCCCAGTCAAAGTCCAGATCTAAATCCAATCGAGAATCTGTGGCAAGATCTGAAAACTGCTGTTCACAAACGCTGTCCATCTAATCTGATTGAGCTGGAGCTGTTTTGCAAAGAGGAATGGGCAAGGATTTCAGTCTCTAGATGTGCAAAGCTGGTAGAGACATACCCTAAAAGACTGGCAGCTGTAATTGCAGCAAAAGGTGGTTCTACAAAGTATTGACTCAGGGGGCTGAATAATTATGCACACCCCACTTTTCAGTTATTTATTTGTAAAAAAAAAAAAATGTTTGGAATCATGTATGATTTTCGTTCCACTTCTCACGTGTACACCACTTTGTATTGGTCTTTGACGTGGAATTCCAATAAAATTGATTCATGTTTGTGGCTGTAATGTGACAAAATGTGGAAAAGTTCAAGGGGGCCGAATACTTTTGCAAAACAATGTATTAATTACAAAAGCTAAACTGAATATATTTTCACATGAATTACTTATTCCACCGCTAAAATAACAGCGCTGAAGTGGTAAAAGTAAATTTTAATGCGCTGGAGTCGTTAACAGGGAGTGTACAGTTGTTAAAATTAATTCTGAGGATTAAATTTTCTGTTTCGGGTCCTGCAATGCAATGTATCAAATGTAAAGATATCATTGAAAAAGTGAGTTCTGACCAATGTACAGAAAAAATGTTCTTTTCAAAACCTTAGATTTCATGTAATTTCTTTAAACTTGTCGTTCCTGTATTTTATTGCTAGCTTGATATTAGCCTGGCATTATACGTTATTATATGTTCATTTGATTATTGTTTAGGTTTTTCACGCTTTACTGCAACCTGCAAAAAACAGTTTTCAGGGAAATTAGCATCCCTATATACTCGCTGCCAAAATTGACTGGTTGGTCCATTACCAAGCACAAAATTAGCTCTCAATTAGTGGTAGAATTTTGGTGCGGAGGCTAAGCAATTAGCAAAAAATATTTAGCTAAAGTGAAAACACAACAAACCAATTTTCTTAGAGAAAAAAAAAACACATTTCAATCGTTTCAGTTGGAAAGAGCAGCTGCAGAAGCAAAGAAAACGACTTGTGTTCAGCTTTGAAACAAAACAATAGTGTGTGTGTGTGTGTGTGTGTGTGTGTGTGTGTGTGTGTGTGTGTGTGTGTGTGTGTGTGTGTGTGGCTATTGTGTAACAGATCTTGATATCAGGGTGGTGAAGGATTGAGTGGCGCCAGTGGGTTTTATTTGTGCTCTAATATTCATCATAGAGTTATTAGCAAGCTAGAGATCAACCAGATAAAATGGGACTACATCAGTCTGAGCTGAGACACAAACACTAGAGTAGCACGAATGAGTCATTGTGTAGACAGACACTGAGATGGAAAACAATAATTGAAAAAATGTTGTGTGACAGTAGCATTGTGCAAATGTAAAATAAACGGCAGATATTTTAGTTTCAAGGTAACACATGAAAGGTGTCTCAGGTGCTTAATGGTCTGGGCAACCGAGGATCTGGATGCAGTGGCAATAAAATGGGAGGATTGCGTCAAGAAGGGCATCCGGCGTTAAAAAAAAAAAAAAAAAAAAACCTGTGCCAAGTTGTGTGTCGATCGGATGGTCCACTGTGGTGACCCCTTGACAGGAGCTACGGAAAGAAAGAAAGAAAGAAACGGAGGCTGTCACGTTGCACCTCAAGGGCACCTCCATATTCCCAGCCAGGTTCAATTCCTTCTTCTGTGCATGGAGTTTATATGTGTTTTTCCCATGCTTGGTGGGTTTCCTCCCACAGTTCAAAGACATGCAGATTTGCTAATTGCCATTCCCAAAATGACTGCGCTCTGATTACATTATTATTTCTTAAGATCCAGTTGATTTACAAAATTCCACAATTAAGCAATATCATGCGAGGAAAATCCATCTGTTGAATGAATAATAACCCATAGTAAGTGTAGTAACATTATTATTATTGTAACATACTGTTCCTGAAATCAGTAATTTATATTTATTTCTGAGACTGGCACAGACAAGAGGAATGATATACCAGTGCTACATTCATCCAGCCCACTTATCCTATGTTGGGTTTAAAGAAGGTATATTGCCCTTCCCAGTGCGCAGGATGGTGTATACTTTGGAGAGCAGGCACACATCACAGGACACAAGCACACACACTCGCACACCCATTAATATGGCCAATTTGGAAATACTAATCATGTCTTAGTACCCAAAGGAAACCAACCCATTACAGGGAGAAGATTCAAACCCCCAATCTTGGATTTTCTGAAACATTGGTTATTTATTCAAATAAGTGGACCGGGACTAACAGAGGTACCGTATTCAAAGTGAGATTGATGTAATAAGAATATTTGTTGTCCATTAACATTGTTGTGTTGTTTTTTTTATGTCGAAGCCAGTGCTTCTATAACATTTTACCATTTCTATGAGTTTCTATGCCAACCTCACGTTGGTGGTTTTTTAGAAAAGTGTCATAGAAGAACTCATATTCTTTTTTTTATTTTTCTCCCCTAATTTTGCCAATTCACACTCGTCACTAGGGCACTCTCCTATCAAGGCTACAACAGCTATGTTTGAATACAAATGCACTAAAATCACAGAGGAGGAGGGTGTATGCATTATGCCCTTTACGACTACTGATCTCAACTCATTCTTGAGCTAAAGGGTTGGATTAGACATTCACCTGTCATCCTGCAGAACCTGAGTTTGATTTTGAAGGTTTTAAATTATGGATCTAAGATTCAGGGTTTTTTTTCTTAATATTATTATTATGAAGCAGGATGTCAAAAATCCAGTTTAGTATTTGACTAGATTTTAAGATTTTAGAAGAAGATCACATCAGTAGAAATGGGCTCGCTAGGGGAATTCTGCATGCATACAGAATACAAAGGATACGAAATGAAGTCATCAGGAGAGAATACTGGGACACAATAAACATTGTGTGACAGAATACCGTGCATCCACGGTAGAAATGCACCAGAACACCCAAAGCATTACAGACTCCAAGGCCGCCGTCCCAGACTCCAAACTCCTGGGATCCTAATCAGCACCCATGTGATGCTCTGGACAAACAAGGACCCACCCAGCAACCCAAAGGATTCGCTGCTAACGTCCTGGTGCCAGACACCACAATGCCCTGTGGAATCATGCCCATGAGGGGCCATACAGTACAGTAGCAACCTCCAGTAGCATAAGTGGAACCCAAACCTTGGTGGTTTTAATGTTTAAATGTTTGAATGTTTGGTTCATCAGTGTATGTGGTACTATTTTGGTTCTCTATTGGTTATATTATCACAAAAAAATGTATATGATGACTATAGAGCTATTGATGTAAAATCAAAGAGCTCCCAATTTGTCTGGCAATCTGACTGCAATTTTACAATACCAGACAGTTGTTGTGCATGGCAATGCCACACCACACAAAGTCTCCCATTGAGGAAAAGGCAGAGATTTGCGCTTATCAGCCATCCAGACCCGCTGTTGGTGCTCACTGGTGCTTATGTAGTGACCATAAAAAAATATTCTTATCATGAAATAAATGTTTGATCATTTTAACACTATATCTACAGTAATATACCTGATGTATTTGTGTTCTGTTTGCTAATTGAGAACACACACAGTGGTTAAATTGGGCTGGGACTGTCCTTGTGTTTTATTTGCATTATTAACCTTCTCATAGTATTCAATTAGCATTTGCTACATATTTAATGTTAAATCACTGTTTTCTCAAAACTTTAATTAGATAAGATTTTTACCAGTCTAATTTTTAAATTGCCACAGGGTTAACATATGCACATATCTAAAGATCAGTTCGATATGAGTGCAGGCGCAGCGATCTCAGTCACCTGTGTGAAACATCCATTAGCACAGATAGCAACATGACATGTACATGGCAAGGGATGGCGAAAAGCAGGAAAGAAATTATCATCACGATCCAAAATACACCGCTGTTCTGCTTAAACAGTGTTTTGATTCTGATACTTAATAGTATAACATTAAATCGTACATATTGACATATTATATAAATCTGGCAGTTCAACGTCTGCAAACATGCTGTAAATACAGTTGATAAGAATCTGTAAGAATCCAGTAATCATCACATACAGTACACTGTTATCTGCTCTTTCGTCATGTGTTCAGTAAAATCCATCTGGTTAAATTTAGCCTTGCGATTCATCAACGTTCCGCTTAGCGGTATTGTCTGTGGCAGGCATGATCTCCAGTGTATTTGCTCATATGAAAAGCATTTTATTTTATATTATGGATGTTTTATGTTAATATATTAAATGTAGGACTATACTATCATATGATTATACTGTACATTAAATAGCAATTATATAGCACATTGTAGCAATTATACAGCACATTTTTGTTAGCTCTCTCTTTATATGCCATGCGATTGAAATTATTATTGTTGAAATAATAATTTCTGCTAAAAATGTTCATTATAGAAAAAACCTTTCTATTCATGTGCCACTAAAAAAATAATAAATGAATGGGTAATTTTCTCTCACAGCAAACAGAAAAAAGTGAAATAAACGGAGGTGCAAATAAAGAGAGTTAAATACTCAGTTTTAATGTATGTCAAGTCGATATGCAACATTCATAAGAGCGGTTTCAGGCTTATCATGGATTCGAGCTCCATATGGGGTCTGCAATCTCAACTCTCATTTGTATGCATCGTGTCTGGCTAGAATATGTTGTAGTCATTTACAAAATCACCCAACACCTTCATCAGGGATCACCAGAGCAGAACAGTTCCTTCATCCTGTCTTTACTAAACACCTACAAGACATTGAATCTTTCAGACAGGTTCAACTTCTAAAGAAAAAAAGGTTTTAAAAAAAAAGCAGTTTGGATATTCATTTAAAGCCACTCACATGGAAAGTATTATGCTGTGAAATTACCTTTTAACTTTAAATCCATTTAAATCCCATCATTTCTCAGCGTTAAAGCTAGTAATGAACCAAAACAGCAGTGAAATTGATAGGACCAAACTACCCAAGTTTTCCATTAAGGAAATGCATTTAGTGGCAAATTAAGACTTTCATATGGAGCAGGTTTTAGACACAGCACAGGATGTAATGCAACTCATGTAATTATTTACATTTAAATATAGCACCTAGAATATCCTATTTTGTTATTGACTGCTGTTCTGGTGACAATGGTATCATGGAAACAGGAAAAAGGTCATTAATAAGATGAGTATGCAGCATCGCTCAGTGGTCAAGGTGGTGGACTATTGATTAGAAGGTCTCAGCACCAACAAGTCCCCACTGTTGGGCTCTTGAGCAAGGCCCTTAACCCTCAACTGCTCACATGTGTAATAAGATAAATGTAAGTCACTCTGGATGAGGATGTCTGCCAAATGCCATAAATGTAAATCTAGGTTTTATCGCTGCTCAAGAAATGGTAACCTTTACATGTCCTCATTCGCATCTACATATATATGTACATTTAAATTTTCCATTGACAAAATAATTGCCTCCTTTGATTGACCAATGATTTTTATCGTTAGTCATTAGGTATTCCCTGATGGCAGTGTCTTTGTTTAGGGATAATGTGCCCTGACACGCTGAAAACATTGTTCAGGAACAATTTGGGGAACATGGCGAAGAGTTCAAGGTTGTTGGCTTGGCCTCCAGATCCTCTGGATCTCAAACCAATCGAGCATCTGAACAAACCAATCTGAACAAACCAATCCAATTCATTTAGCACTCACACTCACTACTTAATGGACTTAAATAATCTGCTGCTTTAGTCTTGGTGCCAGATTCACCTTCACAGCACACCTTCAGATGTCCAGTGGAGTCCAGGTCTTAATGGATGAGAGCTTTTGGCACAAGGGGAACCTACGTAATATGTGATAGGGTGGTAGGGCGTTAATGTTAACGCTGTGAGCTTGAAGTTCATATTCATCAGGAAATCCCGACAGAATTTTAAACAGAATTCTAGTCAGATTTAGGTCAACGACAACGCTAATGAGAAATTTTGAAGCTTCAATACCATACCAGCATCAACGTAGCATAATTAATTATGAAGATCACCATATTATGATCAAGAAATGATGTTTACTGAGGAGTGCATGATTTGAATGTAGTGTGCGGTGTGGGATGAGGAGAAGTGATAGCTGAGACTGCAGGCACCAGTGGGTTGATTCAGCTCAGTTGCTAATCCAATATTTAGCATGCTAATCCATTCTGCCAAGAGCCTTTGCAGGGCAGTCACATAGATACAGACATAGAGATTGAAAATAAGGCAAAATCATTAATGTGGTATAACAGAATAGAGTGTTACAGATAAGGACATGAAGAAATGTAAAATGTTATTTAAATGTGATCAACTTTTATAATGTATATTCTGTGCTTTTTACAGCTTTGTTTTAAACTGAGGCTTTGAATGAATCTTCTTTCTTCTTTGTCTTTCGGCTGTTCCCTTTCAGGGGTCGCCACAGCGAATCATCTGCCTCCATCTAACCCTATCCTCTGCATCCTCTTCTCTCACACCAACTAACTTCATGTCCTCTCTCACTGCATCCATAAATCTCCTCTTTGGTCTTCCTCTAGACCTCCTGCCTGGCAGTTCCAACCTCAGCATCCTTCTACCAATATATTCACAATCTCTCCTCTGAACATGTCCAAACCACCTCAATCTGGCCTCGCTGACTTTATCTCCAAAACATCTCACATGGATTGTCCCTCTGATGAACTGATTCTTGATCCTATCCATCCATCCATTGAATGAATCTCAGCCCAATTTCAGTTAAGATGTAGCCTCTTCAAGAAAAAAACAAAAACTAAAAGCAGAAAAAGAAAGGCGTTATAATGTAATTTTTCTTCATCCTTTCATACTGTCCAGTCTATTCAATGCTACATTGATGTAAACGTTTCAATACGATTGCCAGGCAGGTTAGAGGAGTTCAAAGTGTAGATTGATAAAATTTTTGATCCCGTCTGTCATTCCATGTGTTGTCTCTATAGATAAGAGCCTAGAAGCCTTTCTCATCATAGTCACCAAAAATTTCACAGCTGAGCAATTTTTACATTTTAATTTCTCACTCAATCCTCATCTAAGACTTATTAGCGTAAGGAAATGAATTATAAAGGGAGCCATTACATACAATTAAGTTCCACAACCGAGTGCCAAGACTAAATGCAAATTTGATTAGATTATTCAGAGTTTAACCAGCTTTCTGGTGGGAGTCTCTTTTAAAATCGGACACGATGGCTTTTCATGAGGACAGCTTTCACTAGAAATATAACAGGAAAATGTCTGGGGACAACGTTCAATATCTGTCAAACGCCTAAAATATTGTTTTTTTGTAAGTAACTATTATTTGCCATTAGCTACAAAATGACCTGCTGTTTGAACTGATGCTAATCTAAGCTGACATTACTGTACATGTAGCAAAAAAACAGGCTTGATTAAACTTGGTTAAATATAGATTATTAGCTATATAAAATTAGCAAAACTTACCTCACAATTTTTTTTATTACAGTGGTACCTCAGCATATATACTGAATTATGAAATTTTGCAAGTAATAATCCTAAATTAATCATAAATTAAGCTTAATGAGCTTTAATGTCTATTTATTTCATATTTTCTAAAGTTTTGATTGTTTTTATATGCAAACATATGATTATAGTGTTGTTATATTTTTAAATGGCTGCAAATGGATTATCTGCATTTACATTATTTGCTATGGGAAAATGCATTTCTTACCTCCAGAAGGAATTAAATTTGTATGCTGAGGTACCACTGTACTGTATATGGGCTTCAGGAGTGTACACTATCATTGAAATATTTTATTGAGGTAAAAACCTGAGGCTCTCAATTTTAGGGCTCTTATATTTGTCCATATCACAGTGCTGTATAGTAAAGTAGATTATATATGTTTAGTTGTGATTGGATAACTACTGTATAACATTTACCTTTTTGTGGAGTGTGTGAGGTGTAAGGTCACCGCTGTCATGATCTTTGCAGGGATGTGTGTGCAGCACAGGTGGGCGCAGACGCAGGAGATTTGACAGTACTTGTTTTCTTTATTTAATTCTCAATTTCTTTATTTAAAACTCAAAATCTTGTTCCTGTCTTTACTGACGAGGTTCTCTTCTCAATTTTTTTCTCTTTCGATGATCAAAATGAAAATAACATTCAAACACAAAAAAACCAAGACACGTCCCAAGCCTACCGCACACTCTCCCCGTGTGGGTAGCCTTCCGAAATCTCCCTCGCTGCTCGGCAGCGCGTCAGGGGCATGAAACAGCGCAGCTGGGCTTCCACGCGCCTTCCGGCCGTGCTTACTCCAATCCCTCCTCCTCGGAGGTCAAATACTGTCCTTTATTCTGATGATCGACCCGAAAACAGTCCTTTACTGTTCTTTGCGATTCTGCTGACGCTAATGCTGTGTGGGAGAGATGAGAGTCCTTTAGCAGGGAGAGGGACACGAACATTGACACACACACAAAACACGACTGTGAACGGACGAGACGCTATGGGCTCGACCGGCTTAAATAGAGACACATTAGGATAGGACACAGGTGTAGGTGTTCTTGTGATTAGGGAGACATACCAACGTTGACACACTAGGTGGGGACAAAGTGTCGGCTCAGTAATCCGGAGACCCAGATCTTATTTCCCTGGGCCGCGGAGGTGCTGATGTTACAGTACCCCCCTCCCCAGAACCGGCCTCTCGGGAGGGGCGAGGGCGACCCCGACGTCCCATTTGAGGAGGTCGGGGCTCCTGGGTGGCCGGAGCCGACTGACCCGAAGGGCGTCCCGGGGGTCGAGGAGCCGTGCGATCCGGCCGTTCTCGGTGGAATGTGGTGATTAATTCACGGGTTAGGATGTCTTTGGCCGGAACCCAGCTCCTCTCCTCCGGGCCGTACCCCTCCCAGTCCACGAGGTACTGAAGAGCCCCTTTCCTCCTCCGTGAGTCCAAGAGTTTGGTTACCCTGAAGGCCGGGGTGCCCTCGATCTCCACGGCCCCAGGGAGCGAGGGCGCAGCCCTGCCCTCGTCCAGGGGTCCCCGGACCACCGGCCTTAGAAGGGAGACATGAAAGACAGGGTTGATACGCATATGAGAGGGTAATTTTAACTTATAAGAGACAGAGTTGATTTGTGATATGATGACAAAGGGGCCTATGTAACGGGGGGTGAGCTTACGGCATGGGAGGTGAAGGTTGAGGTCCCGTGTCGAGAGCCACACCCGATCGCCTACCTTGAGCGGAGGTCCTTCCTTCCTTTGTCTATCGGCATATTTTTTAAATCGAATAATTGCCTGGGAGATGTGTGTGTGCGCATTTTCCCAGACTTTTTCCGCCTTCTTGAACCACGTATCCACCATGGGTACTTCGGTGGGCGTGGTGTCCCAGGGACAGAGCGGGGGTTGGTAACCTAGCACGCACTGAAAGGGCGTTAGACCAGTAGTGGAATGGATTAACGAGTTTTGTGCATACTCTGCCCAAAGCAGCCAGCTGGCCCATTCGTGTTGTCGACTGCTACAGTATGCCCGCAGATACCTCCCCAGTTCTTGGACAGTCCGCTCTGCCTGCCCATTAGACTCGGGATGATAGCCTGACGTTAGACTAACTGTGGTCCCCAACTTCTGGAAAAAAGCTTTCCAGACTTTGGCGATAAATTGGGGACCACGATCGGACACTATATCCTCGGGCATGCCGTAGTGGCGAAACACTGCTGAAAATAGGGCCTCTGTCACTTGGGTAGCAGAGAGGAGAGAGCCAAATGGTACAAACCGACACCCCTTAGAAAACCTGTCTACAATCACCAAAACCGTCGTGTACCCTTGGGACACCGGCAGGTCCGTGACGAAGTCGACCGCAATGTGTGACCACGGCCTATTCGGTGTCGGTAGGGGCATTAGTTTTCCAACGGGTAGGCTACGAGGTGTTTTAGTTGTGGCGCATACCGCGCAAGACGAAACCACTCTTCGCACGGTTTCTCTCATTCCCGGCCACCAGTATTTATGTGCGATGTTTTGAAGAGTGCGTGTTATTCCGGGGTGTCCGGATGCCACACTCGTGTGAGCGGTACCCACAACATCCTCCCGTAGCGCCTCGGGGACATAGACCCTGCTCGGAGGGCACCTGGGGGGCACAGTGTCTGTCTGCACCCGCCGGGCGATCTCCGTGTCCCACTCCCACGTCACCGGGGCGACCACGAGAGGCGCGGGGAGAATCGGTTCAGGTTCTAAGGAGGGGGAGACCGCTGAGTAGCGGCGCGATAATGCATCGGCCTTTTTGTTTTTTGATCCGGGTCGGTAGGTGATATGGAAGTGAAACCGTGTGAAGAACAACGCCCACCGGGCTTGTCGTGGGTTTAGCCTTTTAGCTTGTTGGATGTATTCAAGATTGCGGTGATCGGTGTACACAATAAATGGGTATTTGGCTCCCTCTAGCCAATGTCGCCATTCCTCTAACGCCGCTTTCACCGCGAGCAGTTCTCGATTGCCGATATCATAATTTTGCTCGGCTGACGTCAGTTTTCTCGAAAAAAAAGCACAGGGATGAAGTTTCTCGGGTTTCCCATAGCGCTGAGACAGGACCGCCCCTAACCCCACCTCGGAGGCGTCTACCTCGACGATGAATGGCTTCTCGGGATCCGGAAGCCGTAAAACCGGTGCAGTTGTAAACGCCCGCTTTAAGGTGTTGAAAGCGTTCTCCGCTTCCGCGGAGAGCGCTTTCAACTTCGTGGGTTTCCCCTTCAGCATGGTGGTGAGGGGCGTGGCTATGGAGCTAAAGTTACGAATAAAGCGCCTATAGAAGTTGGCAAACCCGAGAAAGCTCTGTAGCGCCTTTACTGACCGTGGCACCGGCCATTGTGTTACCGCCTTTACCTTGGCTGTCTCCATCTCGACCCCCCGTGGTCCTATACAGTAGCCGAGAAATGCGATTTCCTTTTTATGGAACTCGCACTTCTCTGCCTTCGCATAGAGCCCGTGTGCGCGCAGCCGACGAAGGACGGCAGTTACTTGAGCGACGTGCTCTGAATATGACCGCGAGTATATTAGAATATCATCCAAATATACTATCAAATGTCGGTTCAACATATCCCGAAACACGTCGTTCATGAACCCCTGAAACACCGCAGGCGCATTTACCAGCCCATATGACATGACATTGTACTGATAGTGACCAGATGAGGTGCTAAACGCGGTCTTCCACTCGTCACCCTTACGCACACGAACGAGATTATAAGCGCTGCGGAGATCGAGTTTTGTGAAGATGGAGGCGCCGCGGAGCTGGTCGATAGCGGCCGGGACCAGTGGCAGTGGGTGCTTGTACTTTACTGTCACGGCATTGAGTCCTCTATAATCAATGCACGGGCGAAGGCCCCCGCCTTTTTTTTCAATAAAAAAGAAGCCAGCCGATGCGTGTGACGTGGATCTGCTAATGAGCCCCTGCCTGAGAGCCTCGTCCACGTACTCCTCCATTGCCCTGGTTTCGTCCAGTGACAATGGATAAATACGTGCATAAGGCGGTGCTTTCCCCGGCAGGAGCTCAATGGCACAATCCCACGGACGATGGGGAGGAAGTACCGCTGCTGCCCTAACACTAAACACATCCTGAAACTTCGCATACACTGGGGGCACACTAGTGGACACCTTATTGGTCGGGCTTTCTATGGTCGTGGTTTGGACCACCAACGTGGGTGGTGTACATGTGTGCGCGCATCTTTGGGACCAGGAGAGGATACGAGGGTTGGCCCAATCGAAATTCGGATTGTGTAGGCTGAGCCAGGGGAGACCCAGCACGACGGAAGGATCAGCCTGAGAAATTACAAAAAATTTTATTTCTTCAGAGTGACCGGGGAAAGTTAATCGAAGGGGCGCGGACATTGCTTTCAATGGCGAGTGTTTTAACTTATTGCCATCCAGTGCTTTGACTGTTATCGGGTGCGGAAGCTTCGACACGGGAGCTCGCAGCGCGGAAAGCAGAGATGCAGAGATGAGATTGCCGGCCGATCCTGAATCTATTAAAAGAGAAACAGACAAGGTAGTGTTATCAAACGTTAAGGTGGCAGGTAAACAAAAAGGTGTAGGAGTGCGGAGTGGGGTGTAATCAGTTACATTCAACAATGGGCAGGCGCTGATTTTGTGCCCGTCCCTCCCACAGTACAGACACAGCCCCGCCTTTATCCTTCTGGCACGTTCCGCGGCGGTGAGATGTGAGGCTCCGATCTCCATGTCATTCGTCGAGGGCTCCTCCCGACCAGGTGGCAGCGGCTGGGGGGCGTGTCCTTTACCGGCGGCTTCAGATCGCCTCAACGGGCGGGGTGGTGGACGCCGTTGTTGTTGGCGCAGGTGATGATCAAGCTTGATGGCGAGGGCGATGGTGTCCTCCAGACTGAGCTCGACGTCCCGGCATGCCAGCTCCAGCTGGATCTCGGCGCTCAGCCCATCTCGGAATCGAGCCAGCAGGCTCTTTTCACACCACCCACTCTCAGCCGCGAGGACCTGGAACCGCACGGCGTAGTCGGATACAGGACCCTGCCCTTGTCGAATTTTCAGCAGCTGCTGCTCACCCGATCGGCCTTGGTCCGGGTGGTCGAAGACGGCGCGGAGCGCCTCGACGAACCGGTGATACCACGTGACGGTAGGTCCCCCTGCACTCCATACTGCTGTGGCCCACTCCAGGGCTTGCCCGGTTAGGTGCTGAGTGAGGAAACTTACTTTCTGTTGCTCTGACATGTTTGGAAAGTCCGTTAGATAGAGTTCACATGCTAACAAAAATCTTCGACACCCCTCGGGGTCTCCTCCGTACCGTTCGGGAGGCGTGGGGCGCGGGGCTGTGGGCGCCGGTGGTTGCGGTGGAGATGCAGGGGGAGAGCAGGCGGTCGCCAGCTGAGAAACGCTGCAGGCGAGATCATGCACCGCCCGAGCTAGCGTTCCGATCTCCTGTTGCTGCTCGCGCAGGTAACGGTGGAACCGAGCGTTGTCGTCAGGCAGAGGGACTCCTGCTGCGTCCTGGATGGTCCGTTCATCTGTCATGATCTTTGCAGGGATGTGTGTGCAGCACAGGTGGACGCAGACGCAGGAGATTTGACAGTACTTGTTTTCTTTATTTAATTCTCAATAACTCAAAATCTTGTTCCTGTCTTTACTGACGAGGTTCTCTTCTCAATTTTTCTCTCTTTCGATGATCAAAATGAAAATAACATTCAAACACAAAAAAACCAAGACACGTCCAAAGCCTACCGCACACTCTCCCCATGTGGGTACCGCTGCTCGGCAGCGCGTCAGGGGCATGAAACAGCGCAGCTGGGCTTCCACGCGCCTTCCGGCCGTGCTTACTCCAATCCCTCCTCCTCGGAGGTCAAATACTGTCCTTTATTCTGATGATCGACCCGAAAACAGTCCTTTACTGTTCTTTGCGATTCTGCTGACGCTAATGCTGTGTGGGAGAGATGAGAGTCCTTTAGCAGGGAGAGGGACACGAACAGTGACACACACACAAAACACGACTGTGAACGGACGAGACGCTATGGGCTCGACCGGCTTAAATAGAGACACATTAGGATAGGACACAGGTGTAGGTGTTCTTGTGATTAGGGAGACATACCAACGTTGACACACTAGGTGGGGACAAAGTGTCGGCTCAGTAATCCGGAGACCCAGATCTTATTTCCCTGGGCCGCGGAGGTGCTGATGTTACAACCGCAGATGAACTCTCACAGCATTTTATGGGGTTTTTTTCTACGTTGATTAACTTGACTGTATGATTTAAACTAAAATGTAAATAAAATGCATTTAGAGGATAACTTACCGCTATTGAATAGATATGATTAGAAGAAGAGATCCTAGTAGAAATAGAAGCAGAAATTCTAAACAAAGGTTTAAACAAAATGGAGCAACAAGACAATTTTTTTTTCTTGGACTTTTCCCCCTTATCTTAGGATTCGCCACTTCAAATCATTTGACCTGCAAGATCTGCCACAGGTTTTACACCGGAGGCTCTTTTTGTAACAACCCACCAGAAGTGGAAAGAGTAATAAAATTTTGTACTCAAGTACAAGTACTGTTACTTCAGTGAAATTTTACTTAAGTACAAGTAAAGTTACCATTATAAAAATCTACTCAAATAAAAGTAAAAAGTAGCTCATTAAAAAATTTACTCAGAGTAAAAGTTACTGAGTTACTTTTTTATTTTAATTTTTTTTAACAGCGGGGGTGGGTTGAGGCATTCTAGCGTAGTTCAAAAAAAGATGAGCAGATATAAATCTCAAACTAGTTGTTTTTAACTGAAGGAACACCTTTGCATAATAAAGCTGTTGTTTTTCTTGTGCTTAAAAATCAAAGTGGTCACTTAAATATGGTGTTACGTCCCAGTCTAGGGCCATACAGCAAAAGAATGGTTCAGGGTTCTATTTTAAACTGTATGGAAATGGTGGTATATGGCAGAAAGAACTATATATATATATATATATATATATATATATATATATATATATATATATATATATATATATATATATATATACACACACACACACACACACACACACACACACACACACACAAGGAGGAGGAGGATCAGATTCAGGATGGACCCAGGCCAAAATAATAAACAAAATGGTATTTATATTTAGTAGCTAGATTACCTGCAAAAAAAAAAAAAAAACACAAACAAAAATACAGGTACCTTCCCGGACTCCATAAACCAAAAACAGTGAAATTATCTACAAATATATACAAAGACCAACCAAACCAAAGCGACAAAGCAATAATCAAAGTCAATGGGAGGCAAAAAGTCAAACCAGAATACACAAGCAAATATCAAAACGCCAAAATCACAACCTCTTTCATCTTTCCCGCGTCTCTCTCCGGTTTATACATGGTTGTGCTAGTCGATGACGTCACTCAGGGCGGAAGCGACCGTGTGGAAGGTCAGGTGATGCAGATGTCAGAAAACCTGGAGTGGAGTCTAGAGCGGCGCGCGACAAGGACATGATACACACACGCGGCGCAACAGAGCATTTATACAAAGCATAATATTTTTATTATTTTATCATTTTCATTCATTTATTTTTTACTCAGTAGCGAATATGATTCAAAACGTACTTAAGTAAAAGTAAAATTACAGATTTTTAAAACTACTTAAAAAAGTAGAAATACACAAAAAAGCTACTCAATTACAGTAACGCGAGTAAATGTAATTCGTTACTTTCCACCTCTGCAACCCACCAAATTCTTCCAGGCTTGGGACCAGCAGTGAATCACAGTGGTTGGATATACAGTACATTTGAGCAGTTGGGGTTAAGAGCTTGAAGGGCCCAACAGTGGCAACCTGGTGATGGTGAGGTTTGAACCCCTGACCCTTCGATTAGCAGCTCAGAGCCTCAACAGTCTGACCCACCATTGCCCCAGGACAAGCGTGCAAGTATTCAGTTTTAATTACACTCAATTTAAGTCAACTTTTATTTGTATACACTTCACACAAAAGATATTGTCACAATGCATCTTTACAGAAAATTCTGCATAGCTTTATCTTGGCAGCATGGTGGCTTAGTGGTTAGTAACGTCACCTTGCACCTCCAGGGTCTAAATCCTGCCTTGGTGTCTGTGTATATGGAGTTTTCATAGTCTCCCTGTGCTTGATGGGTTTGCTTTGGTTACTGTGGTTTCCTCCCACAGTCCAAAAACATGAAGATTAGGCAAACTGGCATTCCCAAATTAGATGGGATGGATATATTTATATTATTTATTTGTTTTAAAGAATACATTTGTAGCTTGACCACATTGTCACTAATGACCAAGGAAAAACTTCCTGTAATTACTTGAGAAAGAAACCTGGTTAGAAACCAGACTCAAATATGACCCCCATGCTCATTGGGTGATACTGGATAACAAATAAATATTTTCTGTGAGTTATATGGCCACATGAGCATTTGTATAAAATGTCAGTCCTTTTCTTGCAATTTCAGTCCCCAACCCACTAGAGAAATTGCAGTCACAAGCCATCACAGCAGAACTGTTTCAATCAATGCAGTCCTCATGGGTTTTTAAGTGGAATCCTTGTCAGTTATCAAATCAATCTTTAGGCAGACCATATGAGTTCATCCTCGGCAGTGACTGGTCTCTGTGTGATGAGAATTCCAACCAGAAGTAGTGCATTAGAATTGATCAGGCAGGTCCGGAGGGCAGAACGGGTCAGGAGCATTGATAACAGATGGTCTCATGGCTCGCTTTACTTTCCTTTAACACGTACATCTCTAGATTTTTGTCCATCTGTTTTGATTCCACCAGTAGCTCTTTGAGTGGATTGTAGTTACACCTTTATTTCTGGGTGTTAATTCGTGTAACTTTTTAAAGAACACAATTTCCTGTATGCTATTCCCCTGAGGCCCACTTTATTAACATCTTCCAGGAAAAAAAGAAGAAAAAAAAAACATCAGAGCACAATAAGGTTGGCCTTATTTAAAATTACAGTAGAGCACCTGGATGTAACATACAGTATGAATCCATTTAATTGACTTTAATGGTGCTTAACCTGACATGTATATAATGAATCTAGCCTTTTGCTTCCCTCCATTGTAATGCCTCCTGCTGCCTTTATTGTAAAGAACGCTCCATATGGATAGTTAATTGTGATATAATCTATAAAAGGACAACAACGCAATAGCTGTTGCAATTTCTTTCTTTAATTACCAAGAGCCAGGTATTTTGGGGCATATTCCTTCTCATGTCCTGTGGCTGCTACTTGATTTGGAACTTGTACAGATTTATCACTGTTCAGGGTTGGTTTGTAATGGAACCTGGAGTCTGGTGACACATGCTATTTGCTTCATTCACTGGGAAAACTCGCTCAGTGCACAAGTGAAATTCGTCCAGCTCCATTCCACTAGCACTTATCGCGTCACCAGTTGCAGAAATGGATTCAGGAACATCACGTCATACTGTACTGTAGTTAAAAATGCTGCAGTGGAGAACAAGATTGTCCCTTCAACAGGTGCCAATAACAATATACTGTACATTGTGACTGCACATGTGCCTGTACAAAATGTTTTTTAAAGGAAACCTGTATACATTTTTTTTTTTTAATATTTTAATAAAGTATTGTTCATGGATTAAAGTATTAAGAATTGAGCCATCAAGACACAAGGTTTTGTACAGCCGTAGGTGGAAATACCTCCATTTGTTCCATGCAACAAATGCTGATCTTCATTAAGTTCTTATTTACAGAGGCATACAGTACATCTTAAATTGCATTAAAATACAACATGCACATTTTTTTCCACAATATTTACTGCTTCTATTTTCTTTGCTGCTAATACGACACAAATTGTTTACTGCATCTACAGTACCATCTCATGGACAATTTATCTGCACTACCCTAATTCAGCTCTGTGTACTGGTGTGTGTATTTTCTTTGGTATGCGCTGTTGTTTTTTGGTATAAGTACTGTAGGGTAAATACAGTAATAATTCACCATCGTAAGCCACATTTTCCTCTATGGTCGCTTTGTGTTCTCTCTACAGAATTAAAAAATGTATAGAGTATTATTCTTTATATGGAAATTTACGTTAATATTTATTTTATGTTAAAATTATAACACAACAAATAACATCAATATTTATTTTATTGTTCTTAATATTTTAGCATTAAAATACATTTTAAAATATTGCTATGAAAAAAGCCGTAAAAAAGCTTGAGGAGGATAATATGCGGTTTTTGCTAAATTGTGGGGGTATCCACAAAGAATTATTAGTTTGAGCAACAGAGGCCACAAATTCTGAACAACAACTTTGCAGGGTCAACTGTATGATTGAAATGGCAATAATAGCCATTTAGCACTTATCGTGTTAACTTGAATGAACTCTTCTGAGTGACAGTTTTTTTGTTTCTTCTTTTTTTTTTTTTTAACGATGGATCTAGGTATCTAAGGTATTCTATCTAGTATTAATTTGTCTTTGCAAATTTTGCACAATTGCGGGCTCACCTATTAAACATGATAACAATAATGTTATTATTGCACCTAGTGGACGAAAATGGGAGCTGCAGCAACAACTAATAGTGGCCAGTTATGGCAAAATTAACGTTCCCCAATGCTCGTGGCAGAGCAAAGGACAGGACAGTTAATGCAGGGTTACATTTTTTACTACTGTATAAATTGGAACAGTTCAAAAAGTGACATCTACTGTATACCCAACAACATGAGCTGCTTCTGTGTCCAACCCTAAAAGTGTTGCACTGGCAAAGATCATCTTAATAACTCTAGTGCTGCAGGAAATGGAGGTTGTTCATGCATTAACTTCATCTTTAACTCAAAGTTTTTATCATTGCTTTCGGTCTGTGTGCATGTTCTTCGACTAGTCTATTCCTTGCATACCTGAAAGTCTTTCATATCCTGACATCCTTTTCATATCCCTTGGTTGCATAAAACATCTTTAGCAAAAGTTGCATCCACAATTTGTTCTCGCAGCAGGAGCACACCATACAGGAAACTCATTTACACCATACTGGGACAACAGATATGTTAAATTAGTCTAATTATCTACGAGCTGAACTTTATGCTTTCTGAAAAGTCCAACAATTAAGCGAGAATTGGCGTGAACTTGGAAGTCTTGCTGTTAAAGACCAATTTGTGAGGTAGTAGGCAGACTGTCTCTTACGGAGATACTGTAAGAATTCTGTCAAGCACTATTTTCGATAGTGATCTTAAATTTGACAAACAGATTAGTTCAGTAGTCAAAACCAGTTTTTTCCATCTTAGAATCTTAGCTAAAGTGAAACCATTTCTGTCTTCTAAGGACTTTGAAAGGGTCATTCATGCTTTCAACAAGGCTTGACTACTGCAACTCCCTGTATATGGGTATAAATCAAGCAGCTCTTAACCGACTGCAAATGGTACAAAATGCTGCTGCTATACTCCTTACTGGCGTGCGTAAACGAGAGCACATTACCCCAGTTTTAATGTCCTTACATTGGCTACCAATTCGACATAGAATTGATTTTAAAGTTCTGTTGCTGGTTTTTAAAACACTGAATGGGTTAGCACCTTTGTATTTATCAGAATTAATATCTCTTCATAACTCCGGACGGTCTCTTAGGTCTTCCAATCAGAGACTATTAAACATTCCTCGATCTAAACTAAAATCAAGAGGTGACCGAGCTTTCACAGTTGCTGCCAATCCATCACACACTACGTGCAATTTAGGAACGCCAATTAGCCTAACCTGCATATCTTTGGACTGTGGGAGGAAACCGGAGTACCGGAGGAAACCCACCAAGCATGGGGAGAACATGCAAACTCACATGCACACAGAGATGGGAATCGAACCCAGACCCTGGAGGTGCAAGGCGACAGTGCTAACCACTACACCACCGCGCCGCCGTGCTGTATTTCATGATGTTTTAATATTTATATGTTGTTGATATTTGACCACCTGTACAGCACCTTGGTCAACAGTTGTTGTTTTTAATGGTGCTATATAAATAAAGCTGAGCTGAGTTGAGAAGCAATTCATCAATGCTCAATTCTAACCAAAACATTATAATAGAATGATTGTAAATGACTGAATCCTATAAAAGGTCTCATTTAATATATAGCATTCCGAGTGCAAGAAAAAGATTAACTTAAACTAATAATTCAAGATTCAAAGAACTTTATTAATCCCAGATGGAAATTGCTCTTGGTTATACAGTTGCTCAAATTAATTTACCGGGAAGCAAGGAAAAGTTAGATTAGGAAAATATATATACAGTATATATATTAAACAGGAAAATAAAATTAAAGAAATAGAAATGTAAAAATTCAAAGAAAAATAACAATAAATAGAAGTAAAATAGAATAGAATAGAATTAGCTCTGGCACATCATTTAGTTACATATTGCACTAGAACTGTAGTGTAAGTGAAAAGAAGTATTGCACAAGTGTATTATAATTAGATATTGCAGTTAGAACATTGAGTTGTGTGAACAGAAGTGTCAAAGTGTAAAATGTTATTAACCAGGAACTACTGACAGTCCCTGACCCGTAGTGAAAATGCTATAGAGAATGCTATAGTTATATAATTTTATGGCCATAGGGAGAAAAGATCTCCTGTGGCGCTCCATAGAACACCTGGTCATAATTAGTCTCTGGCTGAAGTTGCTCCTCTGGTCGCAACTTAATATACTACATATTAGGGCTGGGCGGTATACCTTTTCATACCGAATACCGGTGTTTTGTTTTTAAATGATATTCATTTTTCATATACCCCAATACCGGTGAGTGTGTGCGTGCAAAGCGTCGGGAACACAGAGCGGTGGTTTGAGAGGGGGATTGTTTTGCAGTGGTACCAAACAAGCTGTATGCGTCTGCATGAGAGCGGTGGAAGCGCGGCCTGTGTATGTTGAGCGGTGAACAGCATGGGCGAAGAAAATGTCGCAGACAAAGAGGAACTTCTTCCGAAAAGAGGAGCCGTGTTGGTTGTGTGGAAAAACTTCGCTTTAAAAAATCTGACGTTGATCAAACAACCATCATATGTAAATGTCGAGCTAAAGTTGTAGCCGCAGGAGGCAACACAAGCAATTTGCTTCACCACTTCCGCCACAAACATGTCCTGGAATATGAAGAATGAAACTTAAGATCTTAAGAATGAAACTTAAGATCTGCATCCTCTTCCACATCTGCAGGTAACGATAAAATTGGCACTGCAACACAAAACGCGACTCAGACGTCACTCAAAGACACGTTTACTAAGGGGCCTGCCTACGACAAGAAAAGCAAATGGTGGAACAATATTACCAAAGCTATTACTTTCCACTTAGCTAAAGACATGGTACCGCTTAATACTCTAATAATATTAATACTGAAGTAATATTATTAATGTTTCACAAGTTGATGTTTTCAAGTTGCAAAACAAGTTGCAGGTGCTGTTTAATTTGTTGTTGTTGTTTTACTTTACAGCAGTGATTCCATTCGTATGCGCTCACGCGAGTGTGACTAGCGGTGTTCCTTGCTAATTTTTAAACGGTTAATTTTTAAACGGTTTTAAAAACTGTCTCTCCGTTAATGTGCGTGTGTGTGTGTGTGTGTGTACAGTATGTGTGTCATTCACTTACACCAACACACACACACACACTCTCTCTCGGTCTTACAGCCCCTTCCTCTCAGGTTCCCAAACAAACACACACACTCCACACACACATACACACCTAGTGCTTGCAGAGTTTTTGTGTGTTTTTGTGTTCACCCAGCAGGTGAGACGATTACCTACAATTCTGCAGCGCTCAGTTGTGATGACGTGATGCTCGGCATCAAAACAAGAAGCGCATGCGTGATACATGATACTCGGTGCTCGTAAACCAAGACAATGCTCGTTTTTCAAATAAAAATTTATTAAAAATCTTTGCTCGTCTTGCGGAACACTCGTAAACCGCGTTACTCATAATCCGAGGTTCCACTGTACTAATATACTACATATCGCACTGAGCCATACAGACACTAGGAAGGGGAAGTACTGTATGTTAAAATTCTGTTTGTTGACTACAGTTAAGCATTTAATACTATAATTCCCTCCATACTAACCACCCTCACGCTCAGCCTTGGAGCCCCCCAAAGTTGTGTCCTGAGTCCCCTGCTATATTCACTGTACAGTACATTTATGTCTGCATGGCATCTCCAACTTGAGATTACAACCTGTAGAAGAATGTCAGAAAGACAAAAGGAGATGATAGTGGACTCCAGCATGAAGCCGGAGAAGAGCTACCAGCCCCTTATGATCAACAGGTTTTGGTACATCATGCAGGACCTGTCATGGTTCTGTCACATCAACCCCATGGTGGAGGATGCCCGTCAGCTGCACCATCCTGATGGGATGCTCGCCCAATCAAATAATGGAATTCTCTCTCTATTACAGTCAGGGCAGCTCTTCTGCCACTTTCGATCCTACAACATGATGGCTGAGGACTTTTAATACACATGCACTAACTCCTCGATTGCCATCTATGGCTCAGTATGTAGTACTGTATGTGTACACCTGGATCACATTTAACCACACACACACACACACACACACAATAAACAAACTCTGAATTCTAAAGATCTAAAGATTTCCAATTACATCCTATATGTTCATGACTGATTGCATATCACCTGACCCTAGCCTGTTTCTGACATCCCAGCTTGATATACACATGTTAATTTTGCCAGGGTGTTTTAATAAATTCTCTCTTACTATCATACTGCTTTTTGACAGTTAATAAACTTCACACCATGCCAGCATCCATCATGAATGCTAATATTTGATAGTGGGTTTTAATCACTATGGTAAAAAAAAGAAGAAAAAAAAAAGCAAATCCATATTCCCATCAGGTAGGACATGTAGGGGGGCAACCAGCTGCATGGAGTTCAACCAAGTGAACCTTAACGTACTGTATGTGTTTCTTTCTATTAATAGCCTTACACCTAGTCTGTGACATTTAGTTCTAAAGCATTCAACCTTTTCTTTATAGATGACCAAAGATCTAAAGGTGACTATTTTAAGACTTTTAATAAGAGCAAGTGTTTGAGTTGCAGGAATCAGAAGCAAATGAGCGACATTAAGACAGAAGCAGCTCTAAAATCAAGACAGATAACAAAATCATGTACATAGACTGTGCAAATTAACTTTAAATCTAAAACTAACCTCAGGCTTCTTGGTCAGTTCAGATGTCATGACAGGTCACATTTATAATTACAAGCATCTTTTAATGCCTGTCCTCTGAAATGGCACGCATGCGCACATCGATACGTCGTTGCTCACATCATCTGGATGCCATTCATTTCAAACAATTGATGGCATTATAGGCAAAAAAAATCCATTTGCTCTGGAGGATGGCAAGCATTCATTCAGCTGTTTTTGTTGAGGTCCAGAAAGAGAAAGAACGCCAGACACCTCGCTTTACCTGCTTTAGCAGCTATTGCTAGCACTGCTATGAAATCCCGCGCTGTCGATGCTGACTGACATCAGCGAACACCATACAAATGCGCAGAGGCAAAAAAAGTCACATGGTCTCTTCACCAAGTACAGTACCAGATCGAGGACTAGGTATGAAAGTGACTCGGATCTGATTTATAAAAACAAAAAAACAAAAACAACTTTAGATTTGTGTATTTAGATAGTCATAAAATATTCAGATCTGTGTTACATTAGGTTTTTTAAAAAATCTGATTTGAGTCAATGTAGGCTGGTAATGTGAATGTAGACAAATAGAAGTGCGCTATTCACTTTTATAATTTATTTTGTTTGTTTACTTATGTATTTATTTATTTATTTATTTATTTATTTTCATAAAGCTTGCAGGAGGATTTCATCAGGCATCTGGTGGAGACTAGAGGTTTACATCTGCAATGGGTCTCATGGGAATAAATAAATTAAAGAAAGTAATGAATAAATGAATAAATTTTTTTAACAATGAATTAATTTTCTGACAATTAATGATCATTGTCAGAAAGCAGCTCGGTGGTTTATACTGTAGGTGGCGTAGTGGTTAGCATTGTCACCTTGCACCTCCAGAGTCCGGGTCCGATTCCAACCTCAGGGTCTGTATGCATGGAATTTGCATGTTCTCCCCATGCTTGGTGGGTTTCTATCGGGTACTGTACTTTATGCAGATTAGTCTAATTGATTTTCCCAAATTGCCCTTAGTGTGTGAAAACATGCGAAAATTTTGTCCAAAATGAGAATAAATACAATGGTCACCATTGGCCTCCACGGTTCCTAGATAAATGGATGGAATGTGTTTTTACTCTTGGAAAACCAAATTCATTTATTTTATTTTTTTTAAAGAATAAATTTTTTTTAAATCAATATTCTAGGCAGGTGAAAACAAAAATAATATCCACACATCCCCAGTTGAGACCAATTATGAACTCAAATAATGTAGCTGAGATTGAGGAACTGTCAGAGGCAGAATTCACACACCATGCTCCATTTCAAATCCATTTACTGGCATTTCCATCACTTAGTGGTAGCCTTTCCACTCACTCACTTCTGTTCAGTAAAAGGTCAGGGTTGCTGTAGATCCAAAACCTATCCTGGGAATACACCATACAGTATATGACACACTTGTCTATTGCCGCGCTTCATGAGTACACACTGGCAATTTATCTTTGCCAGCCCTGCTACTGGGACATGGGAGGAAACTGGAGAACCTGGAGAAAAGTCACACAAACACTGGAAGGGGGAAATGTGAAATTACACTTTAACAGGATCTGGAGTTTAGGATTGCACTGTGGTTCCTCAAGGTTATAAGTCAACAACCTGTTAGCTGCGCTTCCACTATGTACCTGTTTGAAATTCTTGCCAATTATTACAAAATGATAATTCAATTACTCATCAAATGTACCTTACAGCACAGTGAAATTATTTTAAATTATATCCCAGTTAGGCAGCTGGGGTCAGAGAAGATACAGCACTCCTCGAGCAGTTATGAGGTCAGGGTCAAGGGCTCAACTTGGCAGCGCTGGGCCTCAAACCCCCAACCTTCCAATCAATAACCCAGTAACCCACAGCCTTAACCGATTGAACCACTAGAGCCCTCTGTAGCCACAACTACCTTTTGGAAATATTTGCTATAATTATTGAAAAACATACTCAAACGCACATCTCATTGTTCAAGATGGCTTACAGTTCCTGAATGTGTCAGTCACACGATGATTGGCATTTACCATTTTTTTGGTTAGTGATTAGTTATTATCTGGTGATTATAGTCTTATAATTAGGCAACACCATTCAAAACAGTCAAAGGATTTTATAAATCACTTTTTACATTTGATGCAGTAAGCATTAAATGAATGGGAAATCCACAATAATGGGGGATTTGCTCCAATCAGAATATTGCTGAATTCACATGGTTCCTTATCTGCTAATAATCCAGTGGGAAGTTGGATGGAAGTGTATTGTTCTTGGACTGTCAGGTTCTCCTTTCTATAACAATGGCAACTTAATCTGTCTGCCAATTCTGTATAAGAACACACTGAAATGTCTGCTGTTGCAGAACAAATGCCTGTATTACGCTTCATTCTCATGGGTGTTTAGTCACACGCACACATGCACACACACACACACACACACACACACACACACACACACACACACACACACACACACTTCTTAATCAGAAGACATCTTGGGTTAATGATACATTGTAAAGTTTAATCAAAGCACAGTTGAGTGAAAGTATAAAAAGTAAGTCAAACTGGGTATTTATAATGGACTCTGAGGAATATAGTTCAGCTGAGGTTATGGAAAATACAATGGAATACAATATATATTCTGTCACATAATTTTGAGAATTGTGTTAGACTGAGAATAGTAGCGGTTTGGGAAAAGTATGCTTAACAATAATAAAACACATTCAGTTACTTCTATTATAATAGGTACTTTGGCAGTGTTTCCTTTCATTGGTGAAAATATGCTGAGCGAGTACACTTACTGTAAGTAAAAGTATAGGTAATAAAGGAGCACCCAGGGCAAAAAATTCAAGTGCAAGTTCGTAAAAAGGCTGATACAGTACTTAATGAATATCTGTGATATGAGCTGAAAGGACATACAGTCAGAGGTGGAAAGAGTAATAAAATGTTGTACTCAAGTACAAGTACTGTTACTTCAGTGAAATTTTACTTAAGTACAAGTAAAGTTACCATTATAAAAATCTACTCAAGTAAAAGTAAAAAGTAGCTCATTAAAAAATTTACTCAGAGTAAAATTACAGAGTTTTTACTTAGTGTCTCTCACCCACCTGGACACTAAGAGGGGAAATTATGTGAAAATGCTCTTCATCGACTACAGCTCTGCATTTAATACCATAATTCCCTCCACACTCACCACCAAGCTGGAGCACCTGGGACTTAGCTCACCCATGTGTCAGTGGATCTCCAACTTCCTAACTGGCAGACCACAGGCAGTAAAGATGGGCGGTCATGTCTCAGCCTCCCTCACACTCAGCACTGGAGCGCCCCAGGGTTGTGTTCTGAGCCCCCTGCTGTACTCTTTATACACCTATGACTGCGTGGCCACTACCAACTCCACCGCCGTCATCAAGTTTGCTGACGACACTGTCGTGGTGGGCCTGATCACGAACAACGTTGAGTCGGCCTACCTGGAGGAGATTGGGAATCTGGAGAACTGGTGCCAGAGGAACAATCTCCTCCTGAACGTCAGTAAGACAAAGGAGCTGATAGTGGACTTTTGTACAAAGCAGGAGAGGAACTACCAGACCCCTGTCATCAACAGGAGCCCAGTGGAGAGAGTGAACAGCTTCAGATACCTCGGTGTTCACATCACGCAGGACCTGTCATGGTCCTGTCACATCAACACCGTGGTGAAAAAGGCCCGGCAGCGTCTGTACCACCTCAGACGTTTGAGAGACTTCAGACTGCCCTCCAAGGTGCTCCGGAATTTCTACTCCTGCACCATAGAGAGCATCCTGTTGGGAAACATCTCGACCTGGTTTGGAAACAGCACCATGCAGGACAGACGAGCTCTACAGAGGGTGGTGCGTTCAGCTGAGCGCATCATCCGCACCAAGCTCCCTGACCTGCACTCAATCTACACCAAGCGGTGCTGGACCAAGGCCAGGAAGATCGTGAAGGACCTCAGCCATCCCAACAATGGACTGTTCTCTCTGTTGCGGTCAGGAAAGCGCTTCCGCTCCCTGAAGGCCAACACAGAGAGACTGAGGAGGAGCTTCTTCCCGCAGGCAATAAGGTCTCTCAACCATACCACATTCACACCACAAACACAGAACTAATACAACCTGTTAACGTCAACGGACACTATGGACACTTTCATGCACATCTACCCTGACATTGGAACTCATATTTATGTTTATGTTTACATTCTGGACCCCTGCACAAGTCACTTTAATAAGGCACCTTAACACGTTTCCATGCAAATTACTTGCACACCATACATCCTCCACCAAATTTCAATTTTAAAAGAAATCTCTATTGTACAGTATATCTCTATTTTTATTTCCATTTTATGTACAGTATACTTTTATTTTTTATTTCTATTTTTATTTTTATTTTATTTTATTTATTTATTTATTTATTTATTATTATTTTTTTTTTTTCTATTTCTATTTTTATTCTAGTATATATATATATATATATATATATATAGTATATATTTTTATTCTAGTATCTAGTATATAATTCTCTTTTTAAGGTCACTGGCGGTCGTGTAAGCATTTCACTGCATATCGTACTGTGTATGACTGTGTATGTGACGAATAAAATTTGAATTTGAATTTGAACTTTGAATTTGAGTTACTTTTTTAGTTGTTTTTTTTTAACAGCGGGGGTGGGATGAGGCATTCTAGCATAGTTAAAAAAAGATGAGCAGATATAAATCTCAAACAAGTTGTTTTTAACTGAAGGAACACCTTTGCATAATAAAGCTGTTGTCTTTGTTGTGCTTGAATATCAAAGTGGTCACTTAAATATGGTGTTACGTCCCAGTCTAGGGTCATACAGCAAAAGAATGGTTCAGGGTTCTATTTTAAACTGTATGGAAATGGTGGTATATGGCAGAAAGAACTAGATCCAATCATTAACTGATGAAATAATGAGGTTTGTATATACAAAAAATATATACACACACACAAACACACACACACACACACACACACACACAACAGGAGGACGAGGAGGATCAGTTTCAGGATGGACCCAGGCCAAAATAATAAACAAAATGGTATTTATATTTAGTAGCTAGATTACCTGCAAAAAATAAAAATAAAAAATACAGGTACCTTCCCGGACTCCCTAAACCAAAAACAGTGAAATTATCTACAAATGTATACAAAGACTAACCAAACCAAAGGGACAAAGCAATAATCAAAGTCAATGGGAGGCAAAAAGACAAAACCAGAATACACAACCAAATATCAAAACGCCAAAATCACAACCTCTTTCCTCTTTCCCGCGTCTCTCTCCGGTTTATATATGGTCGCGCTACAGTAGTCGATGACGTCACTCCCAGGGCGGACGCGACCGTGTGGAAGGTCAGGTAGATGCCGATGTGGGGACAGTCAGAAAACCTGGAGTGGAGTCTGGAGCGGCGCGCGACCAGGACATGATACACACACGCGAGCGCAATGAAGCATTTATACAAAGCATAATATTTTTATTATTTTAGCATTTTCATTCATTTATTTTTTACTCAGTAGCGAATATGATTTAAAATGTAGCGAATTACAATACTTCAAACAAAACGTACTTAAGTAAAAGTAAAATTACAGATTTTAAAAACTACTTTAAGAAGTAGAAATACACAAAACAGCTCCTCAATTACAGTAACGCGAGTGAATGTCATTCGTTACTTTCCACCTCTGCATACAGTAAGTACAAACTCTTTATCCAGACCTGCCAACGTTTCAGAAAAGCTTTGAATGAGATTGGTTCTGCCCATACTGTACTGTACACACACACACACACACACACACACAATGCTACCATTGTCAATGCACAGACATTTTGGCTAATACTAATCATATACCTTACCCTGCATGTCTCAGTTTCTATACATTTTGGCATTACAGTGTTAAAGTGATACAACAGATGTATGTGACTGTATTTCTTCCAATTGTTACAAGTGACATGCAGAATGCAACCATGGGGGGGCGCAATCCAGTGTCTTCTTGTGCCAGTCCCAAGTCTGGATAAATGCAGAGGGTTGTGTCAGGAAGGGCATCCGACATAAAACATTTGCCAAATCAATGATGCGAATCAGAAATATCATTTCCATACCGGATCGGTCGCGGCCCGGGTTAACAACGACCGCCACTGGTGCTGTTGACTTACAGGGTGCCGGTGGAAATTGGGCTACTGTTGGTCGAAGAAGGAGAGGAGGAAGGCATGTTCGAAAGCAGAGAGAGAAGAGGAAAGGCAAGAGTTTAGGAGTGAAAGTAGGGACCTTGAATGTTGGGACCATGACAGGGAAGGGAACAGAGTTGGTTGATATGATGCAGAGGAGGAAGGTAGATATACTGTGTGTCCAGGAGACCAGGTGGAAAGGTAGCAAAGCTAGAAGCTTAGGATCAGGGTTCAAGTTGTTTTACCATGGTGTGGATAGGAAAAGAAATGGAGTAGGAGTTATTCTGAAAGAGGAGTTTGTAAGGAATGTCCTAGAGGTGAAGAGAGTATCAGATAGGGTGATGCGTCTGAAGCTGGAAATTGATGGTGTGATGTTCAATGTTGTTAGTGGTTATGCTCCACAGGTAGGATGTGTGTTAGAAGAGAAGGAGAAATTCTGGAGTGAGTTAGATGAAGTGATGCAGAGCATCCCCAGAGGTGAGAGAGTGGTGATTGGTGCAGACTTCAATGGACATGTTGGGGAAGGGAACAGAGGTGATGAAAATGTGATGGGCAGGTTTGGTCTTCAGGACAGGAATGTAGAAGGACAGATGGTGGTGGACTTTGCAAAGAGGAGTGAAATGGCAGTAGTAAATACTTCCTTCCGGAAGAGGCAGGAACATAGGGTGACATATACTGTAAGAGCGGAGGCAGAAGCACTCAGGTGGACTACATCTTGTGTCGACGTTGTAATCTGAAAGAGATTAGTGACTGCAAAGCATTCGTAGGGGAGAGTGTAGCCAGACAACACAGAATGGTGGTGTGTAAAATAACCCTGGTGGTGAGGAAGGTGAAGAGGACAAAGGCAGAGCAGAGGACAAAGTGGTGGAAGCTGAGAAAGGAAGAATGTTGTGTAGTCTTTAGGGAGGAGTTGAGACAAGCTATGGGTGGTCAGGAGGTGCTTTCAGTTGACTGGACAAATACAGCCAATGTGATCAGGGAGACAGGTAAGAGGGTACTCGGTGTATCATCAGGTAAGGGAAAAGGAGACAAGGAGACTTGGTGGTGGAATGAGGAAGTGCAGGAGTGTATACAGGGAAAGAGGCTAGCTAGGAAGAAGTGGGACTCTGAGAGGACTGAAGAGAGTAGACAGGAATACAGGGAGATGCACCGTAAGGTGAAGGTAGAAGTGGCAAAGGCCAAACAAAGAGCATATGAGGACTTGTATGCTAGGCTGGACAGTAAGGAGGGAGAGGTGGATCTGTACAGGTTGGCGAGGCAAAGAGATAGAGATGGGAAGGATGTGCAGCAGGTTAGAGTGATTAAAGATAGAGATGGAAATGTACTGACAGATGCCAGGAGGGTGATGGGAAGATGGAAGGAGTACTTTGAGGAGTTGATGAATGAGGAAAACAAAAGAGAACAAAGAGTAGAAGAGGTGACTCTTGTGGAGCAGGAAGTAGCAAATATTAGTAAAAGTGAGGTGAGAAGGGCGTTGAAGAGGATGAAGAGTGGAAAGGCTGTTGGTCCTGATGACATACCTGTGGAGGTATGGAAGTGCTTAGGAGAGGTGGCAGTAGAGTTTCTGACTAGTTTGTTTAACAAGATCTTGGAGAGTGAGAGGATTCCAGAGGAATGGAGGAGAAGTGTATTGGTGCCGATTTTTAAGAACAAGGGAGATGTGCAGAGCTGTGGCAATTACAGAGGTATAAAGCTAATGATCCATACAATGAAGCTGTGGGAAAGAGTAGTGGAAGCTAGGTTAAGGGCAGAGGTGAGAATTTGTGAGCAGCAATATGGTTTTATGCCTAGAAAGAGTACATCAGATGCAGTATTTGCTTTGAGGATGCTGATGGAGAAGTACAGAGAAGGTACAGTAATAAAGAGTTGCATTGTGTCTTTGTACATTTAGAGAAGGCGTATGACAGGGTGCCGAGAGAGGAGCTGTTGTGTTGTATGAGGAAGTCTGGAGTGGCAGAGAAGTATGTTAGAGTGGTGCAGGACATGTATGAGAGTTGTAAGCCAGTGGTGAGATGTGCTGCAGGTGTGACAGAAGAGTTCAAGGTGGAGGTGGGTCAAGGATCGGCTCTAAGCCCCTTTTTGTTTGCTCTAGTGATGGACAGGATGACAGATGAAGTTAGACAGGAGTCTCCATGGTCTATGATGTTTGCAGATGACATTGTGCTTTGTAGCGAGAGCAGGGAACAGGTAGAGGAAAATTTGGAGAGGTGGAGGTACGCTCTGGAAAGCAGAGGAATGAAGGTTAGCCGCAGCAAGACGGAATACATGTGTGTGAATGAGAGGGACCCAAGAGGAACAGTGAGGCTACAGGGAGCAGAGGTAAAGAAGGTGCAGGATTTTAAGTACTTAGGGTCAACGGTCGAGAGCAACGGAGAGTGTTCAAAGGAGGTGAAGAGACGAGTACAGGCAGGTTGGAATCGGTGGAGAAAAGTGTCAGGTGTGTTGTGCGATAAAAGAGCACCAGCAAGAATGAAAGGAAAGGTGTACAGGACAGTGGTGATATCAGCAATGCTCTACGGCTTAGAGACAGTGGCACTGAAGAAAAGACAGGAGGCAGAGCTGGAGGTAGCAGAGCTGAGGATGTTGAGGTTCTCTTTGGGAGTGACAAGGATGGATAGGATCAAGAATGAGTTAATAAGAGGGTCAACCCATGTTAGATGTTTTGGAAATAAAGTCAGAGAGGCCAGATTGAGGTGGTTTGGACATGTTCAGAGGAGAGATTGTGAATATATTGGTAGAAGGATGCTGAGGTTGGAACTGCCAGGCAGGAGGTCTAGAGGAAGACCAAAGAGGAGATTTATGGATGCAGTGAGAGAGGACATGAAGTTAGTTGGTGTGAGAGAAGAGGATGCAGAGGATAGGGTTAGATGGAGGCAGATGATTCACTGTGGCGACCCCTGAAAGGGAACAGCCGAAAGACAAAGAAGAAGAAGTTACAAGTGACATGCAGGGCAGCGGGGGCCATAACACAAAACTCTGGGGTCTATGCATTTCTCATATTTACATATTAGTCCCCCTTAGGGCAGTAAAATTATTTACATACAGAACAGAATAAATTATAATACTTGCATAGATTTTTTAAAATAAACAACAATGATCACTATTTATATTCATAAAAACACTCAGGGGCTAAAATTTTTTTTTAAACCTTAAAACTCAAGCGGCACAAATGCATGCCGGCACAGAATAGATCAATGACAAGAAAAAAGGAATAATTTTAAGTATATGAAAAAGGTGTATGTAAAAAAAAAAGGCTTCCTTATATGGAAGCCTTGCCAGTGTGTATTAATGGGAGGCTCCAGACTTCAAACTGTGTACAGACTTGCGTTTTCAGATATGACAGGTACAAGCAAAGTTATCATACTTTTATAAAGGGTAAATTTTTGCTAATACTAGAATATGGGTGTGATGTCACAAAAATGTAGATCTATCAAAATGAGCATATTATTATTATTATTATTATTATTATTATTATTATTATAGAAACAACCAAAAACTACATGATCATGTGCGTTCATGCCATTTCTTTGCCTATGTGACACATTTTTCAATGTATGCTCAGTCATGTTTATATAGTTGGGTAAAATGAACTAAAAGTTACTTCATCATATTGCCCATTTTGTGCTGAAAAGACAAGGTTATGTCCCTCTATATTGCACAGTCCTGAGTCCTATATGTTTATTAAAAAACAGCAAAACAAATAATGACTAAAATACGGTGAGTTTTAAAGGCTACAAGACAATACAAACCTGGGCCATGCGGAAACAGATGAAAAAGAGGAACAAATCAGGAGATTATAAATTGCAGGATAAAAACGTCCACCATCCACTGAATCAGTCACTTGAGAGAGAGAGACAGAGAGAGAGCGCGAAATAGAGTGAGAGACAGAGAGAGAAAGAGAGAGAGAGAGAGAGAATAAAAAAATTACAGTGTGCTTTACTGGCATGACAAATGTGGACATTGGTATTGAAAAAACTCAGAATCAATAACAACAGAAATATCTCAATAACTCATAACCTACACCGCTTTATCTGTATTCAGGGTCACAGGAGGCCTGGAGCCTACAGTATCCCAGGAGACACAAGGAGGGATACACCCTGGACAGGGTGCCAATCCACCACATGGCACACACACGTCCTCATTCACACACTATGAGCAATTCGGGGAACGCCAACCTGAATGTCTTTGAATTGTGGGAGGAAACTGGAGTACCCAGAGGAAACCCACCAAGAAACTGTACCACCCCAATAGAAAGATATTAATTAATATATTATATTAATATACTGTAAATATATAACACCGCACTTCTAAACAAGAAGGAAAGCAAAAAGCTAAAGAAATAATGATCATAATCATCATAATAATCATAATGAGAGGAGAAAGTACATTCAAAGAAGAATCATTATTGATACAATGAAGGGAGAAGAAAAGAAAAGGAAAAATATATTGAATATGAAGTAAGACTGTGCATTTATGATTGTGAATCTCTCTCTCTCTCTCTCTCTCTCTCTCTCTCTCTCTCTCTCTCTCTGCTTCTCTCTCCCTCGCACCTGAAAAGTTCCCTCTTAATCAGGTTTGTTTAACCGATGGCCTACACCCTAGCGATGGCCTACACCCTAGCAGAGCTGGAGCAGCGGTCCTCTCTGACAACATCTCCAGAACACTACGAACCATCTGACTGGCGGTAAGTCATACTGTAGATTCCAAACATATTAGACACATCACAACTCAACGTAGTGATAGACGAACACACATAGCTTGTCCTATAGAAACTGTGTCTGTTCCCCGAATACTGAGAAAAAAGAATAAATTTGTTAAATTTGCCCGAAACAATCTGATAACCATAAAACCAGAAAAAGGCAAAATAAGTAGTCAAAATCCACCTCTAAAGTTTGGACTACTCAACATTAGATCCCTTGCGCCTAAAGCACTTATTGTTAATGAAATTATCTCAGATTATTGCCTTGACGCACTCTGTCTCACTGAAACCTGGCTTAAACCAAATGAATATTTTGGTCTGAATGAGTCTACTCCGTCAGGATATTTCTATAAGCACGAGCCCCGTCTAATTGGTCGCGGTGGTGGTGTCGCCACTATCTACAATGATGTACTCACTGTTACCCAGAAAATAAGGCCCAGGTTTAATTCATTTGAAGTGCTTATCATTAATGTTGCACTAAATGAAATACGTAATAAACCCTTGCTATATTTTACCCTGGCCACCGTGTACAGACCCCCGGGGCCATATGGCGATTTTCTTAAAGAATTTGGACATCTGCTATCAGACCTATTGGTTAACTCTGACAAAGTATTGATAGTAGGAGACTTTAACATTCATGTAGATGATGCTAACGACACTTTAGCACTCACATTTATGGATTTATTAAATTCCTTTGGGGTTAAGCAAAATATAATTGGAGCAACTCACCGCTTTAATCATACGCTAGATTTAATTATATCCCATGGTATAGATGTCTCTAATATAGAGATCATACCTCAAAGTGATGATATCACAGATCATCACCTCCTGACATATACTCTACCCGTAGAACAGATTAGCTGTGTCTCCCCACGTTATCAATCTGTTAGAAATATGAATCCCACCACTAAAGACAGATTCACAAGTAATCTGCCGGATCTGTCCCAATTTCTTATTAGACCCCTAAATGCAGATGATCTAGATGAAGTGACTAGCAGCATGGGCACTATTTTTACCAGTACATTAGACACTGTTGCTCCCATCAGATTAAAAAAAGTCAGAGATAAAACATTGGCACCGTGGTACAACAGTCATACTCGCGCCCTAAAGAGAGCAACCCGTAACCTCGAGCGAAAATGGAGGAAAACTAAATTAGAAGTCTTTCGAATTGCATATAAAGACAGTATGTGCAGCTATAGACAGGCTCTAAAAACTGCTAGGACCGAGCATCTTAGCCAACTGATAGCAAGAAACCAAAACAATCCCAGGTTCTTATTTAGTACAGTGGCTCGCCTAACAAAACCTAAGATGCCCGCAGAGAGTATCCCATCACAGTTTAGAAGTGAAGACTTTATGGACTTCTTTAATGAAAAAATCAATAATATCAGGAAGAAAATAATGGAGGTTCAACCTCTAATAGTATCTCACGATCCAGTTCAGCCTATAGCTTCACATTTAGATTTTCACTGCTTTACAGGTGTGGCGGAGCGCTAGGGCAAGACAAGGTTTATTAAATTTAAAATTCCGATTACGCCACCCTGGATAAGGGCCAGGGACCCCAGTTAAGTAAATCTCGTCAAAAAGGCACACAGGTCAATTCACAATATAGGCAAGAGACTAGAATATCCAAATGTATAACAGTTTATTACAAAAGTATTGTGTACAATTTAATCACAAAAAAAATAAAAAAGACAACAAAAAGTAATAACAAATGACTGGGACCAGTGGTTCACATGACATACACGGGTGGACAACCTGGACATCCAAAACTTCAACCACAGGAACCGGGGCCGGCAGCCGGGCCTACACACACAATCGGCCTACGAAGCACCTCAGCCTGCTACTACACTAGTGGCTCATGCACACACACACACGTGCTCATATTCCGCACACTAAAAAAGAAAGAAGACCAGAATACCACTGCTGCTAAGGGCGCCGGCTCCTGTAACAGAAGGGGACAGGATTACAATACGCCACAAGTGTGATCACACACCAATAAACCCGGTTGCCCACCCGTTCGACTGGCCCTTTACAACAACAAAATAAAACATATAAATACAATAAGTAAATAAAAAAACAAGAAAATCCACACTCCACTTTTACCCACAGCACCTCTCCCTCACACACACACGCACATACACACACACACAATGATTTACAATCATTACAACCCAATACACACTTCTCATTCACAAAAAGAGTTGGAAAAAACACACACACCCTTCACACAAACGCACACACTCCAACGCACACACACTCAACCACGCACACAGTGATTTACAACCACAGGGCTGTAAATCACTCAAAAAAACACACAGCTAGACTTTGAGGGGAAACCTCAAACACAGGGCAAGGAGAATGGAGGGACTAGGAAAAACGAGAAAAAAACCCAAAAGACTAAATAAAAAATAAAAAACTAATTTAGACAAAACTCTAATGCGTTACTCCTGCAAAGCAGCAGGACAACCAACACTAATCCCACTTAAATCGCACACAACAATTAAAACGGCTAAAAGGGCGAAACCCAGCCGGACGGCAAAACAGCAGCGCCCTCCAATTGGGCTCTCACGTCACTTCAGCACGGGAAACAAATCCACGTCGCGCTGTCACAAATCTGTTACATAAAAATTACAATTAAAATCCAATCGCTGCGAACGTGCTGCATAAACATGAAGAGAAAATATTTATTACCTACCCGGTAACTTGGTAACAAGTTTCACTAGGATGGCAATTACCCCACTGTCCGGGGAGCCGAGAGCTCGTCCAGTGCAACAGGAAACGGACGGTTTATCGGGAGGAACCACATCCACAACACCAGACGAATATCCGTGTCCACGGACCAAATCAGGCGTCTAACTGCATAAATACCACAGACGAAATATCGCTATAATATACATATGCCGACTAAACCACACACCGCGATTGAATCCTTACCTGCACAAAAGCAACCTCGGTCAAAAGCCAGCATAGGACTTCCAAGTTCCGTTCCGGATGTAACACACCGACGGAAGAAAAAGAGCGCAGGGACCCGTAAACCCAAATCACCTTACCAACCAGCTTAAATACTC
Organism: Channallabes apus; assembly: GCA_030522415.1. Classification (NCBI taxonomy): domain Eukaryota; kingdom Metazoa; phylum Chordata; class Actinopteri; order Siluriformes; family Clariidae; genus Channallabes; species Channallabes apus. Next base: position 16,284,923 of record CM060125.1, read on the forward strand.
TCACCAAGCCCATGATAGGACCATCAATCAACCACGGCCAACCAAAGACAGGTAGGAAGCGCTTTACGTGTCCTGTCACAACCTACCCCCCACGACTGCATCGTCGTCCCGACGATGGACAAAGCACTCCCTCAACTCCAGGGTCTGAACCATGCCGAAATGGTCGAAGACACCCCTTCGGCCAAAGCCCCATCAGGTCTCACCATCCCTGCGGAACGTGGAAGATGATGCAAGTTAGAATGTTGACCCGCGGTTGTTCGCCCAGACCGTCGTGGTATGACATCGGATGAACCTCCAGACTCAGCCATCACCTCACCTTCAAGGGTCTGGCCAACACTATCCGGGGCACCTACTCCACTATTAATTTCAGGCCCTACATTCCCGGGGTCGGCTATCTCCCCAGTACCCACAACCGAAGGTGCCGGTGAGACCACTACCCACAAGTCTCCCTGCTCGGGCTCTTCCACAGCCGGCCCGCTCAGAAGTGACGCCGATTCCTGCACGGGGCTAGGATTTGGTACGGAAGCAGGAGGCTCATTCGGCGTTCGAAGCTTCAGCAACGAACAGTGTACTTGCCTTACCTTGCTCAAATCGTCCACCGGGGCAATGGAATAAACTGAACCCCCCGGTTTAGGGGCCCTTACCACCTGATACATCACTGGGCTCCACAGGTCCTGGATCTTTGACCGACCCCTCACACCAACATTACGAAGGTAGACCAGTTGACCCTCCAACAAAGGGCCATGTTGTACCCGACGATCATGGTCCGCCTTACGCCGTTCGGCAGCAGCCCGCAGATGTTCCCTGGCTCCTTCAAAAGCCACCTGCAACCGCGTTTGATGTTCAATGACCCATTCATGGATATTTCCACCCCCAGTCACTCCTACTCTTCCTAACAGGAAGTCAACTGGTAAACGAGGTTCCTGACCAAACATTAAATAATACGGAGACTCACCTGTTGATTGATGAGGGGTGGTGTTGTAGCAAAAGACTACTTGAGGTAAACATGAGGCCCAATCACGCTTACTTGAAGGAGGCAAAGTACGCAGCAAATCATGCAGGGTTCGATTAAACCTCTCACATTGGCCATTCCCCGCAGGGTGATATGGCGTGGTTCGAGACTTCTCCACCTTATACAGCATACACAGCTGCCGGATCAGGGAGGACTCAAAGTTACGGCCCTGATCGGCATGTATCCGACCAGGGACCCCAAACTTACAGAACCACTCCACCACAAGCACTTGTGCCACCGTTTCAGCCCGCTGGTCCCGTGTCGGAACGGCCAGGGTATATTTTGTGAAGACATCAGTCATCACTAACACGTTCTCAATACCTGAACTAGATGGTTCCATCACAGTGAAATCAATGGCCAAGATCTCGTTGGGTCTAGCAGCCAACAGGTGACCCATGAAACTAGATACCACGGGTTGTCCGCCCTTGGCCGACTGACACCGATCACACTCCCTACACCAACGAGCCACCTCTCTAGACATCCCAGGCCAATAACACCGTTGACGAACCAATTCGGTTGTGCGCTCAATACCCTGGTGGCCATGCTCCTGATGCAGCCACCTCAAAATGCCTTCCCTCAACACAACAGGTAGCAGTACCTGCAAAACTTCCTCTTTTCCATCCGGACGGAAGACTCGACGGTACAACACCCCCTCCTGTGCCACCAAGCGGTCCCACTGACGCAACACAGTCAAATCATCTTTAGATAATGATTTACGCTCCTCGAAACTAGGGAGGCTCTTACGCCGCCAAAAGCCCAAAATAGTTCCGATAACTGGGTCGGACTCCTGTAGTACCCTCAACTCGTCCGCAGAAAGGCTTGGAAAAACCTGAAGTGCAGCTTGAGTAGCCTGATGTACCGGCTCGATCCGAGCTGCCTGTTGTACGGATATGGGCACCACTGTAGTTGGTAACAACTGCTCCAACCCCTGGCTACTGGCCGGAGGCTGTCTCGAAAGAGCATCAGCATTACCATTACTCTTACCGGACCGATATCGAATTTCAAAATCGAACGCCGCAAGTTGGGCGGCCCAGCGCTGCTCAGTGGCCCCCAGCTTGGCAGAGGACAGATGACTCAAAGGGTTGTTGTCGGTGAAGACAATACATTTATGTCCCAACAAATATTCTCGAAACTTCTCGGTCATGGCCCACTTAAGCGCCACGAACTCCAACCTCATCGAGCTATAATTCACAGGGTTACGCTCCGTGGGTCGCAAACTACGGCTAGCAAAAGCGACAGGCCGGACTCTCCCTTCCTGTTCCTGAGACAGGACGGCCCCTAAACCCCGATGGCTAGCATCCACCTCAAGGATGAAAGGCAAAGAAAAGTCTGCATAGGCAAGAAGGGGAGAAGTGGTGAGCTTCTCCTTCAGGGCGTCAAAACTCTGTTGACACTGCTCTGTCCATGCACTAACAAAGCTTACCCCTACTGGTTTCTTACGTTTACCCTGCACAAAATCAGCAACTAACTTATGCAGAGGGGCTGCCAACTGGGCAAACCCCTCCACAAAGCGGCGATAATAGCTGGCGAAACCTAAAAAGGAACGAAGCTCCGTCACATTACCTGGACGACTCCAATTAGCCACAACCTCCACTTTACTTGGGTCAGTAGCCACCCCTTGAGAGGACACCACATGGCCCAAGTACCGTACCTGCTGCTGGAAAAACGCACACTTTCCCAGTTTCGCCTTAAGGCCCTCACGCTGCAACCTCCCCAAAACCAACTCCAATCGTTCCACATGCTGATGCACTGAAGAGGAAAAAACCACAATATCATCAAGATATAACAGCAAGGATTGGTGCCGTTGATCCCCAAATAACCTTTCCATCAACCGTTGGAAAGTACTGGGCGCATTACACAGTCCAAACGGCATCCTATTCCACTCAAATAACCCAAACGGTGTGCAAAAAGCAGTTTTGGACCGATCTCCTTCCGTTACGGGGACTTGATTATACCCACTGGCCAAATCCAAAGTGGAAAACCAACGGGCCCCAGTCAGTGCATCCAACGTCTCCTCGATGCGAGGCAGAGGAAAAGCATCCTTCCTGGTCTTTGAGTTCAGCTGCCGGTAGTCCACACACATGCGTAAGCTACCATCCTTTTTCCGCACCAACACAATCGGGGATGCATAAGGACTGCAACTCTCCCTGACTATCTGGCCCTCGAGCAACTGATTAATATGAGTCTTCACAACATCATATTCGGAAGGGGGCAACCGCCTATACCGCTGCCGAACCGGCACATCATCTGTAAGGGGAATGTCGTGCGAGATCAGATTCGTGCACCCCAAGTCATTATCATGTGCCGAAAACACTGACTGATAACTCCGTAACAGAGCCCTAACCTCATCCTGCTCCCCCAACTCCAAAGCCGACAAATCAACAGAATCAATTTGCTCCTGTAACGATGGATCCACTGAGCAGCCCTGAGAACAAACACTAGCGACCACATCCGGAACCTCAGTCACCCCTGGAGGTAGACTTGTAACATACACCCCTTGTAGGCTACCTAATAGGGTCCTAGGGTACAATGCTACATCCTCCACCCCTACATTCACAACCGGGATATAGGCAGTACCTCTAACCACCAGCACTAGGGAGGGCGAAGCCAACAACCCAGCTGGAAGTCCCGACTCCCGGGGCTCAAACAACATGGTGCGCCCTACGCACTGTTCGAAACACGTAGCAGTAATAATCTTCATAGTCCCACCAGGAACACGACATGGATGATGCCCACGCACGCGTGCGTTACTGACCTGCCCGAACACGGGCTCGGGGTTAACCCCATGACAATGCTGCAAAGCTTGCATCACTGAACCAGGAACTTCTATTACTGGCGGAGAATTGAACAAAGCCGACCCATGTTGACTAAAAAATTCCCGGTAACACCGGCTCAGCACATTCATCCCCAGTACCCCTGGAACTTGGACGCACATGTTGCCGGGCGGGTCCCTTACCACCAATACCCCGCACCCCGACACGATCTTACCACACAACTCCACGTCCAATTCCAAATAGCCAATGTAAGGAATGGCAAGCCCATTAGCCGCACGTAATTGGAGCCACTGGCATGATTGTAAACGTTCCTGACCCCAAGGTTTAAAATTCTCCAGAAAACAGCTCTCCGTAATTGTGGACACCATGGAACCGGTATCAATTAAACAGACAACCGAAATGCCGCCAATACTGGCCACCAGCTGCGGGCAGCCGGACATTAAGCGAGACAAAGAACCACCACGGATTAACTCATCCGAGCCCCAAATTTCCCCGTCCGAGCTACGGCTCAAAAGCTCGGTGGGTATTAGTTTCCCGAAGGCTGGCCTGACCGACGCTGCCCCTCCACAGGCAAGGACCCAGTATGCGCCGGGGATGACTGGCCCGGTGGGGGAACATTACATTCCCTGGCAAAATGGCCAGGTCGATGGCACCGCCTGCAAACCATCGGCCCATACCGTGAAGAACGACTTCGCGGGTGTGTCTCCTGCAGCTGAGCAAAACTCTGAGTCAGCTGGTTCAACTGCTGCTGCTGAACTTTTAACATTTCCCTTAGTTCACTCAGCTCCGAGGACGAGGCTCCACCTGCGTGTGAACGCGGCTCCCCCCGAACACCGTACTGAATCCCATAAGATAATGGAACGGACTGACTACGAGCTCTCACACCCCCCGGCATACCTTCCTGCTCCCATCTAATGGCCTCACTGCGCACATCTAACAGGGTGGCCTGTGGTTGACGACGAACCAGTTGCTTAAGCTCCCGCCGAAGCGCATTATCCCTCACGTATTCCACAAACTGATCGCGTACTAGAACAGGGGCATTTGGGGCAGTCCCAGGAAACTGCTGTTTAACTTTCTCCATTAAACCCATCAATGCGAGAGAGAACTCTAATAAACTCTCTCCCTCCAATTGTCTCCGGGAGAAAAAAGCTTCCTGTAATGCGACATGGGACTGCATACAACCAAATACCTCCCTTAACGCCGAAAAAATTTTATTCGGATCCCCTCGTTCGAGATCGGAACGATACCGGATCTCCTCCCGTGCGTCCCCCTCTAGGTGATCGACCACAAATAACGCTTGGTCCGAAACCGACAAATGGCGAACTCTAATACATGCTTGCACCTCCTCAATCCATTCATCGATACCAACCCCCGACTTACCGTTAAACTTAGGACATTTACGGTCCCTAGGTACGAATACAAATCGTTCCGGCTGGCTAGTACCCACAACAACTGGAGGAGGTGCAACAGGTGCGACCTCGGTCGCCGCTACAGATGCCGCACTAGGGCCGGGCAGCAAAAGGAGACGCTCTTGACGCAGCCTCTCATTGTCTGCCTGCAACTGGGCCACAAGTTCCTTAAGTTCGCGAAACTCTTCCTCCATGTTACGTCCCGTAGTATTTTGCATGTATTTTGGTGCCTATGTCTTTCAGGTCCTGGGATTGGGCATCGCACCCGTCAATCATGGTTTCCAGCGCGACCGCGATTCCCGTGGGAACCAATGAGACTGCCCTAGCCGAGTATAAGAACCCGGAAGTGACGCAGCCAGCAGCGGCGGCTTTTGTTTCATTCATATATATGTTGTTATGGTGATGCTATACTTCCGGTATTCTGTATGTTGTTATGGTGATTTGTGAATGTTGTGTGTGTGATACACTACTCTCTCTTTACGTGTATCGTTCATCCCAACTCCGCCCGGTACGAGTTCTTGGACGTGTCTCTATTCGCGGTGTCGAGTCCAGGTTAGTACGCCCTAGGGTTTACATAAACAGCACGTAGAGTTAGACTTTGTTTAGACACACTAGATAGGAGTGAGAGCTACTTGTTGTACTTATGTTTTGGCTAGTTAGTGTAGTTAGCGGGCATCCCAAGCCCTGATTTTGTTTTCGTTGTGTTGATAGGTTAGATTGACTGCCGCGCATAAGTTAGAAGGTGTTTTGTTTTATTTATTTCTTTGATTTAAGCTCTGCTCGTGGCTCCCACCGTTGAATGCCTATTTATTACTTTGTATATATTTTCTGTAAATATTCTTTCTTTCACTATTTGTACTATTGGTTTCCACTGTGTGTTTTGGTGCTTTAAATTACTAAAGTTTGTTAAAACTTAGCGCTACTCTGGAGTTTGTCTCGTTCTTGTTCATAAAGGACTTCTCAAATAGTAATCAGTGACGGTTTACAAAATATTAACCTTACTTTTTTTTTATTTTCTTATGTCGGCTTCCTATCCCCCTTAGACATTAAGAGCAAATTTAACATCTAAATAGGAAACCGTAACATAATTGGGGGCTCGTCCTAAAAAGTTCACTCTTTACTCTGCACTAACGTTGAGGAGGCTTTTTTTTTTTTTTACTTGAACTCGAAATTAAGTGGCTTGTGTGTATTTCGTGTGCTTAAAGGTACCTTAAAAAGCACCAACACGAATTAGAATATTAAGCTTAACCATGGCATTTAACCTGCAAAATTTTATCGACAATCCCTCATGGGAGGTAATTGAAAAATGCAGGAAAGATGACTTGCTTATAATAGCTACCCACTATCAAATTCCTGTGTCAAAGCAATCCTTAAAGAAGCAAATTAAAGCCGAAGTGATAGATCGGCTATGCGAATTGGGAGTTTTAACATTAGCTGATGCGGATAGAGAGACTGATCCTCATGGCGATAGGCATGATGTGCTTGAGACAGGCAAAGAGGAGGTAGAGACGGCCGAGTCGGACACTAATGTGGACGTCGGACCTGTTTTGCCACCCTTTGAACCCTTTTCACCAAGCACTCCCAGTTCAAGGGAGGAGTTGCATACCAAGGTGAGACTGGCACGGCTCCGTCTGGAGGCAGAGGAGCGAGCACAAGCCCGCCAAGCAGAGTTTGATCTGCGTCTAGAAGTCCGCAAGCTCGAAATTCAGGCCGATAAGGAAGTGAGGCTGCGTAAATTGGATATTGAAGCAGCTATGAGCGCTGCAATTCCTCTTACGCAGCCAAGCCTCTCATCGGTGGCTGCTAATTCGACTCATCCTGGCTCCACCACATTTGACGTGGGAAAACACATTGCTTTGGTACCCAATTTTAGAGAATCGGAAGTGGACAGCTATTTTAACGCTTTTGAGCGAATAGCGACTTCTTTGGGTTGGCCTAAAGATGTGTGGTCACTGCTACTGCAATGCAAGTTAGTCGGCAAAGCTTTAGAAGTGTACTCTACTTTGTCGTTGGAGGATGGCTTGAAATATGATGTGGTTAAATCGGCCATACTCAGGGCATATGAGTTGGTTCCAGAGGCCTACAGGCAACGGTTTCGTAATCGTAAGAAAAACGCTACCCAAACCTTCGTAGAATTTGCACGGGAGAAGTCAATTCTTTTTGACAAATGGTGCACCGCTAGTAAGGCAGACGACTTCACCTCACTCAGGGAGCTAATGTTACTCGAGGAGTTCAAGCAATGCCTTCCAGAGAGGATGGTAAGATATCTAAATGAGCAAAAAGTGACAACATTATCGCAAGCCGCAGTCTTGGCGGATGAGTTTGTGCTTACACATAAAAATGTTTTTCAGACAGTTGGACTTGAAATGAGTTCAGTTCCTAGGGCTGTAGTGAACGTTCAGCCACCCAAGCAAAATGGTGAGCAGTCTAAAGAGACCCGAGAATGTTTTTATTGCCATAAGAAAGGACACGTGATCGCTAGCTGCCTGACCCTGAAGCGTAAACAGCAGTCTCAAAGAAAGGAGGTTGCATTGGTTAACTCTGCTAGCTCATGTTTGTTGCCTGAACAGGGAAAGGAATTGCCGGACCCCACTTATTTACCTTTCTTGTTTAAAGGGTTTGTTTCATTGACTGGTAAAAAGGATGACCAGGTAGAGGTCCAGATATTGCGTGATACAGGAGCCGCACAGTCCTTTATACGTACTGACGTCCTCCCTTTTTCAAGTCAATCATCAGTTGGATCCAGCAGGCTAGTGCAAAGTTTCAGTATGGAAATTATGAAAGTACCCATACATCGTATACATCTGCAGTCTGACATGGTTACTGATTTTGTAGAGGTAGGGGTATGTTCTGCATTACCAGTAAAAGGTGTATCTTTCATCTTGGGTAATGACCTAGCTGGTGAGAAGGTGATACCTTCACTAGAGGTTGTAGATGATTTACCGACCCAACCTAAGACAGATGACTTGTTTCAGAGATACCCAAGTGCATTTCCTGCATGCGCAGTTACTCGGGCACAAGCAAAAAAAGATAATGACATATCTTTATCTGACTCCTTCTTCGTTACAGACGCTGAGTCTGGGGAACTGGTAGAAACTGAGTTCGGCCCCAGCGACCAGGTGAGGGAAGTTGTAATGGGCGATATTTTGCCCTTGGTAGTCACTCAGGAAAAACTTATCGAAGCTCAAAAGGATGATCCTTCATTGGCAAAATGCTTTAAATCAGTGGAGAACTGCAAATTAAATAATGTTTCATTCTTTGTTAAAGATGGGTTACTTATGCGGAAATGGCATAAAAGTACTTCTGTAGAGGACGAGTGGAACATAGTTTATCAGGTGGTAGTTCCCATGGTCTTTCGTCAGCAAGTTTTGTCATTAGGGCATGATCATGCGCTATCAGGACACCTAGGAATAACAAAAACCTACAATCGCATCCTTCAACATTTTTTTTGGCACGGACTTAAGCGAGATGTAATACGGTATTGTAAGACTTGTCACATTTGTCAGTATGTGGGTAAGCCTAATCAGGTGATCCCACCAGCTCCGTTGATCCCGATTCCTGTTCTGGGCGAACCTTTTGAACACGTCATAGTAGACTGTGTGGGGCCTTTGCCAAAGTCTAAATCTGGTAATCAGTTTTTGCTCACGATTATGTGCACCGCTACCAGATACCCAGAGGCTATCCCACTTCGCAAAGTTACAGCTAAAGCAGTAGTCAAAACTTTGATAAAGTTTTTTACTACGTTCGGTTTACCTAAGGTTGTGCAAACAGATCGAGGTACCAATTTTCTGTCAAAGTTGTGTTCACAAGTCTTTAACACATTGAACATTACACACCGTACTTCTAGTGCTTATCATCCTGAAAGTCAGGGAATGTTGGAAAGATTCCACCAGACCTTAAAAGCAATGTTGAGGAAGTATTGTATTGAGACGGGCAACGAGTGGGATGAAGGCGTCCCTTTGCTTCTATTTTCAATTCGAGAAACAGTGCAAGAATCCCTGAGGTTTAGTCCATCAGAATTGGTTTTTGGGCATACTGTAAGGGGACCGCTAAAAGCTTTAAAAGAGAGGATGTTGGGTATTGAGGTGAGTGAGAAAACCAACGTGTTAGACTACGTAAGCAAATTTCGTGAGAGACTACAGAAATCTTGTGCTTCAGCTCGTGAGTCTTTGTCCAAAGTTCAAGGGGAGATGAAAGCACGCTATGATAAAGGTGCCGTGACCAGGGCTTTTGCAGTCGGTGACCAGGTATTGGTCCTACTTCCTATTCCAGGGTCTACGTTGTCTGCGCGATTTTCTGGGCCATACGAAATTTTAGAGAGGACAAGTGAGACTGATTACGTGATCAAGACTCCCGATAGAAAGCGGCAAAAACGACTTTGTCATATAAACATGTTAAAAACTTATCACGCTAGAGATGCTATGGAGCCTCTCACCACTGACAAGGGAACGGAAGTAGTTTTCCCAGTGAGTATTGCTTGTGATCATGGCTTAAGTCTGGAGGAAGAGAATGGTGACCTGGATGGTTTTAAGATTGATGGAGTCCCGTTGTCTGCCAGATTACCAAACTCCGAAACCCTGTCAAACTTGGCAAGTTTTTTACACCACCTTAGTGCTGACCAAAGACAAGATATAGTTGACCTCCTTAGCAAATTTCCTTCTATCTTAGGTGATGTTCCCACAATAACAAACGTACTACAGCATGATATTATGATAAACAACTCCCAGCCCATTAAACAGCATCCTTATAGACTTAACACAGTTAAAAGAGGTTTAATGAAGCTGGAAACTCAGTACTTGTTGGAAAAGGGGTTAGCTAAGCCCAGCATTAGTCCATGGAGCTCTCCATGTTTGTTGGTAGAAAAATCCGATGGTACTAAGCGTTTTTGCACTGACTATAGACGCGTAAACGCCGTGACGATACCCGATTGTTTCCCAATGCCAAGAATGGAGGATTGTGTCGACAGTGTAGGGTCAGCAAAGTTCGTCAGTAAGTTGGACCTTCTTAAAGGATACTGGCAAGTTCCCTTGACCGCCAGGGCATCCGAAATTTCAGCCTTTGTAACCCCGAACTGTTTCTTACAGTATAACGTTATGCCTTTTGGGTTGCGAAATGCTGCAGCGACATTTCAAAGACTGGTAAACTTGGTGCTCACTGACATCCCCAATTGCAACGCTTATCTTGACGATCTGGTTGTTTATTCACAGACTTGGCCCGAACATGTATCGTTGTTGGAAACCGTACTTAAACGGTTAGAGAAAGCATCCTTAACTTTAAATTTGGCAAAATGTGAAATTGGCAAAGCAACAGTGACCTATTTAGGTAAACAAGTAGGACAAGGTAAAGTGCGACCGGTAACAGCAAAAATTTCAGTAATTAATGAGTTCCCTAGGCCAAAAACCAGGCGAGAATTACGACGATTTTTGGGTATGGCTGGTTACTATCGGTGCTTTTGTCGGAACTTTTCCTCTGTTGCGGTTCCGCTGACTTCCCTACTTAGTCCTTCAGAACCGTTTGTGTGGTCACCTGAATGTCAGATTGCTTTTGATAATATTAAAGCTCTGTTGTGCAGCGGGCCTGTGTTGTCTGCCCCAGATTTTATGGTTGGATTTAAACTGGAAGTCGACGCAAGTGAAGTAGGAGCTGGTGCTGTTCTTTTACAGGAAGACAAGGATGGAATCAACCACCCTGTTTGTTACTTCTCAAAGAAGTTCAGTAAAAGTCAACGTAATTATTCAACGATAGAGAAGGAGGCTCTGGCCTTGCTGTTAGCGCTGCAGCACTTCGAGGTCTACGTTGGTTCTTCTATTCATCCTGTTGTGGTTTACACAGATCATAACCCGCTAACTTTTATTTCTCGTATGCGTAATCAGAACCAGAGGTTGATGAGATGGTCTCTCATCATCCAAAACTACAATCTTGACATTATGTATAAAAGAGGTACGGATAACGTAGTGGCAGATGCGCTGTCCCGAGTTTAAACACTAGAGTATTGTGGTTTTTTTTTTTTGCAAACATATACGTTTGTTCTTAAGGGTGTGGGTGTTACGTCCCGTAGTATTTTGCATGTATTTTGGTGCCTATGTCTTTCAGGTCCTGGGATTGGGCATCGCACCCGTCAATCATGGTTTCCAGCGCGACCGCGATTCCCGTGGGAACCAATGAGACTGCCCTAGCCGAGTATAAGAACCCGGAAGTGACGCAGCCAGCAGCGGCGGCTTTTGTTTCATTCATATATATGTTGTTATGGTGATGCTATACTTCCGGTATTCTGTATGTTGTTATGGTGATTTGTGAATGTTGTGTGTGTGATACACTACTCTCTCTTTACGTGTATCGTTCATCCCAACTCCGCCCGGTACGAGTTCTTGGACGTGTCTCTATTCGCGGTGTCGAGTCCAGGTTAGTACGCCCTAGGGTTTACATAAACAGCACGTAGAGTTAGACTTTGTTTAGACACACTAGATAGGAGTGAGAGCTACTTGTTGTACTTATGTTTTGGCTAGTTAGTGTAGTTAGCGGGCATCCCAAGCCCTGATTTTGTTTTCGTTGTGTTGATAGGTTAGATTGACTGCCGCGCATAAGTTAGAAGGTGTTTTGTTTTATTTATTTCTTTGATTTAAGCTCTGCTCGTGGCTCCCACCGTTGAATGCCTATTTATTACTTTGTATATATTTTCTGTAAATATTCTTTCTTTCACTATTTGTACTATTGGTTTCCACTGTGTGTTTTGGTGCTTTAAATTACTAAAGTTTGTTAAAACTTAGCGCTACTCTGGAGTTTGTCTCGTTCTTGTTCATAAAGGACTTCTCAAATAGTAATCAGTGACGGTTTACAAAATATTAACCTTACTTTTTTTTTATTTTCTTATGTCGGCTTCCTATCCCCCTTAGACATTAAGAGCAAATTTAACATCTAAATAGGAAACCGTAACACTCCATTTTATAAATAACCGCCTGCTAATACCACGGCAGAAGAAAGAAGTAGAGGATATTCGCCACCACCTGGACAGACGCCACTGTTTTGCCGCCACTAAAAAAATTCAAACCTGGATACCCCAGTCTCTGCTCACCTGCTGTGATCCTGCCGACTACGCCAGAATGTGGCGGAGCGCTAGGGCAAGACAAGGTTTATTAAATTTAAAATTCCGATTACGCCACCCTGGATAAGGGCCAGGGACCCCAGTTAAGTAAATCTCGTCAAAAAGGCACACAGGTCAATTCACAATATAGGCAAGAGACTAGAATATCCAAATGTATAACAGTTTATTACAAAAGTATTGTGTACAATTTAATCACAAAAAAATAAAAAAGACAACAAAAAGTAATAACAAATGACTGGGACCAGTGGTTCACATGACATACACGGGTGGACAACCTGGACATCCAAAACTTCAACCACAGGAACCGGGGCCGGCAGCCGGGCCTACACACACAATCGGCCTACGAAGCACCTCAGCCTGCTACTACACTAGTGGCTCATGCACACACACACACGTGCTCATATTCCGCACACTAAAAAAGAAAGAAGACCAGAATACCACTGCTGCTAAGGGCGCCGGCTCCTGTAACAGAAGGGGACAGGATTACAATACGCCACAAGTGTGATCACACACCAATAAACCCGGTTGCCCACCCGTTCGACTGGCCCTTTACAACAACAAAATAAAACATATAAATACAATAAGTAAATAAAAAAACAAGAAAATCCACACTCCACTTTTACCCACAGCACCTCTCCCTCACACACACACGCACATACACACACACACAATGATTTACAATCATTACAACCCAATACACACTTCTCATTCACAAAAAGAGTTGGAAAAAACACACACACCCTTCACACAAACGCACACACTCCAACGCACACACACTCAACCACGCACACAGTGATTTACAACCACAGGGCTGTAAATCACTCAAAAAAACACAGCTAGACTTTGAGGGGAAACCTCAAACACAGGGCAAGGAGAATGGAGGGACTAGGAAAAACGAGAAAAAAACCCAAAAGACTAAATAAAAAATAAAAAACTAATTTAGACAAAACTCTAATGCGTTACTCCCGCAAAGCAGCAGGACAACCAACACTAATCCCACTTAAATCGCACACAACAATTAAAACGGCTAAAAGGGCGAAACCCAGCCGGACGGCAAAACAGCAGCGCCCTCCAATTGGGCTCTCACGTCACTTCAGCACGGGAAACAAATCCACGTCGCGCTGTCACAAATCTGTTACATAAAAATTACAATTAAAATCCAATCGCTGCGAACGTGCTGCATAAACATGAAGAGAAAATATTTATTACCTACCCGGTAACTTGGTAACAAGTTTCACTAGGATGGCAATTACCCCACTGTCCGGGGAGCCGAGAGCTCGTCCAGTGCAACAGGAAACGGACGGTTTATCGGGAGGAACCACATCCACAACACCAGACGAATATCCGTGTCCACGGACCAAATCAGGCGTCTAACTGCATAAATACCACAGACGAAATATCGCTATAATATACATATGCCGACTAAACCACACACCGCGATTGAATCCTTACCTGCACAAAAGCAACCTCGGTCAAAAGCCAGCATAGGACTTCCAAGTTCCGTTCCGGATGTAACACACCGACGGAAGAAAAAGAGCGCAGGGACCCGTAAACCCAAATCACCTTACCAACCAGCTTAAATACTCTCACCAAGCCCATGATAGGACCATCAATCAACCACGGCCAACCAAAGACAGGTAGGAAGCGCTTTACGTGTCCTGTCACACAGGTATAGGACAGGAAGAGCTGTATAAACTCATCACCTCGGCTAAATCAACAACGTGCCTGTTAGACCCAATCCCAACCAGATTTTTAAAAGAAGTGATGCTTACGGTTGGAGAGCCACTCCTAAACATTATTAATTCTTCATTACATCTAGGTCACGTCCCTAAACCTTTCAAGTTAGCAGTTATTAAGCCGCTTCTTAAAAAATCTAATTTAGACGCGAATGAAATAAAAAATTACAGACCGATTTCAAACCTCCCGTTCATATCAAAAATACTAGAAAAAGTAGTATCAGCTCAAATTTGCACATTCTTGCAGGATAACAACATCCTTGAAGAATTTCAGTCAGGTTTCAGGCCCCATCATAGCACAGAAACTGCACTAGTTAAGATTACAAATGACTTGTTTTTAGCTTCAGACCAAGGCTGCATCTCATTGCTAGTCCTGCTTGATCTTAGTGCTGCATTCGACACTATAGATCATAATATTCTCATAGATCGCTTACAAAATTATATAGGTATTCAGGGACAGGCATTAAAATGGTTTAGATCTTACCTGTCTGATCGCTACCATTTTGTAGATCTAAATGGAGAACCGTCTGGTATAATGCCAGTGAAATATGGGGTCCCACAAGGGTCAGTTTTAGGACCTCTGTTGTTCTCAATATACATGCTTCCCTTGGGTAACATCATTAGAAGACATGGGATTAGTTTCCATTGTTATGCTGATGATACCCAATTATATATCTCAACTAAACCAGACGAAATACCTAAGCTGTCTAGATTAACTGAGTGTGTCCAGGACATAAAAGATTGGATGACCAATAACTTTCTTTTATTAAATTCAGATAAGACAGAGATATTACTTATTGGCCCAAAAACCAGCACACAACAGCTTTCACAATTCAGCTTGCGCTTAGAAGGATGTACTGTTATTACCAGCTCAGCAGTAAAAGATCTGGGAGTAATATTAGACAGTAACTTGTCTTTTGAAAATCACATTTCAAATATCACAAAAACAGCCTTTTTCCATCTTCGAAATATTGCTAAACTTAGGAACATCTTATCCGTATCTGATGCAGAAAAACTAGTTCATGCATTCATGACCTCCAGACTGGACTATTGTAATGCATTACTAGGTGGTTGTCCTGCATCCTCAATAAACAAGCTTCAGTTAATCCAAAATGCAGCTGCCAGGGTTCTCACTAGATCCAGAAAATATGATCATATAACCCCAATATTATCATCCCTGCACTGGCTACCTGTTCAGTTTAGAATAAATTACAAAATAGTATTACTTACATACAAGGCCTTAAATGGTTTAGCTCCCACATACCTAACCAGTCTTCTGATGCGCTACAATCCACCACGCGCCTTAAGATCACAAAACTCCGGACTTCTGGTAGTTCCCAGAATTTCAAAATCTACAAAAGGGGGTAGGGCTTTTTCATATTTAGCTCCAAAGCTTTGGAATAGCCTTCCAGACAGTGTTCGGGGAGCAGACACGGTTTCTCAGTTCAAAAGTAGACTCAAGACGCATCTTTTTAATCTGGCATACACATAACTCATCCCAGTACTCATACTCCAGTACACCTATACCGAATGGCAACTACGCTAATTCTCCCCATCTGTTCTGTATTTCTCTACCCATCCCGAGGCATCGGGAGATTTTGCCAGCTTCAGTAGACAAAGGCCGACCCTGCGAGGTTCCTGAGGCATCCAGAGAAGGACCAGCTCCAGCTGGATTCAGCTTTATGATGGTTGGAGCTACACATGCTGCTCCTGTGCTTCCAGTGATCCAGACCTCATCTGCCCTCTGCACCTACTGACTCGTCCCTATGCTGAACTGGTCTTCATGTCAATTTAAATAATTTCTGTCATATTGAATTTTCACCTGCACAACACACAAGATGTTATATTTCTATCTGTTATCGCCCAAATGAGGATGGGTTCCCTGTTGAGTCTGGTTCCTCTCAAGGTTTCTTCCTATTGCCATCTCAGGGAGTTTTTCCTTGCCACCGTCGCCGTCACCCTTGGCTTGCTCATCAGAGAAATTTCATTCATTCGTCTCATTATTATCTGCACATTTTTCTCACACATCCACACTTCCAATTATTTTCTTTTCTATAATTATTATTATTATTTGTTTTTATTTATTTATTATTTTATATATAATTATTCTATATACAGTTTTTTTTTTTTTTTTTTTTTTTTGTGAAGCTGCTTTGAGACAATGACCATTGTTAAAAGCGCTATATAAATAAAATTGAATTGAATTGAATTGAATTTGTTAACCTGTGAGTGTCCTTATGAATATGAACATGCTATATGATTAAACTCAATACCAATATTTTAATGTCACTGAACATATTTAATTTACAGTACAGTTTGTAAATGCATGTACATGTTGATTTACTGTATTAGATAGTTTTCTATTATGACTGTTCCAATTATTATCCCTTCTTCTGTGTTTTTGATTAATGCCTTCATGCGTCTACAAATGAATAGTAATTTAAACTGGATTATGTGAATATTATTTTGTTTCACTTGGAGAGAACAAAGTGGCGGTGCGCTCTGGTCGCAGTACACCAATGTATCGAGGGCACCCGAGCCGTGGTTTATACAGACAGCTGACTCATCAGAAGTCCTAGAGCTCAGTGATTTTGCTCATGTCTTCCACAGACAGTTGTTTTGAATATGAAATTGAGAGAAATTGGCATGAGAGCGTGTGAAGATGAGTGATTGCGTGAGTCTCACGTTCAATTTGTGAGATTTTGCAGCTTTGTCTTTATCAAATTAACATGTTCAACACAAACTGCTAACCGTAACAAGAACATAAACATTCATCCTTCTAAACAATGGGCAAAAATTTGCCATAGCATGGGTGGCACATGAGAAAAGAGGAGACTTTGGGCATGAGAAATCCCAGGAGACTTTGGGCATGATGCAGGGTACACTCTGGACGGATTTCTAATCCATTGCATGGCACACGCACATACTGTACACACAGTCACACACTATGGGCAATTTGGGAATGTCAATTAACCTAATCTCCATGTCTTTGGAAACAGGAGTAATTGGACGAAACCCACCAAGCACGGGGAGAACATGCAAACTCCATGCACACACACCCTGAGTTGGAAATCGAACCCTGGAGGAGCAAGGCAATAGTAGTAACCACTATGCTGTGCCACCCACACCAGCTATATCTCCTCAAAAAGTGTACTGGTTGAGCACAGACCCAATTAAGATGGCTTTTTTCCTTCTGGATCTGCTTTTCCTAGGACCGCATACAGTACATAGCAAGATTCCTGCTGCGTCCATTTTTCAGTCTAGCTTTCTGTGAGGCATACAGTATGAGGTGGATGCAGATGCAAGTGAAGACTTTTTAGAAGTGAAACACAAACTGATAACCAAAACAAGACGATAAAAATAAACTTGGATTGTACAGTATACAATGACCGAGACACAAGCCATAACATGGGTATCTGTCAGTGATGAGGTGAAGGCGGGTGCAGAACCTTTATTAAATTATCAAGTGAAACACAAACTGATAACCAAAACAAGACCATAAACATAGCCTGTGTAGACTATAGCCCTAGATTCTAGGCATTGGCCAAGACACAAACCGGATCATGCTTGGCACATGACAAAAGCTAGACAAACCCACAGCCGACAGAACATAAATATGGTGATTAACAAGATGTGTAGGTGAAAGTCATCAAGGACGTGTCTAGCTGACACTGGCACTGTAAGTTTAGATGATAATTTTCATATTGAAACAACTAAACTGCAATGCCTGTAAACATCATTCAGCAAGTTTTCTAGTAACACACCTTGTAATTTGCTAATGAATATATGAGAAGAAAAAGGGCAAATAAAGAATGCATATTTACTATGGACTCAAATGTGACTCTTTATCAAGCTACCTTGATTTCCTGAGGTATGGCCAGGGGCACTCGTCTCCAAGTTTCACATGACAGGCTAGTGCTTTACCCATATACAGCGTAATGTGGACTGTAATAAAGACTATCTACACTGTGTATCATTGAAGATGAGGAGTTCAAACGATTCTTGATTTTTTTCTGCTTCAGTGGACATGAGTGGATGCTACAGTGAAATATTTGGATGCTAAACTGAACCCAATCTATTGATGTATACGTACGTAGCATGGTCCCTGGCTGGGTGAGAGAATAAGTAGAAGAAGAGATTGCAGTGATTTGTACTACTTTGAAGATCTAAATCAAAATGTATGTTTGTCTTGAAAATGTAATTAAGACTATACAATTAGTAAAATAAAATCCAGGTTAGCGTTCAGTGTTAACCAATTCATGTTGAAAGAACGAGCAACGTCTGCCATCTTCTTACTAACATCCTTAATATAGTGGTTGAGCTTTCTGTACTATATGAGCTGATCGTTTCAACACCATATTTGACTTTTATTCCCAAATGTCTATTTGAAACAAGTTTCTTTTTCTCTTTTCTGAGCATGTTTCGTGCAGAGCGCCAGACCCCACACTGCCCTTCTGCACATGCGCATACTGTATGGGACCAATTAACCTCAGATAAACCAGTGATGATCAATAAAAATACAGTAAATGCACAGAAAAGTTAACAAACTATATATACTCTTATTACAGTACTTGGAAGCATGTCTCACTGTAACAGTACTTTTTTTTGTAAAAATGTTAAATGTTAAACATGACCATATTTAATTTTTGAGAACCAGATAACTATATTCAGTGTTACATGCTTTACAGGCAACAGCATGACAATGAACTGCCAATCCATGAACGGATCAACATTTTACAGCTCAAAATAGGATGATGATGGTAAACCCATGGGGAGCCACAAATACAATAGCAGCCAAGGCTAAACATAAAATGCGATTTAAAATAAGAACAGATTATTGAATTGTGGCAGCAGAGAGAATGAGATGTCTCTTTGATATACTGTATCGTGACGTGTACTATAAATATAATCTTTACTGTATAACCTGACAAGAACAATACATTAAAACACACACAGTCTGTTATATAATTCAAGATTCTTACCATTATCTCATACATTGTAACAAGTAAACATCTTAAAAGAATAATGTGTGTTTTATTTTTATTTTTTGTATTTTTTTACACTGCCTGGACAGCAGTATTTGGCGAAACCTGTTAATTATCGAATTCAAATGTTTCAATCAGGCCCCTTATCCCCAGTGAAGGGCATTCTAAATGAATAAGTATATCAAGACATCTTGGGCGATGCTATGCTTCCAACTTTGTGGCAACAGTTTTGGGAAGGCCTTTTTCTATTCCAACATGACACAAAGTAAGGACTATAAAAACATGGTTTTATGAGTTCGCTGTGGACGAACGTGACCTGACCTCAACCCCATCGAGCACCTTTGGGATGAACTGGAACGGAGATTGCGAGCTTTCTCGTCCAACATCAGTGCCTGACCTCATTAATGCTTTACAGAATTAATGGGTAGAAATTCCCACAGAAACACTCTAAAATCTTGTGGAAGGCATTCCAAGAAGAGTGTTAAAATTATATCAAATCTTTTAGAAAATAAGTCGCAATTAAAGTCAAAATATTAATAAGAAATCACATATGTTGTCAAGTCTTTTCATGTCAGAATTTTGAGATAATAGATCCTAATTTAAAAGGAAAATCAGATTTTTTTTTGTCACAAACTTTGGAGATGAAGTCACAATTTTGATATAAGAAGTCAACATTTTAAACATTGCGCAGAATTTTTAGATTAATCAAAATATGATGATTTTTAGCTAGGTTTTCTAGAAAAAAAACTTCAAGATACAGAGATAAAGTAAAAAATTTTTTTTACTTTGTCCATCAACAATGGACAATCTAAAACATGGTTCTGAATCAAGATAAAAAACCTACAGTAGTGTTCATACACAAAACCAATAACCAGAGTCAGATTCAAAACAACAAGCAGATCAACAGCAGCAGGTCTGAAATACAGTACTTATGAATTGAGGAGCAGAGTCTCTTTAAATAAGCACTGTGTAATTGAAAACAGGTGTTGCAGGTCAGTAATTAGAGTAATTAAGAACTTGACTGGAGAACAGAATGTTATGTGTTCTGTGTTTGTAGGCTGCATGGTACTGTAGTCTGGAAAATTCATGACACACTGAATGTGTGAAAATAATAAGTCAGATTTTTGAGATAACACACCAAACTCTTTAGAAAAACATCAGATCCAGATGCATAAATACATAAGAACGTTATATTAACATTTGCAAAACATCAATATAATAAGTCAAAATATTGCAAAAATAAAACTTTCTTCTAAAGTCTGAGGTTTTATAGAACTACAGCAGAGTTGTAGAACATACAGTGGTACCCTGGTGAGTTATTAACGAGAATTTGTATTGTGAAACGCAATTTCCCGCTAGTATGACGAAAAAGCTTCATGTGCCGAGGCAAATTTCTTCCAAAATTCCCTTTCTTATGGCATAAAATTCTTAAGGCGGGGCGTTTATATGCCGAGCTACCACTGTATTTCAAAATTACAGTATTACCTCATATAGTACATTTTTTTAAATCTTGTCATGTTTCCCACCGCTGCAGAATTGTAACCTCGGGCCACCATAATTCCTATCCAGAGGTTTCTGTCACCAAAGTCATTAAGTTTTTAAATAATTTTAAAATAATCTCATTTCAAGCACCAGATTTTTCCAAAACCTTGCAGTTTACTCATTGAGTATTTATGTATGCCTTGTGTGTTTATTGACCTTGACTTGTCTCCTTGTTATTCTGCTTTGCATCTCCCTCTGAACACCTGTGTATCAGATTTAAAATGTTTACACAGTACAGATTCGGGTTTGTGCTTGGACTTGTTTGTGTAAATTTCTGTGCATGCTGCTGGGTTCTGCCCCACCCCTGTTTTTCAATATATTTTCAGATAAGTTGCATTAAAAATGTAGACAATATTCAGAAAGAGCTGTCCAAACAGGGAGACAGTTGAATCAATTCCATGATTCATGGTGATAAATTATGCAATATAACATCTGTTGGAATGAAACTGATTACCATTATTATCCCAATTTAATGCATCTCATCCATATTACAAATAATGTGCGTCAAAGACTTAATCATGCATGCAGTTTGTGTATCTTTGTGTGTGTGTGTGTGTGTGTGTGTGTGTGTTAATGCAACAATTTTAAATGAGGGATCTTATTTAACCGCAAAACATAAGCAGTGAAAATACATTTTTGAACATTCATTCATTCATATTCTATACTGCTTTATCCTGTATTTACGGTCGCGGGGACCTGGAGCCAATCCCAGGAGACTCTGGGTACGAGGCAGGGTACACCCTGGACAGCGTGCCAATCGATCGCAGAGCACACACACACACACACTATGGTCAATTTGGGAACGCCAATTAGCCTAATCTGCATGTCTTTGGACTGTGGGAGGAAACCGGAGTACCCGGAGGAAACCCACCGAGCACGGGGAGAACATGCAAACTCCATGCACACAGAGACGGGAATCGAGCCGGGCCGGGAATCGAACCCGGACCCTGGAGGTGCAAGGCGACAGTGCTAACCACTACACCACCGTGCCGCCCATTTTTGAACATAACTTGATGAAATTGCACAGATTAGGATTATGCCGGTTTACAACAAATCTACACAATATGTTTTGGTGACAGGAAGCACTCTTGTGTATTTTCTGCAGAGTCACCATCATTTTTCACTAAAATCTGACCCAAAGGGGAGACAGAAATCTCCCTATATGCTGTTTTGATAATACCTCGGAAGCATGCATTATTCACTGATGGACCAAAGAAAGTACAATAATCCAAAGGTGCTTAATGTTTAGATTATTACCCTAACAAAGGAGTTTTAAAATGGAGGCTTGTTTTTTTTTGTTGTTAATGTGAGGCACTACACAAAAGCAAAAGTAATGATACATGTATAAGGCTTATTTAAATCCTTTAATAAATAACGAACCATACAGTTGAACCTTGGATTGTGAGCATAATTTGTTCTGGAAGCATGCTCTTACAGTATATCAAAGTGAATTTCCCCATAAGAAATAATGGAAACTCAGATGATATGTTCCACAACACAAAAATATTCATATAAAAATATAAGGTAAAAATAAAACAAATTAACCTGCATTTTACCATTGAAAAGAATCGTGGCTGATGTTAGATGAAAGAAACCAAAATAATATATATACAGTATATATACAATATATTTACTGGCATCATTACTATGCCAAAATTATCTCTTATAATTTGTAAATTTGTTTTTTTAAAAGTATCTTAATTTTTTAGTTAAAACCTATTTGTTTAAAAAATATCTTAGCTATTTTTGTTAATTTACATTGTTAACATTTACATTGTTTTGTCATCTGTAGCACCTTGGTCCTGGAGGAATGTTATTTCATTTTACTATGTACTCAACTGTATATGGTTGAAATGACAATAAAAGCCAACTTGACTTGAAATGTGAAAATGATGTTTGTTGCTAAATCTCCGAGATAAAAATGTATATCATTGTGGTGGTTCATGATATTCTGTTTTATTCCAGCAACACAGACATCAGCTCAGA
This sequence comes from Channallabes apus, assembly GCA_030522415.1. NCBI lineage: Eukaryota > Metazoa > Chordata > Actinopteri > Siluriformes > Clariidae > Channallabes > Channallabes apus. Next base: position 16,307,469 of record CM060125.1, read on the forward strand.
CAAAGCAATGTGTGTTGCTCTATACAGTGTCAAGAGTTTCTTATTTCTATCTGCTCCATTCAGGTATTAAAATATTGAAAAAAAAATTTTTCAAGGATGCATGAAGCTGAAAAGAAGTGAACGGTATGAAGCAATGAAGGTTATGGTAGCAGAACCAGTAAGAATTTAAAACTACTTTCAGCTCTGGTCAAATGTTATTTCAGCGTTTTGAGATAATTACTCTGAATTTTTTGGATACTGTAAGTAAAAATTCGGATACTAAGTTAGAGATCAGTCAACATTTTAAGATATAAGTGGCCAGTCCAGCTCAGTAGGCAGACCAATCTTCGGGGCATCTGGAAATCTCAAGATCCCTTAAGAGATCTTTAGGTCATCTTCATGAAATAAAGATATTATTAAAGAGGAAGACTTCATGATCAAAGAAGACTTCATTATAATGACTTAATAGTTTGAATAGCTCATACGTACTTGTACATACAGTATACTGTACATGTGAAACCTAGTACACAGTTAGATCTCATTGTGCTGAATAACTTTCACATTGCATGTCATGGGCTCTACTCAAAAGGAAGTCAGTTATTTTGGGTTGCTTGCGAAATGCACACAAAGGATTTTAATATACATCTCCTAGAGGATTTATACGATTGCCACCATACTGGGCCAATGTGATCTCAAGTCAATGATGATGCAAAATTGTGAAGGGATTCTTGATAACGGTTTAGCTGGTTTAGCTGTGGAGATACCTTAAACTAATCCCGAAAAGCAGCTAATACTGTAACTTCCTGTGAGTAACATCACAATAAGCAACATTTCATTGAGTGACATTATACTTTTCATCTTTTTGCAGGTCTTAATTTGCTTGAAGAGCACACAGGTTGTGTAGTGTGCCCTGGCAACGATGGAACAGATGCTTGAATCCGATCATCGTTGCTTTGCAACTATATTTGTTTCTTATATTTTCAACATACAAATCATGTTATGTAGTCAAAGTAATAGACAGTGTAAACAGTATTATTTGTGTAATGAGTCCTTTAAAAGCATTATGTATTTAAGCAGTGCACCAGAGTGAATCATGAAACATGGTTAAATGATAAATGGCATCATAGTAGTACTTTAGGATTGTTCCATAAAGGATGCACATGCTGTGTTTAATTAATGTACATGAAATCAGTTGGCACTGAGAAGGGTTGGAGAATTAATTTCACATTTAGAAGTGGCACTGGCTTAACTTCTGGGTTAGAAGGTGCTCGAGTATTAGCTGGAGATTCGGGAGCTGTAAGGCTGACTACTATTTATCTCTATTTCCTGCAAATGCTATTTATCATGCATAAATGCACTTGTGGTATAACGTCAAGTTTCCCTTGTTGATTTTGTCGATGTATCTGTAATCATGTCTAGACAAATGTGCACTGTGCAAAATGGTTTTGGTGTTTTGTTTTAAAAGCAAGCTAATACTAATACTCACTAAATTTACTGAGTAAATCCCTTTGTCGTAATGAATCTCTGCAGGCCATAATGAATACTTTAGAATAATGAGTTGGATTATATGCCACCTGTTCTTCTATTGCCCTGAATTTCTCCTGATTTCATTTGGAAATGACACAGTTCAGAAAGCACATTACTTAGAACGGCGTCTGTGAAAAGAGATGCATACATTGCTGTCGTGACCTCATAGAGACTCGATTTTGTGAGCTTGACGATCTCATTCCAATCAGCTGGCTTGTGATCTTCCAGACAAGCTCGATTTGAGGAGCAAATGAACTGAGCACATCAAGTCAAGTCAGTTTAGGCGAGTTAATGTCTGACTTTCTATTAGGATGATAACAGATAATGTGTGTTTAAGCAAAATAAGTACAGATATAAGAAACTGAAAAAAAAAAGACACATTTTGCTTGTTTTCCCTCAGTTTTTGTTTAAAAAGCTAGATTTTGCGATGTGGGGAATATGCATTTGATTTATAGATGCATAGAGTCTACTTAAACTATGCACTGTGCACAGTAAGCATTATCAAAATAATTTCAGAAAGATTAACCTGTACCTTCCTTTCATAACCCTTAATACCCGAACATTTTTAGATTTTTTTTTCTATATTAGTATATTTTAATAAATATATGCATTGGTCAGGGTTGTGCAATATACAGTGACATATCCTCCTTTTTTTTGCAACACAGCCTAGGCAATATGATGAACTGAATTTTATTTCACACACACATGACTTAGCAAAAATGCAAATGGGTTACACAGGTCAAGGAATAGCAGAGATACATACATTACTTTATCACACTCGCTTCTTTCTATTTCTGTGCAGAACCCAGGAACCTACATTACATATGTAACATTTTGCTTTCTTTACAGGCGTGCAAATATTTTTCTGTAATGGTATTTATTTATAAATTTTTTAAAATATACAATATGTTTGGAAATAGTGAATGGTTTTGTTGAAGACATGATAAACATATTTACCAACAATTGTACTATAAATCATATTTGACTTTTGCACATTACTATATGTTTACACTTTTAATCATTATTTTTTGCGATGTAGCGGTATAATTTACAACTTTTAAAAGTAACAGTAACTTTGGTATTACCTGACATGAACCCAAATGTGCATGTTAATGTATGAAGCCTCCTCCTGTCAACACACTGGCAGAGCTTCCATTTAAGCAGTTTTTTTAATTATTATTATTTATTGGTCATTGACCAATGCAGTGTTGCTGTGTAATTTTTTCCTACCCTGCCAGAATTTCCTACCAGTAGCAGGAATTTATAGTTAGATCAGTAAGCTCTACTTTCTCAAACTATCATATAGTGCTGCAAAAATGTAGTACAGTTTTATCAAAGGTAACATCTCCTGACATACAGGTAGCACTTTTGTGACATGTTTTTGATGATATCAGAGTATATACCGCTTCAACACTAGCAATATCTATGCTTGGAGTAGTAGCATGAATTTATGGGTGTTTATAATTTTGCTCTGCACATGTGAGTTAACCGATGGTTAGGATGAATTTATAGAACACCGACACGGATCCTTGCCGCAGTTTTTTTTTTTTTTTAAATCTCGCATTTTCGCCCCTAATTTGGTCATATCCAATTCCAACCTGTCATGCGTTTTCCCATCAAGGCTACGACTACCAGTCAGAGAGGGCCGAAGACTCTCTGAAGCTTCTCTGCCAGCCGCATCTTTTCGAACTGCTCGCTCACGCACCGTCGGTGGCAGCGCTATTCTCACAGACAAAGTTTTTAGGGTTAAAAGAAAACCTTTGTAGAAAATCATACAATTATTATTTAAAAAAAAGATGCACACATTTTGTGTGCAGTTGTTCAAATATTGTAGTTCATTTTAATAGTGCCCTTGCATTTTCCAAAAGCTGAATTAAATCTAAAAATATATATATATTTGGCTATTCTTCATCAAATATAAAAAACAGTTTCCTGATTTGTCACAGTAGACAGTCACATCTGATAGATAGAGGAAGCTTGTTCAGAATGTTCCAGGGTGTTTTCTAGTGTTTCTATGGTGTCGTGGTCCAGCGGGAAGTTTTTGTTGGCAAAAAGTTGTGGTGACGTTAATTTTGAAACGTTACAGACATTGGGACACGATTGGTAGCAGGTTTTTTTTTTTTAAGTTACAATGATTAACTACTTAAAGAAATGATGTCAGACCAACATTGACCTGGTTTGAACCTGGGATCTTCCGAACTGTAGTCCAATGGCTTAACCACTGAGTTACCCCTGGCCCGTTCACTACCGTTCAAAAGTTTGGGGTCACTTTCTAACTCCATGTGGGTTCATGATTTTTATTTCTTTCTACATTGTAAAGGAATGCTGAAGGCATCCAAAAATGCATTAATCTCCTTTGAACAGTTGATATTGAGATGTTTCTGCTACTTCTGCTCTGTAAAGACTTCATAACGCCTCTAATCTGAGCTGCTGTTAATTGGTCATTTTTCAGGCTGATAACTCTAAATGAACTTCTCGTCTGCAGCAGAGGTAGGTTTTGGTCTCGTCCTCCTGGGACGGCCTTCATGAGAGCCAGTTTCATTATGGTGCTTGACGGATTTTGCAAATGCACTTGACAATACTGTTCTTGCAAGAACTATTACAGAAAGGCTGACCTCTGTGTCTTAAAATAACAACTTACTGTTGTTTTTCTTGTTGTTACATAATTACCTAATTCCATATGTGTTATTTTATAGTATTGAAATCCCCAGTATTGTTGTAGAATGTAGAAAATAAATCACTAAACAAAAACAAAGAAATTTGCAAGTAACCCCAAACTTTTGAACGGTAGTGTATATTGCCATGTCAAACAAAGAGCTCCACAAAATAACTCATTCAAGTCCAAAAATACTAGATAACTGCAATTTATCAAAACATTACATCAGACAACAGCGAAATGGGGAAAAAAAACCTGCTTTGTGATGTAGTTGGATGCGAACATCATATTTCAGTAAAGTAATTTGGGAGCTATGATGCACTTTTTGGTAATATTTCTTTAAAAAAATGTAACTGAGAGATATCGCTACAACACTCAGGAAAACTAAGGACCGGTATTAATTATGACCTGCATCCACTGAGTGTGTTTGGACACTGGTTAGGAATCAAACGTGGGCCTTCTGCATGAGCCACTGATGCCCCGTGAGATATAAATAAGACTATTTGGAGTGGTTATGGTTTATTCCATAAAAATGCTTAAAGGCAGCGGTGTTGCTAGGCATAAAGCTCTACTGGGACTCGGATCCCTCGTTACTCAAATCACACATTAATTTTTCTTTTTTTCTTGAATGTCTGTTGCATGTGTGAAACGTGCTAATGCGAGATACAAACTGAAGACTTTTCTGAATTGTAATTAGAGGAGGCAATAAGGCTTGAGTCGAAAAGGGTAAATTGGTATTATTTACAGTATAAACTTTAGTCCCATCGAGGTATCACATGGTTAGGTGTGATTGTGGATGTACAGTATTTCACTGGTTATAACGTCCACACTGCTGTTCCTGCACAAGCATTCCATGGTGTAACAGGCTGGTTTGTAAGTTTTTTCATGTTGTAAAAGATACACCATCAAGCAGCTTAAAAAAAACTTACATTTGTATAATAATTTAGACTTACTGTAGCAGACGCCCTTATCCAGAGGGACTTACATTTTTATCCCCTTATACATCAGAGGGTTAAGAGCCTTGCTCAAGGGCCCAATAGTGACCATGGGGTTTAAATCTGGGACCTTCTGAACTGTAGCCTAATGCCTTCACCACTGAGCTACCCCAGTACATCTGTCCTTACGTCAACAGGAATGTGGTCCAGCAAGTGATGCCCCATAATGTTCAATCAAGACATGTATTTATCTATGATTTTGGTTTCTGACTGGTGCCACAGAAAGTGACTGTGAGCTTGAACCCTGACAATACCACAGCCCTGTCAGTGGAAGGACCTTTTTTAAAGTAGAGCTTAGCTGTGTCCTATCTTCATGTGTTTTGGCAGAAGTATGTGTTACCTTGTGTGAATTGTAGCATGATAAAAGAGCACTGGATGACGGGGGCGGCATGCTAGGTTACCAAATTGGAGCAAAAATTGGAGAAAACTCCATATACTGTACATGATATGAAGAATGATTGTGGAACTGTAGACACTGGCGTTTTGAGCACTTTCTGAGTTGCTCCAGATACTGTAGAGACCACCGCCGCCCCCCTGTATGAAGGAAGTGGGGAAGTTGTACTGTAGGTGTGGAAATTCCGTCAAAATAGATGAAAGAGAAAATGAAATTGAAGTTGTAATCATTTTCCCAAACACTAAATTATTTAAGAAATCCATAATCGTTTTTTTTTCTTACTTAACCAAACAACCTAATTCACGTCACACACTTTTTGTAATATCGAACCGGCAGGAATGAATCCCAACCCCACAGGTTTCTGAGTTCCCTGCTGTCAGTCTTTCCACGTCCCAGTGATAAGAACACCACCCACCTTGCTCTCTCTCTCTCTTTCTGATTGTGTGTGTGTGACTTGACAGCCTGTGCTTCACAGCTTCGCTTACCTCCTGTAGGAGCCTCAAACCGCTTTTGCCTTGAAACGGTCCTGAGCTCAAAACAATAACGCTTCCTAATTGGCTGTTGCACTAAACCATGGGGCGGATCAAGCTTTAAACACTCGACCTATCGACATTTTTCACATCACTTTTTCTAAAATATCATGTGAAAAGATTAAACGAAAAAGAAAAAGGCGCACAGGTTTGTGATGTAATTCTTTATATCCATCGTACCAAGCACAGATTTGATGCATTTCACATTACAGACAAACATTTGACAGGATCCAGCGATGACTGTTCTCCTCATCCTAATAAATAAATAAAAATTCATGGCTACAATAATTTTAGACCAGGGCTAGGATTTGTGCTGGGTGCAGGAAACCCAGGAGTTGTGATCTAATTTACTTTTTTTTCTGACTAATGCATGTGGAATACATATCTCACGACAGAAGACATGGTAGGAGATCCAGGTGTGTAAACAAGATGTATTTTGTTGTTTCCTATACATTTTCCTATAACCCCAGTCTGAGCGGTGCCATTATTTTAGCTCCTCGGATGAAGCGCTAAGCTCTGCAGTGTCCGCCTGCAAGACAGACACATCATTAGTCCTGAAGCACACAGAGAAACAGAGCAGACAGACATCAGGCTCAGAATAAATCAGCTCCAGGCTAAGATTGAGAATGCTGAAGGCGTGTGTACAGAAAATCCACAAATCCAAGAACAGCATGGTTGTGCGTGTGTGAGTTTATTTTTTCTTCTCTTTTTTTTTCTTTGAAGTAACAGAAATCCATCAACGTGTGGTATCTTACGTACCTCCAGCTTCTCCGTCTCCGGTTGAGCTGGAAGAGACTTCTGTGGCGTGTGAAAAGCCTGAAGCAAGAGGTTAATAAGAGTAAGCTTTAAAAAGATTTAAAGAGAAGCATGCTCTGTTGCAGTGTCTCTCTCTGTATTTTTTCATACGCATACAGTACACACATAGCATGGGAGGTTTAATACAGTATAATAGCATGGGAGGTTGAATATAATACACTAGGTGGTGCTGGACAGCCGTTGGAATTATTCTCACCCACTGCGTGACCACACACACAGTGTATCTTAAGGGAACGATCGTTCAATTTGTCTGAGATCAAAGTAAAAATGTAAGGCTATGCATGTAAGTTACGTTAAAGTAAGGTGTTAGATTGTACTGTACTGTACATAGGTGGAAGTGAGTGAGTTTGTATGAACATTGTTACCTTTTTCGCTTGCTGGACCTCATCTGTTGATTTGGACCTGCTCTTGACTGTCTGCTTTTGTGGCGAGGTGGTCTGTTTCATAAGAAATGAAAATGAACAATATAACAAAATAATAAGGCTCTGATTGAACTGATTTTTTTTTTACATAATACACTCAGACACTCAACCACTGACTTTATTCTCAGCTTGTTCCATGGCTTCTATCAAAGTACAGCTCAATCAGTCGAGGGTCCGGTGCTCCCAGCAGGCAGTTCTCTGGAAAGAAAAGAAAAAAGAAAGAAAGAAAAAAAAACATAGTGTATAAAAAAAAGCAGAACTCTGGATAAATGCATGATGTAATTAATGTTTTGTCGCTGATGCAAACTCATTATGAGCCACTCCTGCGTCATATCCCGGCATTGCCTTTTTGACCTGAACGATTTAGTCGAAAAGAAGATGACATGCAAAGGCCAAAGGCGTGGTCTGGCTTTTCTTGCATTGCAGCTCAAGAGCTTTGAATTTGTCTAGCGGAAATATAAAACCCTCATCAATGTTGCATGGAGCAATAAATCAGAATCATATCATTTTATAACCCGGGGAAGTTTTGAAATGGGAACTTCTTCAAAGCTTCAATTTTTATGAAGGGTTTTCAAGTTCAAGTTACATTTACGAAAGGCATTCAAGTCAAGGTGGGACTTTTAATTGTGCAGAATAACAGAATGCAGTTATGAGAGCAGAAAAAAACTCCCTTCATTTCTCTATATAATCTCCTGCTACACTAATGCACTTATCCCAGTTTTTCACTAGTGCTTGAATACCATCAAGGTAGAAAGTTTTCTCAGGACACCGGAGCCATGATCGGACTGCCGGCTTCATGTCTGGAACACTGGCCTCCCAGGAACTCCTTTAATAGCCCAAATATGTGAAAATGGCATGGAGCGAGGTCAGGAGGGTATGCAGGATGTGGAAATAACTCCCAGACGAGTTCCGGTAATGTGCAAGTGGTGTTGGTGAATGATGCAGACACGCGTGTTTTAGCTACTGTATCAGTCGATTTTCAAAGATCAGGCATTCCACTTGCTAAATGCTCACAGGAATGACTGCAATGGGCTCTGAGCCACCGGGGCCAGGATTGTCATTCATGAACGTACATTCTTCTTTAAAATATTTGAACCTTTTACATTTTCGAGTCTCATTACCGTACTGTACTTGTCAATTACGTTTACATTTTCATTTACCAGAATTTTCATCATCAAGTCCCAGTTTGACTTGAACGCCCCTTGTATAAGTGCACTTAAGTGCACTTGGAATGAAATGTTTGATTGCATACTTGGGTTCATGTTATTATGCTCTTGGTTAAAACCTCCTAAATCTGTCACAATTAAAATAATAATAATAATAATAATAATTAATAATAATAATAATAATAATGCCCATAGCACAGGGTGAGATCCTATAATCTAGTAACCTCAGTACCAGGTAGGGACCTATAAGAGCAAAGTAAACACTGGGCCAAAAATCTATATCTATAAGTAAAATATGAGTAATGACATTTACAAGACAAACATGGGGCACGAATAGCACAATTGTGGTGGGTCAGTAATGTAGGTGCTGATGAATTATATTACTATAGTAGCTCTGAGCGTGCCAGATATACCAGTGCACTCATTTTAATCTTATTAATTTGAAGAGAAAAAGAAATATAATCTGGTAAGGGGAAAGACTATTTATAGCTGCTATGATGTAGCCTGAGAATGTTCCACAATATTAATGGCAACTACAAATGGATAAAAAAAAAACTGGTTTAGAGAAATCCATCACAGTACTGCTGTTGAATAATAAGAGGAATAAAACACCTCAGATGGTGCGATTAATGGAAAATTATGAGTTTTGTAGTTTAGATTATTTGCACATCATGTCATGTTTTATTCTTTATTCACATCTCCACTCACTATTGTTGTTTGTACTCAAGGTCTTTGGATCAGATAAACGTACCACACACCACAGGTCTGTCCTGGTTTTCGAGATAGTAAGTTTATCACACTGTTCCACCTCTTTCGTGTACCAGTGTGATACACACATTACAATTTGCTGACAATTTTAAAGCCATTCCTGTGCCCCGAATAATTATCTGGTCCCACCATCATCTTCAGTCTGATTCTGTTTTATTTTCACAATGAAGCTTGTATTGACTCAGACTCCAACGAGAGCTCATCTTCATCTGGGCAACTTTAAATGATATATGAATTCAAGGTTGCTTTGTCATAATTACAATTGCACATTAATGCTGCACTGCATTTCACTTCATTCATTCATTCATTTTCTATACCGCTTAATCCTGTGTTCAGGGTTGCGGGGGACCTGGAGCCTATCCCAGGAGACTTCGGACACTAGGCGGGGTACAACCTGGACAGGGTGCCAATCCATCGCAGGGCACACACACACACACACACACACACTCACACACCCAATCACACACTAAGGGCAGTTTAGGAACGCCAATTAGCCTAACCTGCATATCTTTGGACTGTGGGAGGAAACCGGAGTATGCATTTCACTTATTAGTATTTATTTATTTATTTATTTTTACATATCTTGTATCTTTTTGTTCTTAGAAATGCAGTAGTAACTTCTGGTCGGTTCCCACAATAAACTGCATCTACTGACTATATGTAAGATACAGTACAGTGTGTAATCACATCGACAATCTGTCTTTGTGTTACTGTCTCCATTGCTGCTGGATATCTGGAATTTCTGGAATTTTCATTTGGGATCATTAAAGCATCCATCCATCCATCCATTCATCCATCTATTACCATTGAGTCATATCGAAGTAAAGTCATCAGCAGTTCTGTGATCGGGACTATGTGTTACAGTATAGTACACTACGATTTCTGTAGTATAACTAGAAATTGACTCCCAAGACACAAACAGAATAAAGTCAAGCAAACAGGTGGTTATATGATCATTCATTGTAACAGCAGGAAACCAGGAAGTAAACAGAAGGGTCATGTGACATTAGTTAATGTCATAAATGAGTCATTAATCGTTTATATAGTAGAGTTGATAGTACAGTTTTCGTGCCATGTCACACTGATCGGGTTAAAATAGTGACTGGAGGTGACTAAGTATGTCAGCATTTAAAAAAAAAAATACATATATAGGAAATGACTCATCCGTCCATCACCTCCTCATGCAACACACATCTACTGTAGCATTCATTAGTTTAGCCTCTGTGTCGGCACAGCAGGTGCCAGGCAAACTATTCAGTGGCTATGTCAGGTTAACGATCAATACAAAAGCCAACCAAGGAACAGAGCCAAGCGCTACTCCACCACTCTCAGAACAGTCTGCATTACCAGACGGTATCGCCATGGCAACAAGAAGGCAATGAGAAACTGACAGATGAAGTGTTGGAAGTGTCAGGCATGGTCCCTCCGTGGCACATTTAGAAGCCACCTGCCTGATCTTAAAATATGATTTTCCTGCATAAACAGATATCAGTTCACTGGTAATGGGGGAAAAAAACAGGTTTCTTTGGGTTTTTTTGAGAACTTGTAAAATGTTTTTTTTTTTTTCACTCTTTTTTGTTTGTTTTTGTTATTTTTTTTATTTACTTTATTTTTTATCTCTTATTATAGATATATTTCTGTTTTCCTTAAGTGATGTAGGTTTGGAGCTTCTTAAAGCTATTTTGCTTTTCTAGTTAAAAAAAAACATGTATGTTCTAGGAATCTACAAGGAGTTACCATTAATGGTTCCTCCAGTCTGGCAAACTGAAGAACTCCCTCTAAACTCCTTTAGGTCCAGAAAAGGTCCAGAGTCCAAATTCCTCCAGGATGGGTTTGCCACCAGAATCTGAAAGCTATATCTGTCTGTTTCTATATCTCAATTTGTGTGGAATTATGAATTATACACTGTATAGCTCCTTGAAGAAGCAAGGGCAAGCTCTCATTCATTCCACATTTCATATCAACAGGTCATCATCAGGCATTGTGGCTGATTTCTAAAACGGTTAACCCAAGTGATAAGAAAAAGGCAAGCATTGATGAAAGCTTCATTCATTCATTCATTCATTCATTTTCTATACCGCTTAATCCTGTGTTCAGGGTCGCGGGGGACCTGGAGCCTATCCCAGGAGACTTCGGGCACTAGGCGGGGTACACCCTGGACAGGGTGCCAATCCATCGCAGGGCACACACACATACACACACTCACACACCCAATCACACACTACGGGCAATTTGGGAACGCCAATTAGCCTAACCTGCATATCTTTGGACTGTGGGAGGAAACCGGAGTACCCGGAAAGCTTCATTGTCAATTCAAACTGTCATTCTAAAATAAATCTTAAAAGATATATTGGAATTCAATATGATTTTCTTTCTTTTAAGAGTAACAAAAGAAAAGACTTTTCACTCCTGGAAATTTACTTCTATCGGTAAGTAAGTCCATCCAAACCCAACCCAGGTTTAGTTAGTTGAATCAATCTCCAGGTTTTTTACCCATCATTGTTTTGTCTGCTAATTTAAAAGTCAGCCCCATGTGATTCCTCTGCCTCAATATGATTTGTGGTTACAATTAAACAGTAGCTTGTGAATGGTAGGATTAATGAAGCCATTCCAAGTTTCTTCAGCATTTTTGTCAAAGATAGGAATATAACATCATTTTGGAGATCTTCTGCATTCTGTATTCTAAAGCCAATCAAAAAAAATCTTAATTTAAAAAAACGATCTACAATGTGACCAGCTAGCAAGACAACCATCAACAATGACCCTCCTCATCCTCACGTCAGATTGAAACACGTCGACGGTTTCCATCTCTCAACTCTCTCCTTGAACTTTGAGAAAAGTGAGGCAGTGAGCAACGATGCAGAAATCTGCTCATCTCAGCGTGGTTCCACTCAATGCAGCAATTATAGACAAGCAATTATGACAAGAAAGCCAGTAAACATATCTGCTGGAAAACACTCGAAAGTCTGCGTCTTACAGCAGGAACAAATCGTGTAATTGCGGCACACAAGGGCTTGGAAATGATGAACCCTTACCTTGCTGAGACCGAGGATGCTTGTTAAGTCTAGCCTGCCGCTGGTGAAAAGTAAATGGAGGCAGCAGAGTAAACAGGAAAACCCCACTGAGTATATGCACGCACACACACATATACAGTATACACACGAGATGGTTTTATAAATGTTAGATTTCCACATAAAAAAGATTTTCGAATGATAAGAAAGCGAACCCCCACCTTGTAGACACTCCTTTCCTTCCTGTACCTCTTATTCTCTATGTCCTCTTTCCCATTTTCTACTTTGACACCCCACCTCTCTCTCTCTCTCTCTCTCTCTCTCTCACACTCCCCTCACTCTCCCCCATCTCCCTCCCTCCCTCCCTTTTTCAGCTTGGACCTCTAAGCTGTGATGGCTGATTCTTGCTCTGAATTTGATTAAGGCTTACCTCCTCTTCACTGTCTGTTCAAGAGGTTATTAATACTGTATGTCTCCTGGAAGCGACTTGCCCAAAAGAAAAAGGAAGAGTAAGAGAGATGCAGAGAAAAGGATGCATCCGAGTCTACATTCCTCTATTCAAGAGCCTCTGTGTGTGTGTGTGTGTGTGTGTGTGTGTGTGTGTGTGTGTGTGTGTGTGTGTGTGTGTGTGTGTGTGTGTGTGTTTCAGGCATTACGAGGCAGGAAAAGCGCCACAGGCATCCATCAGCGTCAGGAGGCCAAACAGATCACACACCATCCATTATCTCATTCTCATTCCAAAGTCCTTTAGCCACCAGACACTGCAAAGCGCAGCGCATGAACGAAACTACATGTACACCCTTCCTTAAGAGCTTTAAGTTCGGGGCACCATTCAAGATCTCAATAAGTAACCTGATCACTTTGATCTTATAGTAAATTGAGATGGATTATGCCACTTTTTAAAAAAATTAAATATGAAAAAAATACAAATAATAATGCGTTTACCCCAGAAAGACCCACTGGAACTCAATACGTGTGAATACAGTACTGTGCAAAAGTCTTGACCCTCCCTTATCCCCCCCCCCCTCAAAGAGACAGACTTTCTTGAGAAATAGTTCTCAAGACATCCATCCATGTTTTTTCTCATTTTTGTTCCAGTCCCTGGATCTGAGCAATGTTTTTCGTTTGTTATGCCACATAGTAACCTAGGAATTATTCAAGCATTAAAAAAAAGCATCTAACTTAATGCATGAACCAGTTAGAAACAGGTGCAGATGATGACAGATGATCAGCAAGAGATATCAGTACAGTATACTGCTGATGCTGAATGCTGAGTGGTTGGAACAGACGAGAGGGGAAATGAGGCCGCTGCCGAGGTTGTTACATAAATAACCAACATATCTAACCTATTTACCGAAGTATATTTAGACACTTCATTGTGCAGCCCGTCACAATAAAACATTTGGTCACATTTCTTTAATTGAATGGACATCATTTCATTTCATTTGATATAAAGAAATGAAAGAGGCTCAAGACTTTTGCATAGTACTGTACACCGTATAAAATAATTAAATAATACTCTAATACCCAATCAAAATAAAAATTCAATGTGTTTTCTATTCAATGTGTACATTTCAGGTTCCAAATACTCATGTGCAGCATTCGTTGTGAGCTGTTTCTGATTCAGAATTCAAAACCTGGGGACGTATTTGAAAGTGCTGTGAGATTTCTTTTTATGATGATAATTTACATTATGAAAGTACAGCTTAGCAATGAACATTGATGGAATTGTGTGTTTATGTGTAAATAAAGTAAAAGCGACATTGAGGATAATGTCTAAGAGGCATCGTTGCTACAGATAACTGCTGTAGATTGCTGTAGATACTGTAACTAACTATACAGTATGTGCAACCAGATCAAAAGGATGTGGTTAGCTGGCTTCCTGTATCTCGGAGGGAGCACATTAACCTCCGTTCTCCCATTTGGTAGCCTTCATATGGTAGGGAAGAGCTGGCTGGTGAGTGGGAACCAAGTCCAAAGACCAAATTAATGACAAATAAATAAATTAAAATGAAAATAAAATGTGCACATGAAAGGAATCCTGGGTCTTTCTTTAAGCATTTAATATATATTTGAGATTTGAGGATCATTTTTCAAATAAATAAATTTTGCTGAACATTAACACTGTGCCGATCCACAAAAACTGTAAACATCTTATTCCGTTCTCCATTTTAACTTATCAAGTTCTAAAAGGTCTTTGAGCCGAGTGTCCTCCATTTTACCCCCAAGCAGCCTTCATGCTCAGTGCAAGCACTCTCGAAATAGAAATACATCCATTATGGAAGAGCTCCACTTCAAACCACTGTTTCCCGAGATGGGTTAGAGCACTCTTTAGTTAGATTCCTGTCTCCAGGCTCTGTGGAGCAAAGTGAAGCCGTGGAAGAACCCACTTCCTCGTTTCCTTCCGTGTTCGAATCGGGTTCTGTGAGATTTTCTGTAGACCTCACTGTCTCACTCCTTTGCTCCTTCTGATCTTCCTCTTCCTCATTAGGTTCCTCCAGAGGCAGCTGGAGAAAGTTAGGCAGGATCAGGTCCTCTTTTTTTAGAAGGCCACGTTGCTCATCAGCATTGCTCCACTGAGTTCGGTTCAACAGCTCCACCAGACCTGGAACAGTTTCATCCAAAAGGATTAGGAGAGTAAAACATCACAGCCTGAAGTGTGTTACTGTGCCACTACACGAGGCAGTTAACGAAGACTAAACCTTTACCTTCCATATCATATGCTCTTCTCATGACAGGGTTTTTCTGTTTGGGATTTGATCGATAAAGACCCGAAGCGCTCAGGTCAACATCCACTGCACCTCGGCGTGCCTGGAGAAAAATATTGCAAGCTGTCAAGTCATATTTCATATTTCATTTATTTATCCAGTTTTTATACTGTATGCTACAAGGCAAAGGTTTGGACACACATTCTAATTTCATGGTTGTTCCTGATTTTTATTTCTTTCTGCAATGTTGAAGGTGTCCAGAATATGCAATAATCTCATTTGAACAGTTGATATTGAGATGTATATCTGCTACTTCTGCTCTGTAAATCCTTCATAACAGCTCTAATCTGAGATGCTGTTTGTTAATTGGTGATTTCCGAGGTTGGTGACTTTAAATGAACTTCTCCTCTGCAGCAGAGGTAACATTTTGATCTTGCTTTCCTGGGAAGGTCTTCATGAGAGACAGTTTCATCATGGAGCTTGATGGGTTTTGCAAACGCACTTGACACAATACTGTTCTTGCAAGAACTCTTCAGAAAGGCTGACCTTCATGTCTTAAAATTACAGTTGACTGTTTTTGTTGTAACTTAATACCCTAATATCATATCGAGTTTTGAAATAATAAATTTTTTTTACTTTTGTCCAAACTTTTGAATTTTACTCTATATTGCATAATGAAAGATTCTTTTGACATGTTGCTTATTACAGTGGTACCTTGGCATATGATCTTAAGAACTGAAATTTAGCAAGAAAGAAGAATTTAGCATGTGAAGAATTTTTGGCATACAGTACAAGAAAACGAGGCGAGCCAATGGGGACGGGGGGTGGGGGGAGGGGGGGGATGGGTTCAGCATTTTGTGCAAGATTAAGTGAAGATGTAGCACCATGGGTTCCAAGAATGCTATCAGTAGCAAGAAAAAATGGAGCCACTTTCAGTTTGTTTTTTAAAGATGATATTTCATATTTGACTTCATTTACTTCTATTTTATAAAGGTTTTGATTGTTTTTTATATGCAAAAATATGATTATAGTGTTGGATTATAGTATTATCTGCTTTTACATTAATTCCTATGGGAAAATGTGTGTTGCAAAATGAATTTGCACCTTAAGAACTCACCTGCTGAACAGGCTAAATTCATATGCAGAGGTACCGCTGTACTTAGAAAATGCACACTATTAATTACATAAATGAGCATTGGTAAGGGTGTCCCTGTTAACATGGCTTTGGAAATTAATTTTATATTTCCGATAACAGTCATGAGTACTTTTCAATTCACCTGTAATGCAGAAACTGGAATCTTCGAGGCAAGACTCTGTTCCAAACCTGATCATGAAAGATAATTTCATTAGTATATTAGACATAAATAGATTTTACTTGTGTTTCAGCAGAGTCCACTGGACATTTGAGTGTGTTTAAGGTTTGAGAAACAGTGGCAGAGCCCCAGATGACACAAATTCATACAGACATGATCTACACAGGTACTTGACCTCCTGCATGGTGGGAACAATCCAGTCGTTGTGTAACTGGCCCACTCAAGCAAGAGATGAACAGAAAATGTTAAGAGAAAACGCAATCCAAGTAAGTGTGTATGTGTGTGATGATAGAGGCAACCTCTCAAAACCTCAAAGGATTCATGTTATGTTGTGAATATTCTCAGAGCTAGTCATGCCTGTGAGTAAGACTACTGCTAGGAGATCATGAGATCACATTGCAGATATTAAACAGATTCTGTTGCATCGAACGAACAGATACCTTTTACTTTGTCCAGGATTAGTGCCTTGTTGGCCAGATTGGTGACGATTGTGTTCATGTTTATCAGCTCTTGACTTTCTTTCTGAAAGAGCACAAATGACAGGATGAGATGTAGATGAATGGTTTCCACCAAAAACAGTTCACATATGTGTATACTGACATCATTTAATGTAAATTACAAATAAAATACATATAGTTTGTTTCTTATAGAAGCTCTGATATCTAATAAGCTGTATATCTGATATCTTTTTAAGCTGTATGTAGACTAACAATCATTGTTTTAGAAGTTAATGCTTAAATTTAGGACTACTCAGGTACAGTAATAAAGGGGATGAATTATGTAACATTTACTTTTTAATAATTTTTAGACATTCAGTTTGGTCTCTAGTGGGCATTTATACTGTAAACATCTTTTCCCATTCTTGTATTCTTTGGGGCCAATTAGAATTTCCCCTTAACGTGACATTATATAAGAAGAGCCCCTCCCCTTGCTCTGATCTCTATAGAGATCAAAGTTTTTTTTTTTATTATAAATTTATGTCAACAGAATGAAGACAGAATTTCAATTAGACGTTCCTGGGAGGCCGGTGTTTCTGCCATGAACTATGCAGTCAGATCGTGGCTTCAACGTACTGAGAAAAATTTCTACTTTGACTGTATCCAAGCTCTATCTAAACACTGGGATAAGTGCATTAGTGTTGCAGGGGATTGTATTATTCTGCAAAATCAAAAGTCCCATTTGACTCAAACACCCCTAAATGTAACATATTATTATATTATAACTCATTACATGTATCACAACTCAATTAGTTGGGGCAGAATTTTTTTTTTTTTAATAAATCTTATTAAACCTGCTATATAATTGTATTTTAAACTGTTTCTTATTGCTTTCTTGCTTTTGCTATGTTTATTAATTAAAATTATGCTATTTTTATATTTTATTAAAGCAATCATTTTGTTAATGGATGTGTAAACTGCACATTGGCAATCGACTGAAATTCAGGTTAAGCACAAATTACATTATAAATATGGACATGTTCCTCACATAAAATATTGATTAGCAGACTGACTGAAAATCCTAAGCAAAGAGACTCATTCATAGAGGCAGCACTCACCATGGTGACACAGACATCCTGGGGCCGGAGACGGTGTTTTTGGAGAAGCGAAGCCAACGCTTCCTGTAGAGTCTTGCTGGCTTTCACCACCATAGCCACAGTCTTACCTGTGAACACTACATCCAGACTGGATAAGACACACACACAGTGTGCAACATTAATACATAAAAGTCATCGGTGTACATATTCATGCATAAATTACAGCATTTACAAGCATATTTAGATTTAGAAAAAAAATTCACTAAAAATGAAAAATGTAAATAAGTGGTCCGTCAGTTAACAATAAAATAAATAACATAATAATAATAATAATAATAATAATAATAATAATAATCATGTAAAACATTTGTAACATTCAAGTGTAAAATATACAAGTCATGTTTAGTTTAATATTTATATATTTCTGAACATAAGAAATTTTCACAGTTTGTGGATAATAAGGATATTTAAAAAGGGTTTAAATAAATATATTACAGCATTTATGTGCATATCTAGATTCTTAAATATTTTTTTCACTAAAAATGGTGTCATGGAGGAAAATAAAAATGCAAATAAGTTGTCCATCAGTTAATAATAATAATAAAGAACATGAACACTGCAGACTCAAATCTTCACCCGTCTGTAGACAGGAGCCAATGGCAGAGACATTCTGTCATCTTGTCAATCACAGTAGCCCTAGCCAATCAAGAGTGCCTTATTGTTCATGTATGTGGAAGATGACATTGCAGCTTTCTCCTGAGTGTGTTACTCTGCCCCTGAGGGGCGGGTGAGCCGGTTGAAAAGAACTGAAGGATGATGAGAAAGAAATGCCGTGTCAAGCAGCAGGAAGTGAGTGTACCTCAAAGACATATCTATTAATCTAACTTTGCTAAATGGAGAATTTGGCATTTTCATCATGACCTGGCATTTACTTGCACTTTGACTTAAACCACAGACAGCAGGTGGATTTTTTTGTAGGTGTTGATATTTGGCAACAGCGGGTTCTTATAAGGTGTTCTCGCCAAGTTTCATTTTGTGTTTGTTGTCTGAGTTTTCTGTCGGTCTACTGTATGTCACAACAACAATTT
The DNA here is from genome assembly GCA_030522415.1 of Channallabes apus. Classification (NCBI taxonomy): domain Eukaryota; kingdom Metazoa; phylum Chordata; class Actinopteri; order Siluriformes; family Clariidae; genus Channallabes; species Channallabes apus. Next base: position 16,326,376 of record CM060125.1, read on the forward strand.
TTGAATTGACTGCTCTTTCTTTCTATTTTCTGATCACTGCTTGGTCCAAAATTTAAAAGTAAAAATGAGAAACGCAATTCACCAAATTTTCCATCTAAATAAATTCAGGGTCAAAAATATCAAATGATCTAAACAAGTACATGGACGTAGTTAATAACCCTATGATCCTAATGATCTACTGTATATTGTATATGATTATAAATTATCTACGTATAACAGTACCCGGGACGTAGTTAATAAATGGCTCTTACGAGAGGTACTAGTGGCTTACAGGCTCACTAGTTAACAAGTAAGGCCAAAATGGCTTCAACTAGTGGCTATTTTGGCCTTTACTAGTTTATTAGTTAAGCATTTTGGCTGTTAATAGGTAACTAGTGCATACCAGTCATCAGCTAATTGATCATAAAGTGCTTGATATCAATATCAAATTTCAATATCAAATAAATGCTAAGGGCTTGCCATAAGGCTCTGAAAGCTTTATCTGTTTAAAAAAAAAGTGCCAGCTAATGTAAATTGTAAACACTTTGAGCTTAACTAGTAAAGCCAAAATGCTGGTCATATAATTATCATGATATATTAGCACTAAAAGAGTCATAGCTCATTATTTACCTCAACCAAATATCAGAACCATGAAAATCCTTGCACACGGAGAACACCTGCACGTACACCCATAACAAGTCTAATCAAAAATCAACTGCGTAAACATTCATGTAACACGCCTAAGTTATTTTTAAGAACATCCATGGAGGTTATCGTGCAGTGAATTCAGCTGCTGTGCACATGGGCACAAATAATAACTAAATAATGTCTAAAAGGAACTTGAAGTTTTTAAGGGAAACTGTACGATCAGCAAAGATGGTGGTGAGAGCGATAACATCTGGCCTTTTTTCTTTTATTTCTTTCACTGCACACATGGTTGAAACACTGGCATGGCTATGACACAATCTGCCATTCAGATCATGTTTTGATGTTATGCCATATGTTCACTGGGGTAGATATTAACATCAGATGCTCTATAGCGCAGTCTACTGATACAGTGTGACGCATCTTTTTTTTTCTTTTTGGTTAAGATTCCTGGCTTACAGCTTATAAAATCAGTCTCAATAATTAATAGAATAATGTTCTTGTAGGTAGCGTACACTGCAATAAAAGTACAGGCTGGTGAATAAATAATCACTGCACTTAATTTCCTTGAATGTTAGAAATACAAGTGTTACTAGGATATACGCATTCAAAGCCTTTCTGTGAGTATTTAGTTTAGTAAGTGAAATATTAAATAAAGTTCTATATTAAATAATATGTAGTACACAATTTCCTGTTGTGCATCGACATTAGCTAATATCCCTGATGTCCATATTGGGCTGTTTCATTAATTATTACACCTTTCACAGTACCTCAGTACTGATATTTCATAAAATTATCAGAATAATTATCAGCCAATGTCAACAGGTTACATCAAGTCCTCATTAAACGGGTGCTGGCTTGATTTCTACCTCTTTAACATGCGATGATTCGGAGAGCTGGAGATAGTGTAGCAGCTTTACTGTTGAGACACAATGTAACATGATGGAACATTTCTGCCCTGAGGCATTTCACTTCAGTGAACACTCACTGTCGTTGATAAGGTTACCCTGTATGTGTGGCTGGATCCAGAAACACAGAAGTTAATATGCGCATGTGGACAAAACTTCAGTCTTACTGTAGTTATGTGGAATTCCTCAGGGATAGATTTTAGGTCTGGTGTAATTCACAGTACACTATATGTACATGACATTAAAAACTGTATGTCTTGATGACTTTTCTGCTTAATAAACATCGATTTAAAAGTTAAGCATGTTTTGTATATCGTGTATAAAGTGTATATTGTGTAATGGTTAAATTTTTTCAATAAATGGCTATCTATATTCTGGATTCATTGATTTATTGCACAAGCTAAATATAAATTTTATGGTTTCATATTGGATTTTTTTCTACCATCTAGACACTAGATTAAAGTTGGCTTGATTTGATCAATTACTCATTCACACACTAGTTCTCTACACCACTTATCCTAGGAACTTTGGGACACAAGGCGGGGTACTCTATAGACAGGGAGTCAATCCATCATGGGGCCCAAGCATTCACACAAACACGCATATTCACTCAAACACTACAGGCAATTTGGAAATGCCAATTAATCTCCCATGCATGTCTTTTTACTGTGGGAGGAAACCAGAGTACCCAGAGGAAACCCACCAAGGATAGGGAGAACAGGCACACCCGATGTGGGAATTGAACCCAGACCCTGGAGACATACAGTAATGCAACAGTACTAACCACTACACCACCATGCCACAGTTCGATCAAATATGTCGATTTATATTTTATCAATCCTCTCGTTTGCGTTGCACTCATGCTACAAATCAGACAGATGTAAGATGCCTTTGCAATCGTGGTGGCATTTGCATTTTTACTGTCAACAAAGTAGACCTGTCAATTAAATAGCACATGGGGAATTGTCAAGTGAACAGCAAATGCTCTTGAGAAAGTGACATTTACACTTTCAGTAGCATGGTTCTCTTGCACCTCCAGGGTTGGTGGTACGACTCTCGTCTCTGGTATGCGTCCATGTTCTCACTGTGCTTTGTGGGTCTCCTCTGAGTAGTCTGGTTTCCTCCAACAGTTCAGAAGTATATGTTGTGGGCTGTTTGATGTTCTCAAAGTGTAGGTGTGTGTGTGTCTGTGTGTATGTACACTACAATGGGTTAACACCCTATCCAGGGTGCTACCCACCTTGTGTCCTTGTGTCCTTAGCTCTCTGGGATAGGCTCCAGTACACCATGACCCTAACGCAGGATAAGCGGTATGGAAAATATATATAAATTTACTAGAATTTATTTTATAATGAATTCCAGATTGATTTAAATACCGAAAGACTAGAATTTGCTGCTGTAACAAATCCATAAAGTAAAATAGTCTGATGGACTTATAAATGTGACTTATAAGCAGTATAAGTGGCACAAGGGAAAAGCATCACAAGTCCGAACCCTGGCAATGCCACAGCCATTCAGAGCAAGATATCCAAGGTAGCAAATTTGCCTTGGTCTATATGTGGGATGGATGGCATACGTTTTGTCTTCTGTCCATTAAAGTGACAGAAATCAATCATAGGCATGCAGAAGAAGACAAGTAGCACATCACTCTGAGTGCACATAGCTGTAATATAACGCAGTGTGAGCATGAGCTTAAAAAGATGTTTTGTTGCATGTGTTTGTGAAAATGTGTTTGTTTGGTAGCAGTGTGGTAAATGTGGTTTAAAAAAAAATCCCCCCAAAAAAGACATTGCCAGGATGTTTCACTTTCAGACAACCAGTAGGTTTAACTCACAACGATCTTCTTCAATTGATTGCTCTGTAGGAACGGCACTACTGTACGACTTGCACCAATGCTATAGCAGCAGCTGTCTGCCTTCTCTCGTTGATCTACTCGCTATCCTATTAGCTCAAGAAGTTAATAAATAATTGTAAGTTAAAATAGAGTGTAAACACTTACGCAAATGTCACCCGCAGCTCCAGAACAACCTGCTGATCCTTTAACACCGAGCTGTCTTGTTCCAGAGAAAGTGGTTGCTGTGGAATTTTAGATCATGTGTGAGAAGTTGGCAAAACAATTAGACATTAAAAAAAAGAAAAGAAAAGAAAAGAAAAAAAAGAAAGAAAAAAAAGAAAGGGAGCAGCTGAGGATGAGATGCACAAAGGAACCACCTTGTCTTTCCCCTGGAGGTAGATGATGATGTCGGACAGAGGAAGCCCTCGCTTCTCACACAGGCCTGTGAGCATACGACGAATAGTGACACCAGGTCGGGCGGGGGTCAACGAGGCTGTGCCATCCGGCAAGAACACGCAGCAGTACTTATCAGCTGTGGTCTTTAACTCACTTGCAGAGTCAGCCGAACGAGCAACTAACTGTTCCCCCTGCGCCAACACACACCCACACACACACTCACAGCTGTCACAGTGTATAACGTCCCTCTCAACAAACAGGTCTGACTTTTAGAATGTCTGACATTGTTATATGTGACCCATCATATTAAATAAGTCACATAAGTCAGATTATTTTTGTGTTACGGCCAAAAGAGTGCAGTAGTTGAAATTGATCAAAATTTTGAAATTGATGAAATTGTTTTAAAGCACTTTCCAAACTGGTTACTCCAGTTATGATAGAATGACACAGGTTGTTTTCATTATAAACCCACGCAGCTGGCGAAATTATTTTTAGGGGTAGCGGGGGAAATCCTGGTGTCGAAATGAGGCTAAGGGTTCCCTCTTTCTTACTACATCACGGAATCCTTATTTAAATACTTTAACGATAAAACTCAGACTGAGTCGTTCCTCATAAACAAACTCGCACTGGCCATATCTCAGCATCTGGACAAGATACAGTAATAAACCTGGTATCAGAACGGAGCCAGGAATGTGAAACCATGCATACAGTAACTCAAATCCCCCAGAATGCAATTTAATGTGATGGGTCACATGCATTGAGAAGTTCATATCAGGTCACCTCTCCACTGTGAAAAGATCCAGGTCTCCCAGTCATTTGTGGCTCTGTAATGAAAAACAGACAAACATATATTATTAAATCTCGCCTGGATGCTCTAGTATCTCATAGGGACTCCTTGGTCTTTTACATGATAATTCACCTCCCCAGGATCCTCTCTTCTCTTTGCGCTTCTCCCAGTTCATCTTCCCTTGCCCGGGCTTCCTCCTCTCTACCACATCATCTGACTCTCCTGCGCTCTTCCCAAACTTCACCTTTGCCTTCTAAAAAAAAACAGAGAACTTTGATAATCTGTGGATCAACTAAAATATCCAGTAGTGGCCTTTTCATAAGATCAGATAAGGCCAAAATTGTACACATCCTAATCTTCATAAAGTCCTCATGCATAACTCCATAATGTGTAAATTCCACTAACCTGTTTTGATTATAATTATTCTTACAAAAATATTTTTGACTGCGATAAAGTGATGTAAGATTTATGACAAGCAAATAAAAGATCCCCACTAGGGCAAGTATCATACTGCCCCATGGTAGCTCTAGAATGATTTGTTGATTAGTTAGCAAGGGACATCACGCAGAACAATTGATGATAATATATAACAAATATATTTTGTGTTCATTTCACATACTGTGACACCTCATGTGATGTTGAATTTCTTATTGTAAATTGAGTTTATAATTCAAGTGGAAATTAACAATAAACTGATTACATTAGAACATTTAATCTGGACTGTTGTCTACAGTAGGTAGCTACAGTGCTGTGAAAAATAATGTAGATCATCAAAAATGTTAAAATTACAAAAGAATAATTTAAGTAAGCACAAAATTGTAATGATGATTCATTTATTGAGTTTAAAAAAAAAACTGTCCAAAGCTGCCTGGCCCAATATGAAAAAGTAATTGCCCCCTTATTAAATCATGAATAAACTGTGATTCACTTCATGTTTTGGAAAACTGAGTTAAATTTCATTTGCCACACCCAGACCTGATTACTGTCATCTTTGTTGAATAAAAAAATAACTTAAATAGAGCCTGTCTGACAAAGTGAAAAACACTATATGCTTCAATTGAAATGCAAGTAGATTAAAGGTTATTGCATGAAAAAAAGGTGAGGTGACTTTTACAGTATATCAGAGATGTTTACTTTCATCAAAAGGGAAGTTTATTTAAATTTTGTCTCTTTCACAAGGTTACCCATGGGGTGTAAATTAGGCTATACTGTAGCATATGTAAGTCAAGTGTAATAACATCTGGACTTTGAGCAATAGTTTTCATGACAAGTTATATTATATACAATATACAATATATACAAATTGTGTGAAAAGTAGTGTGTAGTCCAACTTTTAGTTTCACTAAAATCTACAATCATAAGCCACTCTAGCTATATAAAAAATCCAAAATATTATATATAATTATATTATTTTATATAATTTTCCATTTACTTGTGAATCAAAATCCATGCCTTTACCAGCAGAGTTGGGTGTCACGCGTTACAAAGTAGAGTACTTGGATTACTTTTTTGATGTAACGAGTAATCTAACGTGTTAAGTTCAGCCGTTTACAGTATGTACTCAGTTATTTAGTTATTTTAAAAAAAAATGTAAACCGTTATTCCGACAATTTTCCATTATTTTGTGTGTGTGTGTGTGTGTGTGTGTGTGTTAAGTCATCCTACAAGCCCCGCCCCTGATAACCCAACCCCTCTGTTATTCCTGCTATTATACCCCTATCTCACGCAGTTTGACTATGCGAGGACTGAAAGACGGAAACCTACTTACGTACTAATGGCCACCGCGTGAAACCACGTAGGTGAGATAGGGGTATTAGTAGTTAACAGATTAAGGGTCAAACTTCACTGAGCGATGATGGTAGAATAATTATAAAAGGTCTTGACTAAAACAACATGCATGAGGAATCACAAACGAGTTTTCATTTTCTGCAGTGGAAAAGTACTCGAACTAGTTACTTTTATCAGAAAGTAATGCTGTAACTGTAACTGATTACTTTTTAAAGACAGTAATTTTATAATGTAATTAGATTCTTTATAAAGTAACGCCCCCAACACTGTTCACCAATAACATCTCATAGCTCATGGCTTTATCTTTTACCTCTTTCAATTTCGGCAGGTCCCTGGTTGCAGGGCTGCTGTGTCTAGCAGTCAGTGGAGGTTTAGTGTACTGGCCGAGCTCTGGCAGGGATCTGCCCTCCACATTAGCCAGCATGCATTTCTGATAGAGCTGTGAGCGGACGAAGCGAGTGTAGCTGTCAAACTTCATCAGCTTAAAGATCTGTGGGTAGAAGGAGAGGATGGAGAAAAAAAAAACAGTGGTTACCTCGGATTATGTCTAGCACGGTTTCATTCTCATTATAGCAGAGACACTGAGTTAAGACTTCTAGGGGATAGATTTTTGTATGGTTTGAAGGATTTCAACTTTAAAACTTAACATTGTAAATATATATATATATATATTTACAATGTTAAGTTTTAAAGTATATATACTGTATATATATATATATACTGCTGTATATGTACAGTATTGATTTAATAGAAAAATAGGGTTTTAGGACGTTGCAGGATTGTACTGTAAGATTGGGCAATTAGAGCGTGTGTGTGTTAGAGAGAGTGTGTTGTTTTAAAGTAAAATACCAGACAATGCAATCTAAGTATGAATTTCAGGCAGGAGTAAAAATGCTATAGAATATATAAGTGCCAAATATATTCCCTTTAGTTTAATGTTTAGTATAAGTTCTTCAGTGTAAATTTACACTGTATGCGTGCTAAGTTATTGCAATCATAAAGGAAGTGGTGGTTCAGTGGTTAAGGCTCTCAAATAAAGATACAGAATGTTTTAAGTGTGCATCCCTGCTTAGCTGTGAGCTGTAAATTGATTTTTACTGTATATAAGGTACATTTAAGTTCAGACTTGATAATGATCGGCATTGAGGTAATCGGTACTTGTGATGAAAATTCTCATGCAAAACTGACTGACATTTACAGAAGTCTTCGCACATGGTACAGTGATGAGACTCTTAGTCGCAGTAGACGTGAATGAAGTTCCCCACCTAGGTTGCTTGGAGCCCACTACAGTATTTTCCATAAACATTCAGCAAGTGCAACACCAGATCCTTGAAAACTGATAGATAGCTTGTCGCATCTGTATGTGGGAACTGTGCAGACAATCATTAACCAACACTACTGTACGTGTACATTACAGGAACTCGGCTGGGAGTTGTTGCTACACTGTACTGTCCTGACCTCACTCCAAGTTATTTCCACATGTTTGGGCCATTGAAGAACCTTGATGGTATACAAGCACTAGTGAATCACTGGGATAAGTGCATTAGTGTAGCAGGGGTTATATAAAGAAATAAAGGGAGTTTTTACTCTCATAACTGCCACAGGTTTTACAGTGCATGCCCTTCCTGACGCAACCCTTCCATTCCATCCAAGCTTGGGATTGGCACTAAGGATCCCCACGTATCCAGTGGATTAGTTTTGAGCATTGGCTGACCCACCAATGCCATGATTACTGTATTTACAATTATTAAGGCTGTTGCTCCTTGGGAGAATACAGTATGTTCAGGATGGAACTTAAAAATTTCTGAGAAAAAAGCGGACTCCCCTATTAACACCAGAGACTGATAGTCACAGTCTAATCTAACCCTGTGTATCAATGCTACAGCTGCTCTATTCTGATCATATCTCTGTTATCTGACAGGTTTAAGCAGTCAGACGTGATAAAAGTGCTCAAAGCTTTGAACAATTCTCAAAAGGAGCAAATATTGAAGAACATAAAAAAAAAAAAGATAAGAAACAAAAAAAACGAGACAAAGTATCAAATATGGACTTCAAATATGGGAGGGAGTCTTGCAGAAATAGTAGTGTGTGTGCATGTGTGTGTGTGTGTGTGTGTGTGTGTGTGTGTGTGTGTGTGTGTGTGTGTGTGTGTGTGTGTGCGTTATGAGCATGATTACGGGTAAAACCTTTTAGTTAATGTTCTTTGAGAAACTGTAGCTTACGTATGAAACGATGTATAAGAGTCTAAGGTACTTCTAAAAGTAATTTACCTGTGTCTGAGCTTTTTGAAAGATTTCAGGATGAGGTTGCTGTATATCCTTTTCTTCGACTCGTACCTTGTCGTCAATGTTGATAGGATTACAGGCGCATTTGGACAGGTAGATGTTGTAGATTGACGTGGCCTCCTTGGTCAACTAATAAAAATGAAATGAAGCAAATTTGTCAATTTATTGCAGTTTTGTAATACAGTACAGTGAAACCTCGGATTGTGAGTAATGCCGTTTGCGAGTGTTCCGCATGACGAGCAAAGATTTTTAATAAATTTTGACTTAAAAAACAAACAAGTCCTGGTTTACGAGTTCCGAGTATCATGTATCACGCATGCGCTTCTTGTTTTGATGACGAGCATCACGTGATTATGACTGAGCCAACGTTTTTTCTCTCACTTGCACTGCGGAATTGTGGGTAATCGTCTCCACTGCTGGGTCTAAGTGCGCGTCTCTTACTGGTATAATTAACATACGTCTACTGTTTACTATAACACTGTGACCACGTGTGCGTAAAACTTCTTTTATTTTGTGTTTCCATGCGTGTGTGAACAACGCACGTGTACGTGTAAAGTAAAAGAAAGTCTCATTAGAGAGGTTAAAGATCCATTTATTTCTCTACCTGGTTCAGCATGCCATTAAGTGTGTACACACGTGTAATTTGGCATTGTGGACACACACACACCCTCCTCCTCTCACCTTCCCACACCTCCTCTCCCCCCTCCTCGTGCCTTCACACACAGACACAAACTCTGCTTTACACAGAAACACTGCTCTGTCGTGATTCTTTTCAAAGGTAAAGTGCAGGTTCATTTGTTTTTTATTTTTACTTTACAGCAGTGGTTCCATTTGCGCGAGAGTTGTTAGTGATGTTCCTTGCTAATTTTACCGATAAAACAGTCTGTCCGTGTGTGTGTGTGTATGTGTGTGTGTGTGTGACTGTGTAAGACGAATAGGGGGGAGGGGGTTGATTCCTCCTCTCCTCTTACTTTAGCTTCACACACATAAACAAACACACACACACAGCGTTTTTTTTTTGTTTAATGGTCGCTCCTGAAGCAATGGTGAAAAGTATGGGACACTCATAGGAAAGCGCTATCCACCCTCTTCTACATAAGGTACTGTACGTGATGTCAGGGTAACGTACCTTTTCAGTATTGTTGGGAGGTATTTTGCGGAAATTCTCACACGCCAACCAGAAAAGAATGTTCTCCACACTGACCTCGGACTTCAAAAACTCCTGCAAAGAGTTAATAAACCATACTTACATTATACATGATTGACTATATACAGCCCCCAAAAAATTACCTCTAAATAAACGTACATAAATAGTGCAGCAGTGTATAATCAGCTTCAACAGAAATAGTTTTTAACACAATAAAAAAAAAAGAAAAAAATCAATCTTGGATGTTCTCTAGACTCAAGACTTGAACACCAAACCTGTTTTCTGCCCAACAGGTGCCCCTGCAATCTGTACACCTCCACACACCTCGACAATTAGCATGACTCATAATGTGGGCTGATTCTTCTTCTCACTGTTTTGTAATAAAAAAGGCTTCTCGTCGTGTCCCTAAGGCATCAGACTCGGCAAGCAAACATGCATTAATGTGCGAGCTGGAAGAGTTGCTGATCAGCGTATCAGGGAAACCAGCTACTCTTAACATCTCAGCTCTAAACTAAAACACCATCAAGTGGTAAAGGATGGAGAAGTGCATCATTTAGAAATCCAGTATTGACTCACTTTGAAGAGGAAGCTTTCTTGGCAAGTGCCCCGTTCACCTCTAATGCTTACTTCAAAATGAATTAAGCTGATCGATCTCCACTTCCTGCTCATAAATGTTTTTTTTTTCAGCCATAAAATTGCTCCACTTTATTGTATTCAAAGAACCCAGGCTCAGCTAAACCTATCCCACAGAGTACCATCTTTATTTCTCAGTTACTTGATACTTGAAGTTCCTGATATAGGGTTTTAGGATTCTGAAAGATCCCAGTTACAGGTTCACTGTGGATCCGAGGTGTACCCTGGGAACACTGCCTGTGAGGTGATATGTTCTGAATGAACCAATCCAAATCCAGCTCTCAAAGTGTTCTTGTGAAGTGGGAGGAAACTGAAGAACCTTGAGGAACCCTATACAAATGCTGCAAAAAATTAGATAATGCAAGGTTCCACCCATCCATCATTTCATTCATCCATCCATCTAGGATCTCTGTAGTCCAACTAGGGACGGTGGAGGCCAGTGGTGATTACCATTGTATTTATTCCCATTTTATGACCGTAATAGGACCTCCAGTCATCATTCACACATTACAGGCAATTTTGAGAATGCCAGTTAGCCTAATCTTCATATCTTTGGACTGTGGAAGGAAACCCAATACCCAGCAAAAACCCACCAAGCATGGTGAGAACATGCAAACTCCATGCACACAGACCTAAGGCAGGAAGTGAAACCTGGACCCTGGAGATGCAAGGCAACTTAGAGCTTCGGAATCAAAACAGGAATCTGAGAGCTATGAGTCAGCCAGACAACCCCCTCGTGCTGCCTTGACAACCTTGATACAAACCTGTTCACCGTTTATGCTGCGTGAACTGACATGAAGTCGTCAACGTGAGAGACCACCAAGTGACAGTGAATGACACACATTTTTGTGTTGACATAAGGATGTGTTATACCACAGAAACCCGTGAACACTGACTAGAGCTCAGAGGAAGCTAGGAACAAAATGCTGACAATCTCATAAAACATAAACCAAAGTGAGTATAAAGTGTAAAGTTTTCAGTCCTGGAGCATCTTCAGAACCAAGCGCTTGAAGGGAGTAAGATCATCAGTTAAGAACCTGCTCTGTAATACTGTATGTAGTGAATGTATGTGAGTTTGAACAATAACAACGACAGCTCATTTGGAAACATTTGACAATGGCGATAAGATTTTCTGGGACTAAAATAAAGTGCATCACAGATTCTTGCTTAGAAGTGCTGTTTTTAAATGAATCAAAAAGCGCACAGTATGAAGTGGCAAATTGTAGGCAAGTGCGTCATTTTGAAAGTCAGTACTGACTCACTTTGAAGAGAAAATGTCCTTGGCTGAACGCTGAGTTAAAAGATAAAGTGTATTTCTTCTTCATGCTAATAAAAAATTTTATGAATACTTAACACTCAATACTATGACACAGTACTGTCACAACATAGATGATTTTTTCCAGTCCTAATTTAAAATGCATTATTTTTCCCTGCATGTAAAATTTTTATTTTCATTTAGATTTAATGTTATGGCCTTAACTTAAACTACATTCCTGTTCTCTTGCCTTATGATAGCCCTGGCAATGCCTTGATACTGGAATGACAGCGTTATTTATATTTTATTTATCTGCATTAAAATTGCTTTTAATTTTTGACATTCAAATCATCATATCATATCATATCATATTGTTTCATACATAATACAGGTCCTTCTCAAAAAATTAGCATATTGTGATAAAGTTCATTATTTTCTGTAATGTACTGATAAACATTAGACTTTCATATATTTTAGATTCATTACACACAACTGAAGTAGTTCAAGCCTTTTATTGTTTCAATATTGATGATTGTGGCATACAGCTCATGAAAACCCAAAATCTAAAAAAATTAGCATATCATGAAAAGGTTCTCTAAACGAGCTATTAACCTAATCATCTGGATCAACGAATTAACTCTAAACACCTGCAAAAGATTCCTGAGGCTTTTAAAAACTCCCAGCCTGGTTCATTACTCAAAACCGCAATCATGGGTAAGACTGCCGACCTGACTGCTGTCCAGAAGGCCATCATTGACACCCTCAAGCAAGAGGGTAAGACACAGAAAGAAATTTCTGAATGAATAGGCTGTTCCCAGAGTGCTGTATCAAGGCACCTCAGTGGGAAGTCTGTGGGAAGGAAAAAGTGTGGCAGAAAACGCTGGTGCCAGAGTCTGGAGGAAGACTGGGGAGAGGGAAATGCCAAAATGTCTGAAGTCCAGTGTGAAGTACCCACAGTCAGTGATGGTCTGGGGTGCCATGTCAGCTGCTGGTGTTGGTCCACTGTGTTTTATCAAGGGCAGGGTCAATGCAGCTAGCTATCAGGAGATTTTGGAGCACTTCATGCTTCCATCTGCTGAAAAGCTTTATGGAGATGAAGATATAATTTTTCAGCACGACCTGGCACCTGCTCACCGTGCCAAAACCACTGGTAAATGGTTTACTGACCATGGTATTACTGTGCTCAATTGGCCTGCCAACTCTCCTGACCTGAACCCCATAGAGAATCTGTGGGATATTGTGAAGAGAAAGTTGAGAGACACAAAACCCAACACTCTGGATGAGCTTAAGGCAACTATCGAAGCATCCTGGGCCTCCATAACACCTCAGCAGTACCACAGGCTGATTGCCTCCATGCCACGCCGCATTGAAGCAGTCATTTCTGCAAAAGGATTCCAGACCAAGTATTGAGTGCATAACTGAACATAATTATTTGAAGGTTGACTTTTTTTGTATTAAAAACACTTTTCTTTTATTGGTCGGATGAAATATGCTAATTTTTTTAGATTTGAGAAAATAAATTTTGGCTTTTCATGAGCTGTATGCCACAATCATCAGTATTAAAACAATAAAAGGCTTGAACTACTTCAGTTGTGTGTAATGAATCAAAAATATATGAAAGTCTAATGTTTATCAGTACATTACAGAAAATAATCAACTTTATCACAATATGCTAATTTTTTTAGAAGGACCTGTATATGGAAAGCATTCTGTAGCACAACATTATATCAGCACCAGGATTTGAGAAAGTCTGATTTGTTGCCAGCTTAACATTTTATTAACATTTTATTTAGCTGGTAAATCATAGAATAAGCCTTTATCTGGAGTTGCAGAGCCTTTTGAAGACTACCCTTAAGTCCAGTATTAGGAAACTGAGTTCCACTGTAACCACTAAAAAATCGATTCAGGTAAGTATCGTGATCCTTTTGTGTGTCTGATCACCAAATTTAGTCCAAAATCTTTTTTTTTTTTTATAAATTAAAATTTATATACGTTTGCATTTGAAGTGGTAAAATGTTGCAGTTGGTGCAGTTCCTCTATAATCCTACAGATGGTGCACTCTAAAGTGTGAAAGTCATGATAGGAGCAAATTATTTGCGAAGTTTGTTTAGAATTGTATTTATAATTTTTTTTTTTAATCGTGATATCTACAAAAACGCAATACAAAACCACTCAGAACCTTGATATCACGACTTCCGGTTAGCAGCCACATGGAGTAGGACGTGTTGGTTAGGTGCTCCGACAGTTTCGAATTTCTTCACTCCCTTATTCATCTTTAAATGTTAAATTAAAATCTTAGTTGACAATAACTTTGTACTCTACCCCACGGTTATATATTTTTTCATCTGCGATGGCTACCAGGAGTGTTAAAGCCGTGAAAAAGGACGACACTGCGACCCCTCTAACAGTCGAGGCTATCTCAGCTCTGTTAGAGCAACACCGTGATGCGTTAGCGGCGGAGTTTAAATCCTCGTTTAGTTTACTAGAGGGAAAGCTGGATCAGATTCAGGCCCAAGTAGAGGACCATGGACAGCGCTTACCGTCATTAGAACTCGCTACAGACGACCTGAGTCAGCGTGTGACGGAGCTGGAGAATATCTGCTCCGGACTGCGGGAAAACAACTTAAAGTTAACGGCCAAGGTTGTAGACTTAGAAGGCCGGAGCAGGAGACAAAACCTGCGTGTTCTGGGTCTCCCGGAAGGTTCTGAAAGTGGACTCCCTACCGAGTTCTTCTCCAAGTTTCTGTGCGAGGTGTTTGGGACTGAAACGCTGCCTTCCCCGCCGGAGATTGACCGAGCCCACCGAATACCTGCATCCAAACCCGCTTCAGGACAGAGACCTCGGCCCGTCATTCTCCGTGTACACCGGCACCAGGTGAAAGACCTTCTGATTCGGGAGGCTCGGCGGAGAGGGAGGCTGGAATACCGCGGTCAGCAGCTCCGCATAGTGGAAGACTACACTCCCGAAGTTTTAAACCAGCGAGCCGAGTATAGAGGAGTGATGAGCGAGTTATACAGCCGTGGTCTCCGGCCTTCTCTGCTGTATCCAGCGCGGCTCCGGATCACTCTCCCTACCGGACAGAAGAAGTGGCTCCGCTCGGTAGAAGAGGCGCAGAAACACATAGACAGTCTGCCGAAAACTGCGTAGTGCACTATATTAATATTATTATTTTAATACGCGATACTACAGTTCTCAGGAAAGTACCATTTTTAACTAAAAGTCTGGCCATGTTTACGTCTTTCCCGGTAAGAGTGTTGTGTTAAACTTGTGAAGGGGTTATTATTATTATTTTTATATTACTATTTTTTCTATTTTTAATCACGTGTGATTTACATGTTTGTATATATAGAGTTACAATGTGACGTGGGGGGAGGGGTGGTGGTGGTGTGTTTTTCTCTCATTGAGAGATTTCAGTATTGGAGTGTGGAAATGTTTTATTTATATATTTAATTATTAGTTTCTGTAAGTTGAGTCGGAGCAGAAGATGGGGTGGTTAGCGGCAGGAGGATTTGTTGGGTGGAAGATGGAGGAATGGAAGAGCTTGCTGCTGTGTTTGTTAGCAGCTATCTTTGTTTGTTGGGGGGTAGTGGGGTGTGGGGGGGAGGGGTGGGGGATCTCCAAAGCCAGTATCGTGTTAGTTCTTTGTACACTGTGTATTTTTAACACGTTGTTCTGTGTTTTACACTTTAAGGCTGACGTTAGGCATCTTATTCATGTTTATCTACCTGCATTTTCTCTCAGGGAGAATGAATAGTTCTTTAAACTTTGTGAGCTGGAATGTTAAGGGTTTAAACCATCCGGTGAAGAGAAGGAAGGTGCTCTCACACCTTAAACAACTTAACACTGCAATCGCATTTTTACAAGAAACTCACATTCGCAGTTCTGATAATTCTCGCCTTATGTCACGTTGGGATGGGCAGCACTACCACTCAACCTTTCAGGCCAAAGCTAGGGGTGTCTCGATTCTCATTAACCCAAACATCTCTTTTGAGCATCATAATGTTATTACGGATATACAAGGTCGTTATATCATTGTTTCAGGGAAGTTATTTAATACTAATGTAGTGTTGGCTAATCTATATGCCCCTAATTATGACGATGTCTCCTTCTTTGAACATTTTTTCTCTCTTCTACCTGATCTGAGCTCATACTCTCTCATATTAGGGGGAGACTTTAACTGCTGTTTAGATCCATCACTTGACAGGTCATCTCCCAATCCTATTCCTCTGAGTAAATCCGCCACGCTACTTCAGTCCTATTTCTGCAGCTTTGGTATCTCTGACATATGGTGCTTCCTTAATCCAAAAAAGAGAGAATACTCCTTTTTCTCACATGTTCACCATACTTTCTCCAGAATTGATTATTTCTTTATAGATAATCAACTGATCCCAATGGTTACTTCTTGTGCTTATCAGAGCATTGTGATATCAGATCACGCTCCAGTGGTTATGTCTATAAAACTCCCCGATCTCCCTCAGGTTACTAAACATTGGCGCTTTAATTCATCGTTACTGATGGAGGACGATTTTGAAAAATTTATGGAAGACCAGATAGTTTTTTTCCTCACCACAAATGGAACACCTGAAGTGTCACGTTTAGTTATTTGGGAAGCTCTGAAAGCCTACCTCAGGGGACAGATAATTTCATACACTGCAAATATGAAAAGGAAGGCATATAAAGAACGAAAAGATTTGACCAACCAAATTAAAGAAATTGACCAGCAGTATGCTCTATTTAAAAACCCCGATCTCTATAAAAAACGCGTAGAAGTGCAAACTAAGTTTGAACTTATTTCAACGCATGTAATTGAACGGCAATTATTAAAGAGTAGGAGCCAATTTTACATTCATGGTGACAAATCTGGGAAACTTTTAGCTAATCAGTTAAAAGGATTTAGAGCACAACAACAAATTACGAAAATTCGGATGGAGGATGGTACCATCACTACCGACCATTCTAAAATTAATGATGCATTCAGGAATTTTTATTCTCGATTATATACTTCTGAGTTCCCAAAGGACCATAGTTCAGTTGAAAATTTCTTGACTCAACTAAATATCCCAATACTGTCCCCTGATTCTAGATTAAGATTAGAAGAGCCCATATCACAAGAGGAAATCAGTTCAGCTATCTCATCATTGCAATCTGGTAAGTCCCCGGGTCCTGACGGGTTCCCTGCAGAGTTTTTTAAATCATTCTCCTCATACCTTGCACCACAACTAGCTTTGGTTCTATCTGAATCTTTCAAGCAAGGTAAGATGCCTGCGTCATTTAATGAGGCTCGCATCACCCTCATAGCAAAGAAGGATAAGGACCCAACAGAGTGCTCCTCATATAGACCAATCTCTCTTCTTAATGTGGATGTTAAAATCCTTGCTAAAGTCTTGGCTCGTAGATTAGAGAATGTTCTACCCTCAATTATATCTGAGGACCAGACCGGTTTTGTTAAAAATCGTTATTCTTACTTTAACATTCGACGCCTTATGGATATCTTGTACACACCATCAGAGGAGACCCCTGGGTGTGTCCTTTCTTTGGATGCTGAAAAGGCTTTTGATCGTGTGGAATGGGAGTATTTATTCAGGGCTTTAGAAAAATTCAATTTTGGTCCAAGTTTTATCACTTGGGTTAAATTATTATATTCAAGCCCTACTGCCTCAGTTCTGACAAATGCTCAACAGTCTCAACCATTCAGTCTTCAGCGGGGAACTCGTCAGGGGTGTCCCCTTAGCCCATTGCTCTTTAACCTCGCCATTGAGCCACTAGCAATTGCATTCCGTAGCTGTAGAAATATATCTGGGATTTGGAGGCAGGGAGAAGAACATAAAGTTTCCCTTTATGCAGATGATCTTCTACTTTTTTTATCGAATCCAGTCTCCTCTCTGCCACATGTGCTGTCATTGCTCAGGGAATTTAGCTATTTTTCAGGATATAAATTAAATTTGCACAAAAGTGAACTTTTTCTGCTAGATAATACAGCAGTAACAACTGGTATGCACAATTTTCCATTCAACATAGTGAAAAATCAGTTTACCTATCTTGGTATTACAATCACAAGGAAACATAAACACCTCTTTAAAGAAAATTTTTTTAGGTTGTTGAACCAAACAAGAAAGGACTTGGGACGATGGTCACCACTGTCCATGTCCCTGGTGGGCCGCATTAATGCCATTAAAATGAGTATTCTCCCTAAATTTTTATATCTCTTTCAGTCTGTACCTGTTTTTATTCCCAAATCTTACTTTGGCGCGTTAGACTCAATTATATCTTCTTACCTTTGGAAAGGTAAACATCCACGATTGAATAAGTCCCTACTTCAAAGATCTAAAAGAGACGGTGGCATGGCTCTACCTAATTTTCGTTTCTACTACTGGGCAGCAAACATTCGATCTGTCATCTTTTGGTCATATTTTCATAACCAACCTAATCGGCCTGCCTGGGTGGAAATGGAGATAAAGTCTATCAAAAATCTCTCTGTCTCTGCACTCCTTGGATCTGCTCTCCCCATCCCCTCAATTAAATTAATCAATAACTCAGTAGTGGTGCATACCTTGAGAGTATGGGCTCAGTTCAGAAAGCACAGCGGTCTTCTGGGCTTTTCTCTGTCCAGTCCTATCGTCTCTAACCATCTCTTCCAGCCTTCTTTACATGACTCAGTGTTTCAGGAATGGTACCATAAGGGCATCAAGCTTTGCAAGGACCTGTTCGTTGACCATAAGTTTGCATCATTTGAACAGCTTTCTGAAAGGTTTAACCTACCCAATTCTCACTTTTTCAGATATCTGCAAGTAAGACACTTCATTCGCTCTTTAATACCAAATTTCCCTGAGGCTCCTGCTGCAAACATTCTAGATAACCTCCTCTGTTTGTCTGCGCTGCGTAAAGGCCTAATATCCACTATTTATGGTGGATTGATGGCTTCGAGTCACACCCCTCTGTGTAAAATTAAAACTGCTTGGGAGAAGGATTTAAATTTGTCACTATCAGATGATACTTGGAATTCAATTCTTAAACTTATCAACTCAACCTCCTTATGTGCCGCCACTCTTTATTACAGTTTAAGGTTGTACACAGGGCTCATCTCTCCAAACTTAAACTCTCCCGTTTCTACCCAGACATTGATCCTTGCTGTAATAAATGTAAAAGTGGAGAGGCGTCTCTTATTCATATGTACTGGACATGCCCGAATTTGGAAAAATTCTGGAGGGGTGTTTTTAAGACCCTGTCCTTCATATTGAATTGCAATCTTGAACCAGACCCTCTGATTGCTCTTTTTGGTGTCACTGGAGAAGAGGGTAAGAGTCTAAGTCCAGCCAAAAAGAGATTGTTATCTTTTGCGACACTCCTGGCCAGGCGTTCTCTTTTATTCAAGTGGAAGGATGCCACGTCACCCACTCACGCCCAGTGGCTCAGAGATATCATGTCCTGTCTGTCCCTGGAGAAGATTCACTACTCAATTCATTACTCAGACTTTAAATTTCAACAGGTGTGGGGGCCCTTCCTTCACTTTTTTCATATACATTTATAGTTTGATTCCTGTCTTATTTAATTACTTGTTTGTTTGTTTTCTTTCCCCTTTTTATTCCTCTTTATTTATTTATTTTTTGCACGTAGAACCAAAAAACTTCCAGCTCCATATTCTTTATTCTTTTTTCTTTTCTGGTTTCTCTCAATGCCTGGCGTTTAGCCTTTCATATCCTTGTAAAACTGGCTTGGAGTCGGGGAGGGACGGGGTGGGTGCTATAGGGTTTATAAGGGGATTATAAAACCTGTATTAAAATATTACATGTTTACCCTGTTTTATCCCTGTTAAAATCAATAAAAATATTGTTGAAAAAAAAAAAGAACCTTGATATCACGATAATATCATATCAACATGTCCCTGGAGACTCACATCCATTTTTAACCACTAAATTACTGGAAAAAACTTGCAAAGCGGTCTTGGACTCACTGTGAAGTAATGGACTCCCAGTGGATCTTCGAGCAGCCTCTCAAAGCTGACAGCCCAGCTGGCCACACGACCCACCCCACTGGCCCCGCCGCTCGGCACACTGGGAAGGCTGGAGTTGCTGTTGGAACACGGTGTACCTGAGCGCTTTACCAGGTCTAAGACATTCAGATCTGGCGAGAAAGAGAGATATGTCAACTCACTGTTCAGACCTCATTGTGAAGTGAAGTAGTTCAGACATCATTGTAAAAATGGCTCTTATTAAAAAAAAATAATTAAAAAAGCCCTTAAACTCCATTTGGTTTGTTATTCAGTTATTATTAATAACAATAATGACTTAATCTGTAATTATAGTGAATCTAAACCGAAAAGGAGAAATGAAAACCTAGTCATCCTGAACGCTGTGGTTCTCAAACAGAGATCTATCACGCATTGCCATTTATTTATTTATATTAGTGGTTGAGATCAAAATTATACTAATGGCAAAAAGAATGTAATGAGAACTTTAATAAACTGTTCAACAGCAACTTAAGTGTTTTTTTTTAGCTGAGATTACAGTAAATCTTTTTTTTTTTTACTTTTTAATTCGGCTTTGATGTCTGACTTTCAAAGGATTACTTTTTTTCATTATTATTTTTTTTAAAAACACTGTATGCCTTTGTTATACATTTTTTTAAAAACACTGTGTGCCTTTGTTATACATTTCTCTTCTCCTCTTTATTTTGATATTTTCGATATATTCGAGCATGCTAAGAAGGCTTGTTTACGATGTCATTTGGGGAAGTAATCATTAATGCTGACAACTGTTAAAAAAAAAAAAAAAAAAAGAAGAAAGCAAAAAAAGCATGCTTTGATAAGCCTGAAGTTAATAGAGGTCAGTATGTCAGATTCATTGCAACAGAACAAAAGCTCCTCATTCAGCAATGAGATTATGTTTTGCATGAGAACCTCATACTGTAGACGTACTTTATATGTGAAATGCTAGGGTGTCGTATAGTACAGTAACGTCAGCATGGCGACTCAGGCGTATGAATCCATTTCTGGGGAGTCACGTGGTTTCCTTTAGCTCTAGACTTCCAGTCTTTCTGCTATATGGTCCCCTACATTCATAATGAACTAACAGAGGAAGTCTTTGTGGTAACATCTGCACCCCAAACAGGATGTAAACAGGTCAATGACAGACTAAAAGGCTCATACTGTGACTTCCAGCATGTGAAGCGGATGTCACATATGAAACACAAAAACACTGTGTGTTATCTGTGCAGCAGACAGAAGAAAAAGAAAAACACGTTTATACAGTAGTCTTTTGGGAAACTTTTTTTAAAATTAGGTTTCCTAATAAAATTCTGACAGTTCGAATCTATAATTTTTTTTGTTTACTTAAGGTCGATTTACGTCATGCGGATTTACACTGCTCTCTCATGAACAGTATTAGAGTTAATGATTCGCTGATGATGATTTTTTCCTAGTGTAGTGGAAGTACAATACAGGGTATTCATGCTGTTTGTTCTCACTGCTAATGCATTATTAATTCATAACTTACCTCCATCCGAGACAGCCAGTGTCTGTAGGTGGGGAGAAAATTACAGTGGATAAAATGAGACGAGATTAGATGAGTCATAGCTGTATGTCAATGTAATAATCATAGTCATCAATCTCATACAAGCATCACGCACTACTGTTGTGCTCAGAAACACCCAGGAGTTTAGAGACACTTCTAAAAAAGCACTGCATTGTTCTTCATAACAGATTCTTTTAAAGCAGCAACCACAAAGTATATGAATGAAGAGACAGAAAGCGAGTCAGACGTAGTAGAGCGAGATGTGGTAGAGATTTTAGGGAGGATTAGGATGAGGATTAAAATAGGTTTCATACCCACAGTGAAGTCTGATTCAGAAATACAATGGTTTATATGGAGCTTGGAAGCTGATAAAAGTGGATATCTGAATATGAAGTTTGTTTAAATTTGAATTGATTTTTATTTATATAGTGGTCATTGTTGCAAAACATCTTTACAGAATCAAAAATTATGGAAATGTGTTATTGCTTGAAATAACATTTGAGTTTTTGTAAAAAATTATAATAATAAATAAATAAATAAATAAATAAAAACATCACAGCACACATGTCCTGTAAAATTATCTCTTTTATTTATTTATTTATTTATTTATTTCCTTTGTTTTGACCTTGCTAGGTGTTAAACTTGAAAAGGCTTTTTTTGAAAATATGCTTTACAGCTTAGACATTTAAAAAAGAAATCATAACCCTAAATACAAACCTCAAAGACTGCTTATCCTCATGTTGTAGGAAAAATTGAGCTTAACATTGTAATTCCAGCCTTCAACCAGTTACACCCATATTGACTAAACTGAAACTTAATAACTTTGGGTAGTCTTTTCATCTACAATATAAGTTCTAGAGAGGTGGAGGTACGCTCTGGAAAGCAGACGAATGAAGGTCAGTCACAGCAAGACAGAATACATGTGTGTGAATGAGAAGGATCCAAGTGGAATGGTGAGACTACAGTGAACAGAGGTAAAGAAGGTGCAGGACTTTAAGTCCTTTGGGTCAGCGAGAATGAAAGGAAAGGTGTACAGGACAGTGGTGAGACCAGCAATGCTTTACGGCTTAGAGACAGTGACACTGAAGAAAAGACAGGAGGCAGAGTTGGAGGTAGCAGAGCTGAAGATGTTGAGGTTCTCTTTGGGAGTGACAAGGATGGATAGGATCAAGAAGGAGTCCATCAGAAGGACAACCCATGTTAGATGTTTTGGAGATAAAGTCAGAGAGGCCAGATTGAGGTGGTTTGGACATGTTCAGAGGAGAGAGTGTGAATATATCGGTAGAAGGATGCTGAGGTTGGAACTGCCAGGCAGGAGGTCTAGAGGAAGACCAAAGAGGAGATTTATGGATGCAGTGAGAGAGGACATGAAGTTAGTTGGTGTGAGAGAAGAGGATGCAGAGGATAGGGTTAGATGGAGGCAGATGATTTGCTGAGAGGACAGCCGAAAGTACAGTACAAGAAGAAAGAAGAATATAAAGTGCCTTTTGATTGGCCAATTACTGCAGGGATTAAAATGTTTCAGCTAGCTTTTAAGGCATTTTAACCCTTGCAGTGAGTATCAGAAAAGATGTTACTGTGCTACAGAAACATCAAATAATTGGTTTGAATCGAGCAAAGACATAACTAAGGAGTTCAATGAAATTTCTGGAATTAGGTTAAGAGTTAATTTAATTAAGCCTTTATTTGCCACATATATATTACTGCACAGTGAAATTGCTTCTTCACATACCCCAGCATAACTGGGGTCAGCCATGATACAGCACCCCTGGAGCAGATAGGGTTAAGAGCCTTGCTCAAGGGCCCAACAGTGGCAACCTGGTGGAGCTGGGGATTGAACCGCCAATCTCCTGATACGTAACTCAGTGCTTTAGCCCTCTGAGCCACCACTGCCCCTAAACTGTTTTAAAGCCTGAAAGGATAGCAGATTGTCAGATTTATGGACAAATAGTGGCTAGAATAAAAATCATGAATGACCATGTTTGGAGAGCACTTAGACTCTTGATGATGGTGCATCTTAAAAAACTGAACAGTAAAAATTAATAGTGAGAGTAAGAGAGCATTCCACACACAATGTGATGAGAACTCATAGGAGTGGGACAAAACAGTTGTGTGGTCATAAGAAAACCACATGTTAGTGAGTCGAATCAGTAGAAAGAAAAGGCTTAAATTTGTTAGTGAGCAAAAAGCTTGGCTCTATTCCAGAGTGATGGGTGCGTCAGGGTAAGAAGGGAAGTGCATGAAGCAGTGCACCCTTTATGTACAGTGCCCATTGTACAAGCCTCTGGAGGCAGTGGTATGATCTCTAAATTTGCCAATAAAATGAAGTCAGTTGACGACCTGAATGTACTGAATGACCAGGGTATCACATCAATGAAGTTTTTCTTCCCTGATGGAACGGGTATATTTCAGAACTCAGATTTCAAAAGAGTGCTTCTGGGAACATGAGGAATCATTTCCACTCATGAACTGTCTACCACAGAGTCCTGTCTTTAAATCTATAATACTGGCCAGATAATACTATAAAACTAATCAGAATGTAACCATCAACATTAGCGTTACTATTAATAATTAGCAGACTAGCTCGTTGATAACACTACTTATTAGAGTCTTATGATCCACTGTTGTTACTGTATTGCAATTTGTTTTTAGGCTAAAATGAAGCGTAAATATTTAGAAATTCACTATAGATATAGATTCACTAGTCCACTATGTACAGTAGAACAATAAGAATTGGCACTTTGAAGTGCCTATAAGAGCTTGTTATGAGCTTTACATGCCACAAAACTGCAAACAAAAGACAAAAGATTTTATGGTGCAGTTTTTGTTGTTGTTGCTTTCAGTGTCAAAACTGCCAAGGTAGGAAATAGTAGGTAAATTATTACAGTTGGCACATTGCCACTTACAAGTCACCATGAATGCATCCTAACTAGCTATAATGTTACTGAAAAAGTTATCACAGGGCATCGAGTGTAGAACATAATGAGGTATGTTTACGTGAACCCTAATATTTCACTAATAATGGGAGTAACAGTCCAGTCAGAATAAAAATACAAACATTATGTAAATATTTTGATCAAATCCACTGTCCTGTTCCAGATGTGGAGTAAATCAGAATGAGAGGGGTGGTGTAAACCTTTAATAATCCATTGATTATAAGTAAAGACTTCATCGGATTGTACATTTGCCCCATGTTGGGGTAAGATTACGTGACATGACAAATTGTGTTTCCATTCCTGATTGGCAAACATTATAAGGACAACTTTGGCTGGAGAAGTGCACTGATTGGCTCACATTTCACAGCATCTAACCAATCACAGATGAAACTGAGTTGAAAGGTGGAATTAGTCAGAAAAGATGGGAATCCTAGCCTCAGTTCAAAGTTGGAGAAAAAAATTCTTCTTCTTCTTTAGTTATATTATCAGGAGATTAAAGTTGAAGTCTGATAAATGTTTTGAGCACGTAAATACACATCTTACCAGATAAGCGTGTTAACAGTTAAGCTAGAATCTCTAATCAGAATGATTCCAATCGGATTAAAGAAACATTGTTCAAGTAAACACATATATTTGCCCATTTTAAAGCATCTTCTTTTCTCTGGGAATCCTGGACGATCCACTTCTTTTGAAATCTTTGTTTCTGAGATCTGAATTTTTAAGATTTTTGTATTTAGGGTTCTGATAGTTCTTTAGTCTCAAAGCTGTAGACTTTAATTGTTTTCCTTTTATTTCTTAAAAAAATGTGTTAAATACACAAAAGAAAGTCAAACAATTTTATTCAATGTGATCTGTCATCGTCTCATCGCCTATACCTCCTAATCCTGTGTACAGGGTCGCGGGCGGCTTGGAGCCTATCCCAGGAGACTTAGGACTCGAAGTGGGGCACACCCTAGGCAGGGTGTCAATCCATTGCATAGCACACACTTTTGGGAACGACCAATTACCCTAATCTGCATTTATTTGGACTGTGGGAGGAAACAGGAGTACCCGGAGGAAACGCACCAAGCACCGGGAGAACATGCAAGCTCCATGCACACAGACCCCGAGGAGACCGTTCTACCCACTAAACCATCGTGCCGTCAACGTGACCTACATACAATTCAAATAAACTTTTTTCATCTTACAAGTTCCAGGTTGACAAACTTCTAACTTATACAAATAATGATTTGTGTTTTAAGTGTTTAGGTTCAAGACAAATCAGCTAAAGAAACCGAGAACTAGGCCAAAAAATGTGACCCAAATAATCTCGATACATACTTGACCGAACAAAAGCATAGAATAAAGCTATGTATAGCAATCGTTATAACATGCATAGCACAAACGCTGTTTATCCTTAGAAAGGTATCTAAAATATATGGAAATACATTATGTAATGATTAAACTGTGCTCCATATGAGCCCGTTCCTCATCATATAACTATTTATTCACTAATCAAGTTCTATTCTTCCAGACAATTATTCTCCGTGCTGAATCTCACACAGACTTGTTACGTTAACATTTTCATGCACAAAAACGTTTCATATTCTGAGAAAGAGAAACAAAAGAGATGCGACCTCTCGAATCCTACCTGATGTCCACCAGCTGCGCCGGCATCGCTCAGTTTCAGAGACATAGTCTTAGCACGAGAAGAATGTTAGGTGCTTTACAAAAACATGAGTTGTCTCTGATATATGTCTAAACTCTGTCGTTTAAGACTAAAGTGAAACTTCCTAGTACACCAGGAAGTCTTGCTATAGCAACATGCCACAGGAGGAAGTGTGCGTACTTCACCAAAAAAAAAAAAAAAACGAGAAAAAGAATGCTAAGGGGAAACAACTTTAGTGCTGATCATTTTAATATATGTATTATTATAAAGGGAAATATACAATATATGATATAACTGAAGCTGTACAAAGGCTTTCTTACATAAAGTATAGTGAACGCTTAACAGTTATGTAAATAAGAGCATCAAGGAATTGAAAGTACTGTGGTTTACTGCTGATTAGGACAAAAAACCATAAAGCCCCGAGGTTCCCTCTCTAAAATGACTGACACAAGCCCATCAGATGGTGATAAAATGAGCAACATTAAAGCTGAAGGTTTACACCAAGGCTTTTTTACCTTAGTGAGGCTGAGAGGCCTGCTCGGTGTCAGCACACTCTGTCTCCCCAGACGTCTACGCAGAGAAGCACGCAGGTCGAAGTGGGAGAACCCTCGGGTGATCTCTTGGAAAGGCATGGCTCTCTGTGGGAAAGTAGTTCAAGGTCAGAGCTATAAAGCTCAAAGTCATGAATTTGCACTATTATAAAATTGGACACTGCCATCCTAACATCTTTAATTCTGAACAAAGATCTATGGATTGTTTAACATGAAGCTTGATCATCTTGATTTGCACAGATTTTTCTTTTTTTTTTTTTTACATGTATTGTTTTAATGCACTTACCCACCGCTTTATTGTTCTTCAATGAAATTATATAATCAGCCAATAATATGAGAACAATGCAGTGCAGATATTTTCAAATATACAGTATACGTCAGGAACATTTTTAACATCAATTTTTAGACACAGAAAAATGTGATCTTAATTACTTTGATTGTAGCGTCATTATTGGTACCAGGTGGAATGCTTTAAGTATTTCAGAATACAGTAAGTCCCCAACATACGAACAAGTTCTGTTCTGAGAGCTTGTTCGTAAGTCCAATTTGTTTGTAAGTCCAACAAATATTCTTTAGGTACCAGGATACTAACACAAATGGCTATACACAGTATAAAACTTTATATAAGTTCTTATAAGATCTTATCCTTGTGCATCCTGGTTTAACGACTGATATTAAAATAATGACCAATATCCGTTGTAAGACCATTCAAAAGTTTGTCACTCGAATGTTCCTATGTTGGAGACATAAACTGTATTTTGAACATGATGCAAGACTATCAACATTTTTGTACAGAATCCTATATGTGTATTGGTATTATATTCACACCTGCCCCTTTTCAAACATGCAATTGTCCAATCAGCCAAACATGTGACAACAGTGCTATGCAAAATGGCACTTACACTCTGCTCTCAAGTGACGCAATGGAAATATGTTCACCATATCATCAGAGGATTGCAAGTTCAATTCCCAGGTCATTTTACAGTCATTCATAGCCTAGAGCCTAGAGAGCATATTGGCCGTGTTCTTTAAGGGGAGGACAAGTAATGTACTTGCACTCCTACATCAATCAAAGTAAACCTAGCCAATCACGGTCGCCTGTGAGCTTATGCAAGCTGCTCACAGTGTATTACTGTACACCGCTCCGTAATGAACAGCAGCTCAAAAACATGCAGTTGGCGGCTTTACATGGATTTGAGGAAGCAGGCGTTAGCCCACACACTCTCTGGTTGGTTGCTGTGGGCTGAATGGGAAGTGTCCTAACAAGACCAGTGGGAATTGGTTACGACTAAATTAAGGAGAAAAAAATGGGGGCGGGGGGTTTCAGGAACTTCAATAAAAGTTCACATCAATTCTCAGGTAGAGGGGAAAATGTGACCTCATGTGTGCTGGTTTGAGTATCCCAGAATTCTCTTGTCTAGCGGTCACTGTATTTTAAACAGAATTGGTTCAAGCTGAAATAACTATAACTAATAACTAAGCTATTATAACTCAAATAGCCACTCAAAAACTAAACTCATAAAAAGCATCTCACACTAATACTTTTTGATGTTGAAACTAATTGACAGCATGGTGTTGCAGCTGAAACAGTTGCCATTTCACAACTTCAGGGTGCCTGGTTTGAACATTGAGGTGTTGCCTGGGTTTCCTCTGGGTTCTCTAGTTTCTTCTGATCTCCCCAAAACAGGCATTTAGTTGGATTAACTATTTTAAATTGCCCTGACTAACTATGTTAATAAGACAAAACATGTCATGTTACCAAGAAACCGAAAGGTGAGAAGACTGGAAACTTGCTTTGCATTGCACTGGAGACTCCTTCTATAATTACAGAAAGCTTGACTCTTGGATAACATGGACTGTCTGCGATAGAAGTCCCTGTTTATGCGCTACTAGACTATATGAATTACTATAGAAACTGTGCTTATTTTTTTAACAACTGGACCTTGTTATAGATTTCAGAATTCAATGCTACTATGATGTGATCAATGGCAGATTTCAAACAGAATTTATTGCACTGTGCACAAATGCAAAGATCTGCTTGATGGATCAATAAAGTTAGCTGAAATTCATAGATCAGAAAAAACAAGCTTGAACTCTTTTGAAGAAATGTGAAGGAACCTTTATGCAGACAAATTGTTAAAAACCCTACGGTTATGATGCAGCAATGGGAAACCACATACCTTGTCTCTGGAAGTTGGCGTAAAATCTGGTCTGTGGTGGAAGGAAACAGATGCGTCCATGCTTGCAGAGTAGGTTCGTGCTGTGTTGAAGATCAGGAAAGAGGTATGGCAAGTTCCTCAGCTCACATGAGCCGCCTATCACTGTGTAAACACCAGACCTGTTGTAAAACACAGCTCGGCTGGGTATAAAAGTCACTCAGTGGGAAAACATACTGATCGTGCAACTGGTGACCTGAGAAACCTTTGCAGACTTTTCAAATCAAGTGATCCTGTTAAAGACAGTCATGAACAGGTTAGTGGAAACACCACATTCTTTCTTTCCTTTCATCTCCACGCACTGAAGTGTCAATTTTAGAAATCATAGCTGAGACTCCAATATTGTTTTTATTACATGTGAATCTTAAACTGTGACCTTTTTGTGTGTTTATATACTGTACATTCATCAGTAAAAGCCTGTATGTATATTTTTCTGAAAATGCTAACCTCTGAGAGAGTGCATAAAGGTCTCGAGTGTATACAGTACTTGGTGTGTAATTCCCTTACAACACATGAATGCTTTCCCTCAGTGCACCATGGAGCCGAACCAGCCTCCGCAAGTCAAGACCGGCCAACCAACCAGAGGCAGCCGGATTCTTCTCACCTCAGTTCCTGTGTCCTGAATTTAACACCTGTTCCTCAATGATCATATGTGCATTGGCCCATGTGTGGAGCATTAAACCAGTTTGCCATGCCATATTGTGTTCCAGTTAGTACACCGAGGCTGGATGGTAACGCAAGCATTTGCTTTCCTGTGCATTTCTGGAGAGCAAATACGGTAATCAATGATGCTGGCGCCATTGTCATCACTGTGGCTGTGGCACAAAAGCTTGTGATGTGACCAGTGTTAAACAGAATTCGCACCACAGCCCCAGATTCAGAAACATGTTTAATTGCTGTTATTGTGATTCAGATCCACCTACAACAAGAAAATTTGATGTAGAATAAGGCAGAGGGATTACAAATAATGATAGATGATCTTATTAAATTTAAGTTTAAATGTCTTTCTTAGCATTAAATATTTGAAAAATACACATACAAATTGGGTGTTCAAGTCAAACTGGGACTTTTAACTTTAGAATTTTTGAGATTAAAAACTCTCTGAACCTTTATTTCTCTGTATAATCCACCACTACGCCAATGCACTTATCCCAGCGTTTTACTAGTGCTTGGATACCATTCAGGTATAAGGTTTAGTGAATGATAGATAGATCCCCAAACTTAGTAATATCAATATCCCACATATAATAGGGTTTTATAAGCTATATCCGAGACAGAAGAAAAAAAAAATAACTAACTAGCTAACGACTAATTCACATGGTTGTGGCACAAAAAAGAGGAGCTAATTGAAGAACACTATATTGTTTACACTATTATGCTGCAGTTTTAACATATTGCGGAGAAGACTGCCAAGCAATAATTATTTGCTGAACAAATTATTACATTTCAATACATCTGGTATTCCATTTCTCAGATACTGTAAATGTAATGCTAAAAAGTATTTTGTCTTCGCTTCGACTCCTTTCTCCAAGTCTGGCTTGTTTTACTGAAATCTGTTTTTGTTGGCTGCGTATTAATTAACTAAAAGCACAATTTTTGAACCAGAATGTGGGGTTGAATGTCAGCTTGCTTTGCTACATGTGCATGGGTTCATTATTTAATTTCAGTGATTTTTTTTCTTCTTTCTTTCTTTTTTTAACTGCTGTTCAAACAGAATTACACAATGGGTCTCTGCTATTTAATGCTATCTTGTATTTTCAGTTAAAACCTGTAAATTAGGCAGCTCTTTAAAACAAGTTCATAAAATAATTTATATGTACAATAAATTAAAACTACACAGAAAACGATATAGGCGGTACAATGGCTTAGTGGTTTTTAGTGTCATTTCCAGGTTTTGAATTTGATTCCCAGCTTGGGTCTGAATGGAGTTTGCATGTTTTCCCCGTGCTTGGTGGGTTCCTCTTGGTACTCCAGTTTCCTCCCACAGTCTAAAGACTTGCAGGTTAAGCTAATTGACATTCTCAAATTGCCTGTTGTGTGAGTGTGTAAGCCCTGCAATGGATTGGCACCTCATCTAGGGTGTACCGTGCCTTGTGCCGTAAGTCTTTTGGGATTGGCTCCAGACCACATGTGATCCTGGGATAAATTATCTCCTGCTTCATGCTTGTGTTATCAAGTTCCAAAATTACCAAACCCCTGTATATCTTCTGCTAACTGTCATTAATAAAAATAAGATGTTTCGACTGCATCCATCCATCCATCCATCCAAGCTGTCATCATGAAAGATGGTTGGTTGCAATGACCTTTGAGTTCCTTCCATCGGATTTTGCTGTATGTTTGAAGAGATGCTGCTGAAGGCCGCATGCTTCTTCCAACCTACAGGGACATACACTCACATGCTTACTCATACACTTTGTGCAATTTGGTAACACCAATCAGCCTACAATGCAAGTCTTTGGACTATGGAGAAAACCAGAGTACCTGGAGGAAACCCACCTAGGAAGCTTGGGGAGAACACACTGACCAAAGGCAAGATTTGAAAATTATAGTCGCATTCTTATTAAATAGCTAATTATACAACTTTACAAGTAACCTAATTTGCAATCAAAAAACACAAATTTACTTTGAATTGTTTACATATTTGAAGTATCTGAGGCATATGACTTCCCTTACACACAAGCCTCTCATTCCTAGGACTGAAAACACCAGAAATTCAAATTGGATGCTATCGCCCTCTGCTGCAAATTTGTAAATAAAACAGGCATGGCAGAAGATGAATCCCATACCACGGAGCCAGGAGATGGGGAAAGAAGAGAAGATGAATGGATGAATGGATTTCTTGCACTCGAGAGCCAGAGAAACACAGAGCAAGACTGAGAGAAAGAAGTCTCGGGGGCATTTCTGGAGCAGGTGGTGAGGAGGGATAATCCAGGTAAGACTTTAATGCAGGAGAGAAGTCTGGGGGAAGGTGAAAGGAACAGGGGAGATTGCTAATTGTGGAAGACTAATCCAGTCCGTGTCCCCCTGTCTCCTACACTGAAGACGAGCGAGCCAGAACAAAACTCCAATTTACTAAGTTTAGCTAAACAAGCATTAGAGGTGAGGTTAGACTTGAGGATGGTGAGGATCTGCACTTGACTCAGGCACTTCTGCTTGGACTCACCTGGATATATACTTTATAGCATGTAGCTGAGGTCTTTTTCCTCGTTCTGTCTATTCTGCCTGCATAGTCACATCATGGGTGAAATACAAAAGGTATGTATAGTATGCCTAAATCCTAGGGTTCTGCTATAATCGGTACTGCTATGCTTCTGTAAGTGTTCTGTAGATCTTTGTGTGGTGAAAAAAAACATCCCCACACCATGATGCTACCACCACTGTGTTTCACTGTGGGGATTTGCTCACAGGTTGATGAGCATGGTTGGGTGTACTGCACATGTAGAGCTGTGAAATTAATACATTTGGCGAGGAATAGGCTTAACAATAGCGGCACGGTGGTGTAGTGGTTAGCACTGTTGCCTTGCACATCCGGGTTCGATTCCCGGCCAGGCTCGATTCCCGTCTCTGTGTGCATGGAGTTTGCATGTTCTCCCCGTGCTTGGTGGGTTTCCTCCGGGTACTCCGGTTTCCTCCCACAGTCCAAAGACATGCAGATTAGGCTAATTGGCGTTCCCAAATTGACCATAGTGTGTGAATGAGTGTGTGTGTGTGTGTGTGTGTGTGTGTGTGTGTGTGCTCTGCGATGGATTGGCACGCTGTCCAGGGTGTACCCTGCCTCGTGCCCAGAGTCTCCTGGGATAGGCTTCAGGTCCCC
This sequence comes from Channallabes apus, assembly GCA_030522415.1. Lineage (NCBI taxonomy): Eukaryota > Metazoa > Chordata > Actinopteri > Siluriformes > Clariidae > Channallabes > Channallabes apus. The sequence continues at coordinate 16,358,708 of CM060125.1, forward strand.
GCGACCCTAATACAGGATAAAGCGGTATAGAAGATGAATGAATGATAGGCTTAACAATATTAAGCCTATTATATTTGGTTTATTGGGATCTTTATTGGGATGAAAATATTAGTAGGTTCTGAACTGCATTTGGAAATCTACAGGACACAGAATTTTTGTTAGCAAGTAAAAATATCCAGAATATATATTATGAATATATTTAATATACATTATATAAGCCTATTCTGTAAATATTTACATGTTGTTGTTTTTTTTGTTGTTGCTTTATTTCTTTATTTATATCATTATTTTGGGCTTTGTTTTTTTTTATATTTGATGTAGAAATGAGAAAGATTATATAACTTTTCAACATTTTTCTGCTACCTTATCCTTCTATTAACTAACTGTCAGACCATTGTCTTTTCCAGGGTCTATTTTCCATCATTGAGAAACTAAAGGGCACAACAGAGCAGGAGCTCCGGATTATTCTTCTTGGTCTGGATAACGCTGGGAAAACCACCCTACTGAAACAACTGGCCTCAGAAGATGTAAACATGATCACACCAACTCAGGTACTGTACATTCGGTTACAATCAAAAATTGTCCAAGCTCTGGTTTCAAATGCATCGTACGCCAAACTCTTGGGAAATACAATTTAGCTTATTGAGATATCGTACATTAGCCACATATTAACACTTATTGGATAAGTCATTCACTTCTTTATTTATTTTTTCTAAATTCATATTTGGGAAATTATTATTCTAGCAGAATAGTTACATACATTCTACTTACATTACAGAACTAGCATACTTACACAATTATATTACTTTTTACACTATGCAATATTTTCAACTGTAATATTACAATAAACCAAATATCTCATTATTAAACCTTTTCCCAGACATTTTCTACTAATTTCAACCTGGAACTAGTATCTATGTTTGTCAGATCATTTTCTCTTTTTAATCATTTAGTTAAAGAAAGAAGCAAAATTAGCTGCTAATAGAATGAAAGAATCTAAACAACCTAAAATAAGCTTTTCATCACTGTTGAAGAAATACTGCCCACGTTCATGAAATGTTCACTTAGGGTTTTTGTTTTTGTTTTTAGGGGGGGTTTTTTGCACTCAACATTATCTTGGTTTATGTTTTAAACACTACAGCCTATTGAGTTAAAGGTAAAATAGTGCAGGAAATAGGGCATTAGTGTACATAAAGTCAAGTTCAGTCAAAGTCGAAGAACTACATTTGGTAACTTACAAGTGCCATATCAGTATCTGTTAACATGTATCAGAAAAGTAAAAGAACAAGTCTTGAAATGTAAAGATTTTACATTTCCACGTATTTTGATGAGTGCAGGGTTAAAAGTGGAAGGTAAAAGTTTTTTTTAAGACTAAGACTTAAAAAATAGAGCCTTTTATTGTGAATCGAATTTAAGCTAACTGTGAAGAGAACATAAGCCCAGCACATTTCCTAGACATGCAAACATTTTAAAGAAGGGTATATCTGTGAATGACGATCACCACAGCCGTTCCCATGGGAAAAAAGCTCAAGTCCTGGTTTGACTTGAACAACACTTGTACATAACCAGATAGAAAAGAGATACTGTACATGTTGCCATGTAAAGATACTTTTAAGATATAATGGATATACTATAGCATAGACGCTTTCACACACTTAGTTAGACAGAAAGTGAGACGAGTTGCTGCCTCAAAATACTGTACACTCCTATATTTTCTCTATCTGAAAAACTTTTGCAAATAAAATTCATCTACTTTTAAGAACGTCCAGACTCCAGACTAATCCTTCAACCCTTTGCATTTGAAGTGTAAACAACAAGATCATAGACACACTCTTTAGGGAAGCCATGCTGATGCCCGGCCTTGAGGTCTATTTACAGTATGTCGTGTTCTGAACCAAAGTACAGTCAGCAAAGGCCATATTTAGCTGACCTAATAATGACTTCTGTATGGCTATTAATAATAATAGACGGTCCACACTGACTGGATCTTTGTTACTCAGACGATTTGGTCAGATCGCACCTTACCTTCTATTTCAGACCCAATTTCAGGATTAAATATAACACCCAGTTATATAATGAGCAGGATCCCTGCTACCACACAGGCACCTAATCATGAGGACAGTGTATTAACAGTGTCTTTAGTCCTGTGTATGGATATTACTTTAACCAAAAACTGATTGTCTGCCTAAGGGTTAGATAAGTATAGTTAGCACCTCCCTACAGTATAACTGTTTGTCGGTTGTATAACATTCTAGGGCTTCAACATTAAGAGTGTCACGTGTCATGGCATAAAACTGAATGTCTGGGACATCGGGGGACAGAGGAAGATACGTCCCTTCTGGAAAAAGTATCTGGAGAACACGGATTTGTTGGTAGGGTTGTAACAGTTTTCTTTAAGATTTTTAAGCAAAGATAGATTTAACATTAAGGCTATTACACAGGATTACATATGGGTGTCAGTATGACTTTCTTCTTAAACCACCCAGCTTTTTAATGACTCCTTATTATAATAGTATAATAGGAATTTATAATAACATGACTCTTGTTACTACCCTGGAGTCTCAGTTATGTCATATTCAGGTGACTCTGGATTTTTCAAACATTCAATTAATTATGCATTAATTATCCCCAAGTTATACCAAGCTTTTATTCTTGCTTTTGGATTTTGAAGCTAGTGGAGTTTTGTTGTCGGTGGTGATATATATATATATTCATCTAGACAAATCAGAGAAGACAAACTGGCTAGGACAAAACAGAGTGAAACAATAAAAGCTTGTATAAGCGCATGAGTATTGTTACATAACTACACAGAGTTCAAAAACATGTCAGAAATCCTGATGGAAAAAACACACCTATGTAGGACAACATACAATTGTTTTCGTACAAAAAGTGTTCAAAAAAGAAAGACCATCCTGTACGGAATATCTGAATCTTTTCTCTTCCTGACAGATCTATGTCATCGACAGCGCAGACAAGAAGAGGTTTGAAGAAACAGGGCTGGTGAGAACAACCAATTTACAACAGTATACAATACAATACATGATAACGGTTGAGCATAGTACAAAATGTTCCCAGAGAAACTGACAACCATTTTGGACCACAACAACCATTGGGAGGATGTACGAGGTGAAACCGGTAGATATCTGAAATGGTAGATATAAGGTAGGTAAACCTTATCAATTTTGCATGGACAGCTGTCCATGGTTCTTAAAATGCTCACAGTCATTTATTACTCATTCCTCTGACAGATGGTTTAATCCAAATCATCTTATGATCGAAACAGGACACCGTCCAAGCCGAGATGTTGAGGCTTAAGGGTTTCGCTCAAGGCAGATCTGTTGCTGCTCTAGAATTTAAACTTAGACAAGCAATTTATTTTTATGAACCCATAGGAGCTCTCAGAACTGATCGATGAGGAGAACCTCAAGGGAGTGCCTGTGCTTATCTTTGCCAATAAGCAGGATCTGACCACAGCGGCTACAGCCAGCGAGATCGCCGAGGGGCTCAACCTGCACACCTACCGGGACCGGGAGTGGCAGATTCAGGCCTGTTCGGCTATTTCTGGCGAAGGAGTGTGGGTGAGTCCTTATAGATCGACAACAAAAAAATAGGCTTGGTATACTGTACTTTGTGATGATTATCCCAGCATGTAGAGTAATTTTATTTTAGTCACTGTACATAAAATTAACAATAAAAAAAGTTCTAAACTGTATGAAACTTTTCTTAACCTAAGCCTGTGTCCAAAACAATGTTCTTTTATTTTTGCTTTTTTTTTTCTTTCCTCAGGATGGAATGAACTGGATCAGCAACAATATTGTAAATAAGAAGAAATAAAGCAGTTTGAAAAATATCTTTTGTATTTAAAAAGAATGAATAATTAATGCAAGTGTGCTCAGATCAGACTGACATCCTTCAACGATAATGTTTTGTAATATTTTATACATTATGCAGTATACAGTGCCATGCAAAAGTATTCATACCACTTGAGCTTTTTGTCACATTTTGTCACGTTACAACCACAAATGTTAATGTTTTTTATTGAGATTTCTTTTTATCTGATAGACCAACACAAAGTGGCACATAATTTTAAAATGTAGGGAAAATGATAAATGGTTTTCAAACGTTTTTACAAACAAAAATCTGAAAAGTGTGGTGTGCATTTGTATTCAGCCCCCTTTACTCTGAAACCCCTAACTAAAATCCAGTGGAGCCAACTGCCTTCAGAAGTTGAACCTCTGCTCCAGTCTTAGCAGTCTCTAACAGATTATATTTTATCTTTCGTGTCCCTGCTGAAAAAAAAGCATCACAACAACACACAATGATGCTGCCACCACCATGTTTCACGGTGGAGATGATGTGTTCAGGCTGATGCACAGTGTTAGTTTTCCGCCACACATACCATTTTGCATTTAGGCCACGAAGTACAATTTTGGTCTCATATGACCAGAGCACCTTCTTCCCTTCTTGCTGTGTCCCCCACAAGGCTTGTCGCAAACTGCACATGGGTATTCTTATGGCTTTCTTTCAACAATAACTTTCTCCTTGCCAGTCTTCCATAAAGGCCAGATATGTGGACTAATACAGTAGTTGTCCTGTGGACAGATTCTCCCACCTGAGCTGTGGATCTCTTCTCTGATTGATGCTCTCCTCGAATTTTAGGTGGAATGTCTTGGTAGTTTTTAGGTGGCCATGTCTTGGTAGTTTTGAGTGGTGCCATACTGTTTCTATTTTCAAATGACGGATTGAACAGCACTCTGTGAAATGTGTTTTGCTTGGCAAAAAAAAAAAAAAAAAGATTTTGTTTAAAACTTTAAACTTTTTTACAATTTTATCCTTGACCTGTCTGGTGTGTTCCTCTGGCTTCATGATTCTGTTTGTTCACTAATGTTCTCTAACAAACATCTGAGGGCTTCACAGAACAGCTGTAATTATACTGAGATTAAATTACAGAATGGTGGACTCTATTTATTAGTAATTAAGTGATTTTTAAAGATGGTTGGTTCCACTGGATTCTAGTTAGGAGTAAAGGGAGCTGAATACAAATGCACACTACACTTTTCAGATTTTTATTTGTAAAAACATTTATAAGCCATATATCATTTTCCTTCTACTTTACAATTATGTGCCACTTTGTGCTCGTCTATCACATAAAAACCCCAATAAAATGCGGAAATGTTCAAGGGGTATGAATACTTTTGCAAGGCACTGTATACTGAGTTTATAATGACTGACATCAGTAAGCGTTCTGCTGTTTGATATACAGTATACAAACTCTCCAGCCACTTCGGGGAATTATTACAAAATGAAAAGCGAGCACAGGAGGAGGGGGAGAGCAGTGTCTGCTTTCATCTTTTCTTCTCCTTCTATTACTGCTTTTTTATGGTTTTTGATTTCAGAATTCTTTATAACAGGAACTCTGTGACTCACTAGCAGCACATTGTGATACAAACAGAGCTAACTCCTAAAAAGGAATGAGTCATTTGTCCAAGTGTGGCATTCACTAGAGAAAACATACAGTATTTAGCGTTTTCTATATAGTTTGCTCTGTATAAGTGATGTGCTAGAGCAGGGGTACTCAAATATAAATTTGAAAGGTCGACTTACCAAATTTCTATTCAGTCCGAGGTCCGGAAAAATGACAGTCCAATTTCAAATAGAGAACTACATATAATCTTTGATAGCGATTATGTAGGGGGGGGGCAATCCATGGCAGACGGGCATTTTAGCCCATTAGCGCATTTTTCCCAATTTTGGAACCAGTGCTGTGTTTTTCCACAAAAAAAAATTGGTGCCGGTGTTCAATCGAAAAATGCTACCCATCGAGTTTTGCTAACTACCGGATCTGCGCATGCGCAGTCCCACAAGTTTGCACACTGTTTCCACGCCCATAAATCCATACTACCTTCGTGCTGAGACTTCGGTTGGCGGTGAGTTTAAACTGTTTTCCTTTACTTCATTTGACCGAAACATTTGAGTTTCTGCATAAATTGTCGTGAATGAGCCTTAAGGTTGAGGAAAATAAAAACTTGTAACTTGAAACTAACTGGTTCAGTGTCTCAAATTTAAACACCTACGTTTACATATTTTGTATACTTGAATATGTTGTGGTTATCATATGTGTGCAGCACTATTCAGTGCACAGAGTAGTTCATACATATACTGTAAATGCTTACGCACGTGATGACATGCGTTTTTGATTATATATATGATAATGCTAATAAATACAATCTCAACTCTTCTAATAACATTTAACGTCCACAGTGTAGTTGTAGTGATGCGGTAGCGTAAATCGATAGGCTCTGCTATCGATTTGTGCTACGGTAGCATTTTTCGACACGGCAGCAAAAATCGACAGAACACCGGTGCCCTAAAATAAGCACCAAACCGGCTCCTAAACTCTGCTGGTCTAATCACGAGAACCCGTGACGTCACGAGCGGTGGGCGGGGTTATAGGGAGCGGTTGTTGTTTTTTTAATTGCGGCAACCCAAACGTGGCAATAATAGTTTGGGTACACAGGAATTGATTAACTAATTGATTATCCTCCGCTAATTTCTTACGTAAAGTGACGAGTGGGTGGGCGATATTAATTGACAGGTCAAGCTCAATTGAGCGATTCTGCGCGTGCAGTTTCTCCCCTGCTCGCTCAACATGTCCTCCGCGCACGCTCGACTCTGCCTGCATGCGCGTGCAACATTTATTTTCTGTGTGCGCTCACTCAACTTTGTCCAGTGTTTAAAAAAAAACAGCCACAAAACCAGCCAATCACAGACATCCACACACTACTGCTGATTGGCTGTTCCTTCTCTATCACCTGCGCATCTCAGATCTAGAGAAATGACAGATCAATATCCGCGAACCTGAGACTTTTGTATGAAGGTAAAACAGTAGCAAAACCCGAGAGCTTGCAAATTTGAATGTGAGAACTTGTAAAACTAAGAGTTGTATTTGTAAGTTGAAATTTATACTCACAGCTCTGATGTGTACACCTGTGTTTTGAATTCGAAGTTGCAGATTAATAGTGACAAATGTGTAAAGTGTCACTCACATGAACAAAATGACAGACACAATTATGTACTACACATTTATCTTTGTGCTTTAATTCAGTTTCGCTGTACAACCACAAGTCGGCGCTCACAACCTCTCAGATCTGGCAGTACAACCTCAAATCCCAGCGCTCTGACTTTTGCTACTCATTTTGCGATATTCCTGTAGCAAAACTCACTTGTGCACTTGTAAACGCCAACTTGGGCAGGGGCGGGAATGAAGTCATTTTATTGGTCGATGCCTCACCAATGAACAACGCCAGCCAATGAAGTGGGACGTTTTGTGCGCGATGACGTCACAGACTACGCAGAGCAGCTCGCGCCGTTTCGGTGGTGTTGTTCATTGGTGAGGCATCGACCAATAAAATGACTTCATTCCCACCCCAGCCCCGCCCCCCGACTCTGCTCTCTCAAGTTGGCGTTTACAAGTGCACAAGTGAGTTTTGCTACAGGAATATCGCAAAATGAGTAGCAAAAGTCCGAGCGCTGGGATTTGAGGTTGTACTGCAAGATCTGAGAGGTTGTGAGCGCCGACTTGTGGTTGTACAGCGAAACTGAATTAAAGCACAAAGATAAATGTGTAGTACACATTTGTGTCTGTCATTTTGTTCATGTGAGTGACACTTTACACATTTGTCACTATTAATCTGCAACTTCGAATTCAAAACACAGGTGTACACATCAGAGCTGTGAGTATAAATTTCAACTTACAAATACAACTCTTAGTTTTACAAGTTCTCACATTCAAATTTGCAAGCTCTCGGGTTTTGCTACTGTTTTACCTTCATACTTTTGGGACAAACTGGGACTTTTGATGCACAGAATAACCGCATACAGTGAAACTCCTTTTATTTCTCTATACTGTATAATCCCCTGCTACACTAATGCCATAACTTATCCCAGCATCTCATTAATGCTTAGATGCCATAAAATTTTTCTTAGTACGCTAGACTGCCTGTCTGATTCTTGTCTGAATCACTGGCCTCCCAAGAACTCCTTTATTATAGCAAATAACCTAATAAAATGTCTTTATTAAAGCAAGCAATTCTATCATTACAGTATCTTTAACAAGAACCTTACTAGCAAAGCACAGTACATGTGTAGTACTGTGCAAAAGTTTTAGTCATACACAAATAAATGTTGTAGAGCAAGGGTGTTTGCAAAAAAAGAAAGAGCTCAGTAAACAGTAATTAATGATACAAATCAGTATTTGGTATGACAACCCTTTCATCTCAGGTAGAATTTGTGCAGTTATATAAGGAAATTAGCTAGGAAATGAGCCTTCACAACCACCAACAGTTTTCTGAGAAAACCCAACAACTTCCAATTGGTTTTTTATACTGACTCAATAATAAAGACCTATAATAATAGACCATAGCATAGACCTTTGCACAGTCCGCACAGAAACCTGGAGGGGGCCTGGAGCCTATCCCAGGAGACAAAGGGCAATTTGGGAACGCCAGTTAGTCTAACCTGCATGTTTTTGGACTGTGGGAGGAAGTCGGAGTACCCGGAGGAAACCCGCCAAGCACAAGGAGAACATGCAAACTCCATTCACTCAGGCAGGAACCAAACCTGGACCCTGTAGGTGCAAGGAGACGGTATTAACCTATAAGACACTTTCATTTTCCAGTTAGCTGCTGGGGTTTAGGTGAAGCATGTCCTGAGATTCTGACTCATTTCATATCTAGCTTTTAATGAAAACTTGGTTATAATTTGTATTTATATTTTTATTTAGTATCAGAGCTTAATCAGGTTTGTTAGCCCCTGATTGTATTTTATGAATATAAAGTTATAGTTTTGTGTATGCTTAAACGCAATGCAGATTTTGTCATTTTGTATGTCTTGTGGGTAAAATTTTTTATTGCCCTAATGATGTGAGAGATGAGAGGGAGTGGGACTGACTACCAAGGGCCCCAATGACTGGAGGGCTCTCTTAGTTCTGGAAAGAAAGGATCAAGAAAGCAAGGGCCTCAATGAAACTGCTTGAGTAAATGGCTCAGAGTTCAGAGCTGCTGCCCTACATTGAGCTGGTGGATAGCATGTAGGTGATTTGGATGGTGGGTAAGGTAGACTGTATTTTATTAATTTGTTTGGATGAATATTTAAAATTTCAATTTGTAAAAATGTAAATAAATACAGTCACACTTAATTGTTGTTTCATCTTTGGCCAATTTGTTTGTTTTTCATTTTTGCATATATTTTTATCAGATAAAAAGAAACACAATTGCTAAATACAATTTCATGCCTGTTTATGTAGTGTCTGTAACTTTTTAAAATAAAAAAATTTCAATGATCTTAACTGTCATTCAGATGAAACTTGGGCAATTTAGATCTAACATGAACAGACATAAACCTGAAAAACTGTATTATTCTAAACTTCAAGATTGTTAAGATATTACAACATGAATTCGACATGGTTACGGACACTACAGATTTTTTGCTTTTTAAGCTTTTACCAAAAACCTATTTAAGCAAAAATCTTTACAGGTCATATGCTTCTAGAAGCTTACACCAATTTTATTAACAATACTCTGAAATATAAAATGTGGATAATTTGCATTTTAAATGATAATTGCTTGAAGCGAGACAGTATAAGGCTGAAAAATGGCCAATTTTGGGAAGCATATAAAATCATCACTCCAAAATGGCTGATGTTAGCATAAACTTCAGATGTAGCTTCTGTGGCACAAAACATTTCTGTATTATATGTATAACAAAAAAAAATTGATAAGCCTCAATACTGTGTTTTGACTATTTAACGTTACTAAGATATGCAGAAGCCGTGGCATGCAGGATATAAGAGGCGTCATATGTGTGTACGTGCAGAACCAACATCCTTATCATCAGAATCTCACTATAAGCTATTCTGAAAAGTTGGCAACCCTGGCAAAATGCTATGATATCTAGGTTACTAACTAGAAAGTCTAGCTTTACTTCTGTTCTAAACGTAGCTGGAGGTGTCCTTTCTTTGTCATTTCTTTCTTCTTCTCATATAAATGCTGACAACACCCAAACCTATGTAAAACACTTAAAAGTTAAATAAAGCAGGGTAAAAGGTGTTTTAGTTCCTTGCACTTTTTTCCACAGAGACCCTCCTCAGGCATAATTACAAACTCTGAGAATGCCAGACTGGGAGATGACTCAGAGTACAGAGCTGCCTCTCAAATTTACTAAACCATCTGTGAGCGTGTCTAAGGATCATGTTTTTATTAGTGTGGATACAGAAAAACAGTCATGCTAATCTCAGTCCATTAGCTCTTGCACCCACTTCTCTATAATAAGCCTATGATCTAAGCAGGGAGAAACTCAAGGGTCCATTTCTAACCCTGGCAAATATAAGAGTTCCCTGCTTTGGACTGATTCAGAGGAGATTGATTCAGTCCCTTGTGTATATAGGAAAAGACATTTTCTTCATAAACCGGTAAGTTGTTACAGCATGTAAAACTCATATATACTTTCCAAGAGGCTTTAGAAGAGCTTTATGAAATGTTTGCATGTGTCATGAATTCAAGAGATTTGTGCACGTAGTGAAAGACAAACATTAAGCTGTGCTGTGTGTCTAGACGGATCGGATCATCATGCCTGTCGACCTGGCTAAAGAAAGACAGCAACAGTCTGTGGCGATGTGCTTAGAGGCACGAGGAGGTAAGACAAAACGATTGCAATTTATTAGTTTTTATAAGTTTTTCCAAGTAGGAATCAAATCTATTATGATTAACCAGAAACATGTGTACAAAATCTAGTTTAGGTTGTTTTTCTCAATAAAATTGCATTAAATCATTTAATATTCAAAGTGTTCACTATTATGGATGTTAATGGCTACAGAAAAATGACTGTCTGTAATGCAATATCCCAGGAAGGTTTTAAAAGGTTTTTTCCATCACGCATGACCAACTGTGCGAGAACAAGAGCCTTTACAGACATACACTTAACGTCTAACGTCAGGCTTGGAATTCATCCAGTCGAATTTATTGATTGATTGAACCAATACTTTATTGGACCTCATCAAGACCCCAATGTCAAATCTATTGATTGAATGATTAAGTTGATCAGTTTGTCAAAATACATCTAGACCTCTGTGTCAGATGTGTTGATTCAGTGATTCTGTTGTTTGGTTCATGAAAAAATTCACCCAGACGCCAGTGTCAAAATTAATGATTCAGTGAATCCGTTGCTTGGTTCATCAGAAGTTCATCCAGAGCCCAGTGTCTGGTTTACTGATTCTGTGATTCAATTGCACAATTTGTCAGAAATCACATCACAATCTAATTTAATGACATCAGAAATCAACTGATGTACAATTTACTGATTCATTGAATCATAGTGATTAGCACTGTCTCCTTGCACCTCCAGGGTTTGGGTTCGATTCCCGCCTCCATAGTTGCCATAGTGTGTGAATGAGCATGTGATTGTGTGTGTTCCCTGCAATGGTTTGGTCCACCTCCCAGGGTGAACCCCACCTTGTACTTTACTAATCCCAAAGGGAAACTGTATACAGGATAAAGTGGTATATATCAGTCAGGGGTCAGGGGTAGCTCAGTGGTTAAGGCTTTGGACTACGGTGCGGAAGATCCCAGGTTCAAATCCCATACCACCAAGTAGCCACTGTTGGGCCCTTGAGCAAGGCCCTTAACCTTCATATGCTCAGATGTGTAATGAGTTAAAAAAAAAAATGTAAGTCGCTCTGGATAAGAGCGTCTGCCAAATGCCTAAATGTAAATATATGATGAGTGAGTGATTTGATTGCTCAATTCCTGAGAATCTACAGCGTCTGGTTTATGGATTCAGTTATCCAGTTTTACCTACAGTACTCATGGTCGGGATTTAATGATTCAGTGAATCAGTTGCTCAGTTTACTGGAACTCGTTCAAAGCCCAGTGTCATATTTTATGATTTGGTGGATTCATTGCTTAATTAAATCAGTAGTTCCCATGATTTCAATCATAACTGACTTGAGAGTACATTTATTTACATTTAGGCATTTGGCAGATGCTCTTATCCAGAGCGACTTACATTTTTATCTCATTATACATCTGAGCAGTTGAGGGTTAAGGGCCTTGCTCAAGGGCCCAACAGTGGAAACTTGTTGTGGGGTTTGAACCTGGGATCTTCTGAACCGTAGTCCAATGCCTTAACCACTGAGCTACCCCTGCATGTTTATAGCATATTCACGATAACTTACTCCATAACCATACATCCAGGAGTATATAAAAAACGGTTGACGTTATATCAAACGTAGAGCTACATGCAGTACAGATGAAACCCTTTAACATCCTGTTGATTTATGCTGTTTTACAATTTTATTATTCCTGCGCCATTCAAAACCAACTTACAGACTGTGAAAGAGGACAAATGCTCCGGGGCCAATTTGGTCAAGGAGAGAACCGCGGCTTTGGTCAATATTAGAGCAGAATTATTCAAAGTCTGACTCAGGAAGGATGAACAATAAAATCTCAGCCTCGCTGATAGGGTTGTGACGCCACATAAACAAGAAAGCTGACAATAAGCACATGGAGCACAAGGCCAAAAATGATTTATGCCTTCCTGACCCTCATTAACTTCACACAGCTTGTATGTATGAAGGGACTGACATTTGTAAAAGCCTTATTAAGAAAACAAGCGTGTGTATTGAGCAAAACCTCTAGATACCTTCGTGCAGAAAAATAATATGCTCTTATATTTTTTTCTTTTTTTTGCATGTGGGTGGATTTCCTTTCAAAAGGCATAAAAACAGCACTGCATGTGTATATACTGATTACAGAGCAAGCTGGTGTAACTTCGAGGTACTGTACATAAACCATACCATGAACACACATAAGCAATATAGGCAGTCAGGAAAAGTGTTTAAAGCACCCAGATTCATAAAAGTACTAATGTTAAAGTGGGAATGCAGGAATAATTTATTAGACGTAACAGTGAAGAAAATTCCTCGAAAGCAAATGCCATCTGGTGAAAAACTGCTTTAGCAGTATTTTACAAATTATGTTTTTAAATTATATTTAATTATGTTGATAAATGATGCAATAAATATGGAAAAAATAATTATACTATATAGTTTTTTTAAGGGCGGCGCGATGGTGTAGTGGTTAGCACTGTCGCCTTGCACCTCCAGGGTCTGGGTTCGATTCCCCGGCCAGGCTCGATTCCCGTCTCTGTGTGCATGGAGTTTGCATGTTCTCCCCGTGCTTGGTGGGTTTCCTCCGGGTACTCCGGTTTCCTCCCACAGTATCCCAAAGATATGCAGGTTAGGCTAATTGGTGTTCCTAAATTGCCCGTAGTGTGTGATTGGGTGTGAGAGTGTGTGTATGTGTGTGTGCCCTGCGATGGATGTGTGTGTGCCCTGGGATAGGCTCCAGGTCCCCCGCGACCCTGAACACAGGATTAAGCGGTATAGAAAATGAATGAATGAGTTTTTTTAAGTTACCTAAAAGAAGTGAGCTGTCCATAAATGATGCAGAAGAAAAGTAACATTAGGTGATTAGCTACTGTAAGTTATGCAAATGCTGTTGGGCTTTCCGTAGCTTGTTAAACACTGATCACTTTTCATACTGATCTAAATTATTCAGCTTGTTAATGGTTTATTTGTACATGTTTCAACAGATTATAAGCTGTGAAATGTCCATGGATTATGATGTATTATACATTTACATCACCCACAAAGATCTTGTGGAGTCATGCCACTAGGGGTCAGATCTGACCTGGTGGCATAAGGAGAATCTACACAATATTGGACGTAATATTTTGCGTTTTAAAGTAATAGCATGACAAAGAGTTCAAGGTGTTGACTTGGCTTCCAAGATTCACAGATCCGGGATAGATGTGCACCAAACTGATCCAAGTCTGATCCATGGAGGCCCAACCTCTAAAAGAACATACTCTACAGAACTTACAAAATCTGCTGCCCTTGTCTTGATGCTAGAAACCACAGCACACCATTAGAGGTCCTGTGGAGTCCATGCCTCAACGGGTGAGGGCTGTTTTGGCAGCTCAAGGGGGACATTGGGTTTAATGCTATAGCTGATTAATGCACATACAGTACTGTTCTGATCTGTCAATAAAATATCTCCATGTCTGTTGGAGCCCATGGTCTGTGAAAATGGGGGAAAAAGCTAATTAGGGGGCACACCAACTTCTAACCAATCACACAATGAGTTGAATTTTTTGTCAATTATAAAACCCTGTCTCAAAATATCCTCAAAATTATGCATTCAGTCATCCTGGTTAATGGTTTTCGGGACATGAATGATAAAAGTGCTGTCTTTGTTCAACTCTGGCAAGTTTAATATAGAAAGAATGCACCCATGTAATTATATATGCTTACAGTGTAATAACAATGTACTCATCAATTATGCATGTGTGTGTCTGCGCGTGACAGAGTGTCTGGACCTGGGAAAGAAAATCAGCGTTCCTCAGGATGTAATGATGGAGGAGTTGACCCTGCTTTCAAACAGGGGGTCCAGAATGTTCCAACAGAGACAAAAGAGAGTGGAGAAGTTCACACTCGAAGGTGCCGGAAAGCAAGCTGACAATGTAAGCCAACGCTGTAGTGTGTCATTATTACACACTTATGTAATGCAAACAATGAATTCAAAAACCCATGCATTCAGTTAAATTATACGGTTCCTGAATGCATTAGTTGTGCACAGATTTGAATCTGAATAACAAATACAGGCCATGGAGGTGAGATTTTACTGCTCACATCATCCTCATGATTCAAAGGATATATGTGACTAGCGTGAGTACCCGTTGTTGATGGTTAAAGAGTTTGTAGAAATGGTTAAAAGGTTAAAGCTAAAATTAATCTGATCAGCTTTAATGTAATCAGGAATATTATTATTTCAGGTTGACGTCTTTCTGTATGGCAGAACTCATTGTTCAACTTATTAGTAGAAATATGAATACAATTTTGTAAGGTTGAGTATCTTATGCTTGTTTACGCTAAGTTGTACTTCTTTCATTGTCAGCCAAATGCACTCCCTGTCCGGTAAGTAGGTGAGAAATCGAAAAAGTAGATTTTTTTTTTGTCTTAAAAAACGACTCCAGCTTGTTAAAAGTGAAAATATGAACTAATCCCAGTAAAAATATTAAATATATTCAGTTATACTATATATATATATATATAAAATAAAACTTTTCTAATTAACATCTATTGGTGCAGGTGTTTGTTTACATTGAGGAAGTTATTAGTTCATTAGTATTAGTAGTTCATTTTAAAGTAAATTATTGAAACTGCCAAATAACTGTTCATACCATCGCCTTATGGTGCAGGTTAAAATTCAGGCAGATATCTATAAGTACTGCAAAAGTTTCATTTAATTCTGTCTAGTCAGTTTTGTGTGACACTAACAAAATCTGGAACTTAACTGCTCATAACTGCACTTCTCATTTAGATTACTCAACATTTAGATTTGAGCGCATAACACTGGTCTCTCAGTTCATGTGAGGGTTTGGAACATACTGTATGAGACAAACTGGTTTTAAACTTCCCGCAGAAAGAATAAACATACAATGGTCTGAACATTCCATTCATCTTTGAAGGTACAGTTTTCATAGTGTACTTGCCTTTTATTTTTGGAGTAAGCCATGCTGTGTCGCACTTTTATTTGGGTTTCGTGAGGATTTGGGATTTTGAGACTTTTGTCCATTACAGACAGTCGTTTCTGTGTCTTTCGCATACTCTGTCTATACAGAGAATGCTGTAGAATATCTTGTTGAGAGAAAAAGCGTTATATTCATTCAAAAAAGCGCAAGATGCTGTGAAGTAATCTGGCGCATAACTGCTCATTACTTCACTTCTGCTTAACCGTTGGATTTAA
This sequence comes from Channallabes apus, assembly GCA_030522415.1. Lineage (NCBI taxonomy): Eukaryota > Metazoa > Chordata > Actinopteri > Siluriformes > Clariidae > Channallabes > Channallabes apus. The sequence continues at coordinate 16,374,571 of CM060125.1, forward strand.
TTTATGCAGTTGCAACTTTAAGCAAATACCAAAGTACCGCCAAAGTTTCATTAAATTCTGTCTAGCCAGTTTTGTGTGATGTTGTGACAAAATCTGTCTGGACAGACAGACAGACAGACAGAAATTTTTCCGAGACTGGTTTCTGGTCCTTCAATGTATGAAAAGTTCTGACCAATGTACAGACAACACCTTTCTTTTATTTATATAGATTATGAATTAGGGCTGCACGATATATAAAATAAATTTTCGTAATTGCGATAATGGTATACGCAATATCTGTATTGCAAAGAGTTGCAATAAATTAAATTTAATTTATGTGTCAAGCATTTGTGTGTCCAAATTTGACCAATCAGATGGGCCCTTACTATCTTTATACCCGCCTCCCAAGTAGGTGATATAATGCTATTGGCTAGACCGGGCCAAAAGGTGAACCTAGCGGCTCAGAGCAGAGATTGAAAAATAAATGTCAGGAGTAGAGACAAGCGAGGAAAATCAGAAATCAGAATATCTGCTGAAGTCATTCATAGTGTTTCGTAGTCTAAATATTTGCAACTTCCTTGACATATAGTTTCTTTTTAGCCTGAATTAGATTTAATTACATCAGATGAATATCTATTACCTGTTTATTTTAGTATGATCATTACATATACATATACATTGTATATTTTCCTAATATCGTGCAGCCCTATTATGAATTCTGTCTTCTTTAGGGAAGTGAGTCTCTATCTTATCAGGCTACAGAGGAGCTGACAGATCGAGCTCACTATGACACAAACGTCAACCCTGCAGAAAGAAACACGCTGCTGGCCAAACTTCAGCACACCGTAGCCAAAAAGGGAAGTCCAGGTGTTCTGGCACCAGGTGACTGCACCAAATTTCAGTCTGTGCATGAATATTTGCAAAGAAAGACAGAAAGAAGAAATAAGACCTGATTAATAATGAGGCTCACACAATCTTATTGCCGCAGGATATTCCGGGCCGCTGAAGGAGATTCCTCCTGAGAAGTTCAATGTTACAGTAATCCCCAAGTCCTACTGCTCACCATGGGAGGAACGGAGCAATAATGAAACCTTGCTGGCTGCCATCAGCTCCCGTCTGCCCGAACCTCCTTTCAAACCCGCCCCTGCTAACTACAAATGCTTTAACAGGTCAGCGTTCAACAATGTTAAAAACTAATTTATCTATTTTACATGTGCCAAAAATGATACAAGGGGCGTTCGAGTCAAACCGGGACTTGTGATGAGGTGGCTAAGAGCTCACTGCAGTCGTTCTCTAGTTAGTGGAACACCTGATCTTTGAAAATCATCAGCTAACTTGTGGCCAACTTGCGGAAGAGACGTATCTGTCCGTGGGGACTGTACACGCAATCATTCACCAACACCACTCGCACATTATAGGAACTCGGCTGGTATTTAATCGCCACATCCCCCCGTACAGTCCTGACCTCGCTCCAAGCCATTTCCACATATTTGGGCTATTAAAGGAGTTCCTGGGAGGCCAGCGTTCTAGAATGAAGCAGGCAGTTCGATCCTGGCTCCGGCATACTGAGAAACTTCCTACCTCGATGGTATCAAAGCACTAGTGAAAAACTGAAACTCATTAGTGCAGCAGGTGATTATATAGAGAAATAAAGGGAGACATTTGGAACTGTATTCTGTTATCCTGCACAATAAAAGACCTGGTTTGACTTGAACACCCCTTGTCTACAATTTTTATAAAGAACTTTTTGTGTGTGTGTGTATTCCTGTATTTTAATCTCACACAATGAGCATTAGGAAGCAGCGTGACGTGTTTGAGTCACAATAAAGCACAAGGTTTTGGTAAGAGGTGTCTTAACACCTCTAGCTAAAACACGAGCAGTTGCTAGGAGAGAGGATGAGTTTTTGCTTAGTACTCTTTAATCATACTGTCATAATACACATGTAATATTTGGGAGACCTTAATAGCATACAACATATTGTCAGACATTTTTTCAGATTTCATTTTAACTAGTTTTCATTATACAAACTGAGTGTTCCAAACGATGTGCTACTGCCACAGACGAACCATGAAAGCCAATGTAAAAACTAAATAATAACAATAATAGAGTGTATACATCATACATAGAAAAGGAAAGTGAATAGATAGAGAAAATTCATGGTTGCAGTCAAGATCCAAGAGGAAGAGACACCAGTTAAGTCAAGCGGCTCCTTTCCTGTCGTGTGCTGCCACCAGCTGCAAGCTTGAACAATAGCAAATATGTCAGAAAGACCTAATATACATATGAACTAAAAATGTAAAAATGCAAGGTACATACTGATTTTGAAACTACTGTACTGAAATGTCAGAATAATCAACAGAAAGAAAGGTCACCAAATATCTGCATTTCAATGAACAATTGATTTCTTTGACACAAACAGGTTAAATGTCATTAGACCACAGCCACCGGACAGCTCCAGTAGGAATAATCAATGTGGTAATTTTATTATATGTATACACATGTATTACATATAATACATACATATGCACTATATATACAGTACATACATACACAGATGTGTAGATTTTCTGGCACGGCAGTGTTAGAATGGTGGACTTTGCAGTTTCTCATTTAGCCTAAACTTGACAGACTGTATTTATTTAGTTTTCATTTATGATTCTGCATTTTTTAAAACTTAAACATAGAAAGAGGAAAAAAGTGATAAGATGGTGGCAAGGCTGCTATGATGTTTGAATGTTGTAATAGATGCAACAATAATAATCCAATAGATTGAATAGTTTTAGATATACAACAGCTCAATGTATAATAAAAATTAATAATAAGAGGATTTGGTGTAACATTACATCATGTTGTTTATTATTGCCCAATAGCCTTGAATTTTGTGTTTTATTTATATATACTTATAAGGGAACAGGAATCGTTCAATAAATCTGAGCTGCCAACATTGTTTATCCATTTTATTTGGACAAACACACTTCAACACAGCAATAAAATCTTAACATATGAGCAAATACAGAAGAAAGATGGTTGCTGGCAGTTTATCAAATTAGGATTAAAACTTAACCACCTTTCTCAAAACATCGCATCTGCGTTGTGTGGGTGGTGCAGATGTAACCCCGATTAAAAATTCTAACCAGCATGCATTGTGGCAATCCAAGTTGAAACAGAGTCCAGTTGATATAAAATTATTTACTCCACAGTTCCATGTGTGAGAAAGCCTTTTTGTATGTAAACGAGATGCTGAAACACACCCTGATCAGAGCACATTGCTTTCACAGAGCCCCGATGCCATTTGGAGGGACAACAGGTAGTACCCGGACGCTGCCTCTGCCTGGCTTTGAGCTCATGCAGGCCTACACCGAGCCCTCCCTTAACTGGAAGCGGATGTGCCATCGACCCAACTTTAACCGCATACCGACACCCTGGAGGGCTTAAATGCACTGCTTAGACCTTGAAACGGTCAAGCATTAGTGGTCTGCATTTTAAACATCCCTACAGACACATCAGCATGCATGAAATATCATAAACCTGCAAACTGAGCCAAAACACTGAGGATTCTTCTAACCAAGGTTTACAAATTTACAGGCATCAATGTTAAAATGGAACACGATAAACATTACAAACAATGTATATTTTATTTCTCGTTTGTTGCCTCTTTTGAATTCATTTTTAACACTGCTCACTGTTTGGGTTGGTAACAGGGACTACAAGAGAGGGCCACAGTGGCCTCATGTGGCATTTATTGGTCATTTTCTGCTTGTTACAAGGTCTGTAAAAAGAAAAACATACTCAAAAAAAATAAACACTATCCATCTTTGCAATTCGAAACCTCAAATTTAAATATAAAAGCGTTACAAAATGAGATTCGTGCTATCACTTTAAACTAGCTATAATTCGTTTAGATGTTTATGTTTATTTAGTTGTATGATATCAGGAACACAACAAGTAAACAGAGTTCTTTAAAGTTTCCAGAAATTGGGGTGGGGACATTGTCAAAAAAAGAGCAGTCTTCTTTGCTGTTGTACACAACTCTATATTCTGAGGTAGATTCTTCCCCGGTCTAGGAGCCTCCGTGGCGACTGGCGTGGGCACCCATACGCAGAGGATCCTGGGAAGGATAATGCACCTGGCCTGGAGGCCTCATGGCCATTGGAGGTGGCATAGGAGGAGCCATTGGATCCATGGATGGGTACATGGGTGGAGCATAACCTACGGAGCACAGCAGGGACAGTGTGAGAGCGCAGTAATGGGGGGGGGGGGGGATCTTCACATTTTTAACAATCAGGAGAAACTGCAATAAAGAATGAAGACATACCTGGAGGTGGAGGCATGGCTACACCAGGAGGAGGGGGGATCCCTAAATTCATGACCGCAGGACCAGGGTTGGGCGCCAAGTTGAAATAATTGGCCGAGATGTCATCGGTGGAGACGGGCGGTGGAGGCAGTGCTGTCGAGAACACGCTTGGTTAGATATACACAAACAAATATAGTGCAGATATTGATTTAGTCATTACAGATCTGTATTTCTCTCCACATGTCATTCATGACACATGCACATACTGTATACGCAAGCCTCACAGAAGTCTCCAATCTTCCCGTCTTCATAGAAAATTACTTACGAGGCACAACGAAATTTATTCACTACATTTTACTGGCAGGCTCGGACACATTTTTTCTTGACATCTGGCACCACAGTTTGCTGTAGATTAATAAACACGTTGCACAAACAGCAACGGAGGTTAATAATAAACCCGTACTGCGCGAACACACAAACAACAGATGGACTCATTTAGATATTTAAAAAAAACTTCTTTTTTTTTAAATAATATCAAAGTAAACTATAAATTAATTAGAGCTTGATTCTAATTAATTTCTAGTTTTCTAATTAATTTCTAGTGTTTAACAGTCTATGCGAATAATGTGTGTCTAATATCACATTTTATATACGTGATATTGATCATGTTTCAAATAGAGCCAGGTTATTAGAAAATGTAAAAAAGGCGTAAGGAGTTTTAATAATCACCCATTTTATAGCAGACCGCAGCAAAGTCGTGACCAACATGTAGTCATGATCATTAGAGTAATCAGAACACTAATCAATGGAGGGGCATAACGCAGGCTTTTAACCTTTTCATGCATACGTTATTTAAATTAGGAAATTCTTTACATTTCTTAAACAAATGATTCTAAATAGCATTTATTTTAGAAACTGAATAGTACGAATACTGTAAATTTGTATGCAGATCTGAGCAGACATTTTTGAATCCAATATTTTAAGTAGAATGTTTGACTACAAAGACGCGCTGCATTGAGAAAGGCAAATAGCCTACAGAGCAAAAGAAATCAGCATCTTGATTTGCATTCAATAACACGTAAAAGGTGATTTCCATGTTAGTGACCTGTTTGTCTATACATGTGAACACAGTGCATAAAAGGTGGTGAAGAAAAATCTACTTTTTTGCAGCATGTCCATCGTTTCCACCTAGAAATGCTACAAAATACAGTAAGTACTAGAATTTTATATATTTAGCATTTGGATCTAGGAGTCAAAAAGACGTCCACAATACTCGTGTGTCACTCGCTCAATCCATTGAAGAAATGTGTCGCCGAAGTTCGCACTTCACTTGACGTCTGCCACGTTTGTTTTTTCCATTATCTAAACCAGCTGATATTAATTATTAACACCACTCTTCAGTGCGAATTACTGACATGAACTGTTTAGTGCACAGAGAGAACAATAATACACGTGTTGTCAATACTTTTGGCCACTGCTGTATGTATTGTTGCTGCTAAAAAATCTAGACTTTTAAAAATTCAGACTGAACAAACTCTAAACTGAACAAACTGTTTGTGACCAAATATAACAATGACGCATGTTTATAATATTAACGAGCACGTTATATTTACTGAACTGGAGAAATGAGGGGAAAAGGGATTAATGCACCAATCTAGGAGACACATACACTTGATGGACATCATTTTTTTTTTTTGGGGGGGGGGGGCAATTATTTACTGGGGGCATTATTATCTAGTGCCCTTATGTTCTTCAAAGAATTTTAAGCTGGAGATGACTTGGTCTAGGCGATGTGAAAAATCTTTCCATCCCCCAAAAGACCCACATCACACGACTAGCATAAAGACAGAGAAACTGCCAACATGAATAAAAATGTATTCAGGTTAAAAGAAATAGATCATTAGATTGACGAAGTAATTCTCCTAAAATGTACCTCCAGGGAGGCCGGGTACAGGCTCCAGTCTGATTCCACTCTCAGTCACTCCTTCCTTTTCTCCATCTTTTCCTCGTGCTGCCTGGGACCTATTCCATTTTTTTTTAGAAGAAGAGAAAAAAAAGGTTAATATATGCATGTATTATTTATACAGGGACGTTTTCTCAACTCTGTGTGTGATTTAAACTCTTACCTGCCCCACTTGACATTGAGACGGTGGCCGTGAACGATGAGCTTGTTGAAGGATTTCTCCGCAGCCATCTCAGCAGCCTGACGCGTAGCAAACTGGATGAATGCACACTGCTGTCTCTGCACTACAGTGATGGTGCGAATCTCCCCAAACTGGTAGAAATGGTTCCTTTAAAAATAAATAAACAAATAAAAATGGCAGTCAGGATTCAAAGTTACAGCCTGAAAGTTAACCTACACCATATCTGGTCGCCTCGAGCAGGCAGGACGGAAAGTCATGACCGCATTAACGGCGTTATTATGAATCATCTTGTGTACCTGAGGTCTGAATCTGTGATGGTATCTGCGAGGCCTCCGATGTACAGTGTGGTGATGGACTTGTCATCGGGTGGGTCTAACCTAGGCATGGTGGAGGCTCGCTTCAACAGCTTATTAGCCACCGGGTCGTTAATGCCGTAGTAGCGGTCCTTAATGTTCTGATCAGCCAGCGGGTCATCCGGATCGGTGGGCTTCTCATGCCTGTAGTTATTACAACAATCAGTTAGCGACAGCTCGGAGGAGATTTCCTAAATGACTCCAATAAGAATTGTATCTCACCTGTAAGGACATTCCTCTCCTCTACGGCACTCTCCTTTCACCCAGAAAGAGCAGATGTGAGGTCTGTTCCTCTTGTAGTAAGGAGTGGTGCGAGCTAGCTTCAATAGCATGTCACTAGAGCTGGGGGCTTTACCCAGCGCGCCGACTGGCCGTGTGCCGTCCGAGTTCGCGATCTGGAAACAACACGTTTGTGTTAGAAATTATATTCTTCTCTTATGAAGTTGGAATTTACAGAAATGCCAGCAGCTGTACATGCACAGCCTTGACTAAACAGAAAGGATGATAGAGAGGATGAACCCGGCGATGTCTTATCAAAATAGAGGACATGAATGCTTGCTGTCAAACGTCACTTTTTTGTGAGGAGACAATTTATCAAAACACCTGCCACACCTGAGCACAATGGACATTTGTCTTTGAACGCAACGCACACACACGCAGCCCCGGTGTTCTCACAGTCACGCCTACATCAAGGCTGCTGTATACCGGAGTGACATTTTATATGTGAATGTCATTGTGTTGCATTGTGTGGAAGGAATAAATAACGACAAACAAGTTTTATTTAAAGGTGTTAACATTTTCTGTCAACATCCTAGAGACTAGACAAAAAAAAAAACAAGACATAAGGCTTTATTCATGCTATTCGCTACAAATAACAACACAGGGAAGAGCAAAGTCTGCAGATGTGAGACACGAGCTGGTGAAGGATTTGTCCAAAGTCAAACATACGAGAAAAAAAAAAAAATTGTCCATTCTATATTATTTAACCGCACGAGGTGAAGTCGTTAAACCGATGAACTGAGCTTAAATGATAGATTTACGCCAATATTAAAACAAGGTCGCACAAGGTTGAGGTTTTTCCGGGATGTGATTATCTCCACAAACTGTTTTAAGCAAATTTCCGCTTCGCATTCCTTTCTTTAAATTCGACACTGACTACAAGTACTTCACTCACAGGCAAAACTGACGGAGTTAGCTTTAAGCTATTTTTGTTTCTAATAAAGGAGCCTGTGAATTCACGAGACACACCCTTATAGAAAAAAAAAAAAACTTAAAAGCAAGACAACAGACAAGATTTAACTCTAATTTGGTCTGATGCTGCTTTCTCTATATTGCCATGACAACAAATTGAAAATTATAAATACTACAGCTATACTGCAGGTGTTTAAATGTCTGGATTAAGACAGACATTAACATTATTACTACTACTATTGATTACATCAGTGTTTACACATCTGGATAAAGACGAAATAAAAATTGGTCTCGATTAAATTTTTAATCAGAACATATTTCCTGGCCATGTCAAATAACATAAGACCCAACAGCAGGAACCCATAAGACTCACCTCCCGCTCCATGTTCTGGGTGTAGTACTCCTTGTTCACGTCTGATCGTGGCATCTCATCTTTAACAGATATTCCTGTGTCTCTGACCTGAATGGGTAAACCTACAGAGGGGGGGGGGGGGGGGGGCAAAAGATGAGCACCTCATTAGGGCGAGTGTGAATGTGTGTGGAAAGTGATCGGCTGTGTAATCGTGTTTGAGTGAAACTGAAGGATGTTCAGTACCGTACTCCAGGTCCAGCAGGCAGGTCTGACAAACGTTTTTCATCTTACTGCAGGTCTGACACACTTCAGTCTTCTTAAAGCGCATCCTGACCCCGGGACACCATCGGAACACGGTGAAGGGACGGGCGCAGATCTGGGACAGAACCAGAGACAGAATCAGAACCAGCCACACTAGATGTGCTAAATATTTTATATTGTATAATAATGTAAACAAGGCAATAAGCACTCTGTTATCTTACCTTGCACTCTTTGCCAAACTTTTCTTTGGTCTGTTCAAAATAAAGGAATAAAATACAATATTATAGCTTAGATGCAATATTTCATTAAAAACACTTTATTTTGTCTTTTGGTATTAATGCTTGATCCCATTGTCTCATTTTACTCCCCAATATGTTCACACTGGAAAGACTAAATCGGAATTAAATCTTTAAATCAGTGACGGGAATTATCAGAGACCTCTCGATATAGTATCCTCCCATGTGCAGACATGATTTGTATTGTTATTCTGTACAGCACAGTGTCCTGTGAATTATCTGCTGAGTTTGTTTAAAATTGTAAAAAAAAATAAAAAATAAAAAATAAAAAATGCAGATAATTTGCTCCTACATCACAGGACGCTGTGCTGTGTGAACAGTGTACAGTCACCACCTGCTGGATTACAGATGAACAGCATAGATTTTTACAACTACAAATGGAAAACATATGTAGATTAAAAAAAAAAGATATAATTTCGAGTTGGTGTGGCGATTTTAAACTGAAATGTTAAACTGAAGCCTTTTAATCTTTAGCTGCATGGATTTCATCCGCACTTAATGTTTATTTAAAAAAAAGGGGGGGGGGGCTAATATTTAAGATTGCTGATACAGGGTCAGTGAAACACTGAAGATAAGGAAGCTTGACAACTATGACATCTGAGTTTATTCAGATTAACGCTTAATATAATCATCTTTAATGTAAATTCTTTACTCAAACCTTTTATACAGTATGAAAGCTTTAAATTTCCCAATGAATTAAATGTCCAGTGTCTGAATGCTTACAGAACTAAACAGGGAAAGCGTGAAATGAAAAACACTGAAGAATAATTACTTACAGCGCTCTACTGGACTAAAAAGTAACAGTTAAAACGGATGAGTTCAACCCATGTTACCCATTATCACAAACCTGTTGAACAGTTTGTGATGTGCTTTGTGACTTTGAGCTCAATATTGAAATCTACATACTCACCATTCGGATGTATGGATTCTCTCCCAAACATGTCTGACACAGAATAGGGAAGTCCTGTTTGGGGAAAGACAAGAGATAAAAAGTTCAGTGATTAAACATGGAAAGAGTTGATGGAGTAAGCAGAGAAGAGTAATGTCTATCTCTACAAATTTCTATCTACTGGATATAGACACTGTGCATGTGATGTAATTAGTGATGTCGCCTTGTTGATCCTGTTGTCATTGGCAGTCTAGGCCCAGTGAAAAATGGTCGTCAGAGTTTCAGGAATTGTGCGACATGTATAATTAACAACAGAGCACTGAACAGAACGAATTAACTTTGTACACGATGGTCTAGCACACATTTAATCTGATAAATGCAAGGGTGTTCAAGTCAAACCGAGACTTTTGACTGTGCAGAATAAAAGAACACAGTTATGACAATACAAACTCTTCATTCCTCTATATAATCCCAGCTACCATAATGCACCTATCCTAAAGTTTTACTAAGGCTTGGATAAGTAGAAAGTACTTAGTACACCAGAGCCATGCTCAGACTGCCTGCTTCATATCACAAACGCTATACTGTAATGTTGTAACAACATTCACGACTACAATCGCAGTACGCTGATGAGACTCACAGTCGCAGTAAAACATATTGAAGTGCAAAAATTTTAAAGAAGGAATGACGATCCCGGCTGAAGTGGTTTGGAGCCCACGGTTGCATTTCCTGTCAACATACGGCAAGTGAAATGAAAGGAGTAGCTCAATGTTGGACTAATAATTGGAAGGTCCCAGGTTCAAACCCCAGCACCACCAAGTATTCACTGTTGGGTAAGACCCTTAACTCTCAAAACTGCCTAGATGAATAACGAGATAAAATTGTGAGGGTGTGTGCCTAATAATATAAATGTGAATGCAGAAGAGATGCATTTGTTTGAGAACCATACACACAAACCTTCACCAAAACACACACACAAAAAAAAAACTTTCACATTACAGTAACCCGGTTCAGAGTTATTGCCACATCCTCCGTACAGTCCTGCCCTCGCTTCAAGCCATTTTCACATGTTTGATGTCTAAACGTAGACCTTTCCTTCCGTAGGAAGAAAAAGCTGTTTGTTCGCCACTCTTATCCTGCTGGATAACTTGTGCAGGATTTTGAAAGATTTTCCAGTCATTTGGAAAATGGGATTTGTGATAAAATGTTTCATGAGTGAAGGCGTAAAAGCATGGACATTTCCTGAAGACTTCAAGCACAGTATAGTGATGAGACTTTTAGCCGCAGTAAAACACTTAAATAGTGGAAACGTTTTAAAGAAGGCTGTGTCCATAAATGAGGATTCCACTGCATTGAACATTCAGCAAGTGGAACATCTGATCCATGAAAATCTACAGTTAATTGTCGCCAATGTGTGGTGGAAGAGACGCATCCATCTGTGGGACCTGTACACACAATCATTCAACAACAATTCCACATTCACGAAACTCGTCTGGGAGTTACTGCCAAATCCCCCATAAAGTCCTGACGTCAGTCCAAGCCATTTCAACATTTGGGGCGTTAAAGGAGTTCCTGGGAGGCCAGTGTTTCATACGTGAAGCAGGAAATCAGATCATGGCTTAGAATGTACTGGGAAAACTTCCTACCTTGATGGTATCCAAGCATGGGTGAAACACTGGGATTAGTGCATTAGTGTTGCAGGGGATTATAAAGAGAAATTAAAGGGAGCTTTTTACTCTCAGAACAAAACACAATGCTCTCCTGCTACAGATAGCTTTATTTCACGGTAACTACAGTTACATTAAGCAAAATAACGTAAATATATATTTAATTAAAATAAAAAAATGTAATTACAATTTAAAAATTAAAGTTCATTTTACGGAAATGAAATGTTATGATAAAATAGATTGCTCATTAATGTTATTGTTGTTAACTAGCTAACTTTCGTTAGCGCTACGTTAGCATGCTAGCACAGGAGGCCACCTGCAACGGCTAGCTTACATAGATAAAACCCCCCCAGGCCAATTATCCTTACGATTTTGTCTTTTAAAAACAATATCCCTACACATGTGACAATAATCTCACACTTTATAATGGAAAATGTCCACTATTAGACTTACCGAGTCCTCCCAGTTCTGTCTGTTATATGTGTTAGAGCCTAAGGAAGTCGCCATTTTAGATCAGCGCGAGCGCAGAATACGTGACGTAAGAGACTGAAGCGCCGGAGCTCGTGCCGACTGCCGAGCGGAAAAGGCGGGCGTACTGTGACGTGTCTTTGCGTGTCACGTGACCAAGGGTAAAAAAAAAAACCCAGCGCGTTGGTCGGAATCACGTGAATGACTGAAGTAAAAGCCCGTTCACAAGGATTCGGGGGCGGGGCGGGGCGGGGTGGGGGAGCGCGCGCGGATTTTATTTTTTGCGTTAAACCATAAACTTTAAATGCACGAGTTTTCTTTAAAATGCATTTTTTTAAAAAGGAAAAAACGCACATAAGAAAATTATTTTACATTGACGAGCCCAATTTATTTGTTGTTATTGTGACTAGGTTGTGTTTTTTTATTTCCCTCTTCAACTAATTTTAATTTTCCATTTTTTTTAAATCATTTGATTTGTGTGCTCATTCTTTAATTATATATTCTGTTTCAAGATTGCAAACAGTTGTCTGTGTTACATGGATTAATGTTCATCTTGTAATTGAAAAGAAAGAAAGAAGGGAACATTTTTTAAATAATTTCTCCTAACAATTTGTTGGTACCTCTCGGTCAATGAAAGAAAAACTCACAATGGTCACCGAAATAACTTTAATCTGACAAAAGTAATAGTAAATAAAATTTCTATGAATGTTAACCAGTGAAAGTCAGACATCGCTTTTCAACCATGCTTCAATTGAATTATTTTTAAAAAATTATAAACTCATGGAACGGGCCTAGACAAAAATGATGATACCTCTAGAAATTAATTAGATGGTCCACTAATTAGCATCAAAGGTGTCTACAATCTTGTAATCAGTCAGTGGGCCTACTGTATATACAGTGGTGTGAAAAACTATTTGCCCCCTTCCTGATTTCTTATTCTTTTGCATGTTTGTCACACTTAATTGTGTCTGATCATCAAAAACCGTTAACTATTAGTCAAAGATAACATAATTGAACACAAAATGCAGTTTTTAAATGAAGGTTTATGTTATTAAGGGAGAAAAAAAACTCCAAATCTACATGGCCCTGTGTGAAAAAGTGATTGCCCCCCTTGTTAAAAAATAACTTAACTGTGGTTAATCACACCTGAGTTCAATTTCTGTAGTCACCCCCAGGCCTGATTACTGCCACACCTGTTTCAATCAAGAAATCACTTAAATAGGAGCTACCTGACACAGAGAAGTAGACCAAAAGCACCTCAAAAGCTAGACATCATGCCAAGATCCAAAGAAATTCAGGAACAAATGAGAACAAAAGTAATTGAGATCTATCAGTCTGGTAAAGGTTATAAAGCCATTTCTAAAGCTTTGGGACTCCAGCGAACCACAGTGAGAGCCATTATCCACAAATGGCAAAAACATGGAACAGTGGTGAACCTTCCCAGGAGTGGCCGGCTGACCAAAATTACCCCAAGAGCGCAGAGACAACTCATCCGAGAGGCCACAAAAGACCCCAGGACAACATCTAAAGAACTGCAGGCCCCACTTGCCTCAATTAAGGTTAGTGTTCACGACTCCACCATAAGAAAGAGACTGGGCAAAAACGGCCTGCATGGCAGATTTCCAAGGCGCAAACCACTTTTAAGCAAAAAGAACATCAAGGCTCGTCTCAATTTTGCTAAAAAACATCTCAATGATTGCCAAGACTTTTGGGAAAATACCTTGTGGTATCAACGAGACAAAAGTTGAACTTTTTGGAAGGTGCGTGTCCCGTTACATCTGGCGTAAAAGTAACACAGCATTTCAGAAAAAGAACATCATACCAACATTAAAATATGGTGGTGGTAGTGTGATGGTCTGGGGTTGTTTTGCTGCTTCAGGACCTGGAAGGCTTGCTGTGATAGATGGAACCATGAATTCTACTGTCTACCAAAAAATCCTGAAGGAGAATGTCCGGTCATCTGTTCGTCAACTCAAGCCAAAGCGATCTTGGGTGCTGCAACAGGACAATGACCCAAAACACACCAGCAAATCCACCTCTGAATGGCTGAAGAAAAACAAAATGAAGACTTTGGAGTGGCCTAGTCAAAGTCCTGACCTGAATCCTATTGCGATGTTGTGGCATGACCTTAAAAAGGTGGTTCATGCTAGAAAACCCTCAAATAAACCTGAATTAGAACAATTCTGCAAAGATGAGTGGGCCAAAATTCCTCCAGAGCGCTGTAAAAGACTCGTTGCAAGTTATCGCAAACGCTTGATTGCAGTTATTGCTGCTAAGTGTGGCCCAACCAGCTATTAGGTTCAGGGGGCAATTACTTTTTCACACAGGGCCATGTAGGTTTGGATTTTTTTTCTCCCTAAATAATAAAACCCCTCATTTAAAAACTGCATTTTGTGTTTACTTGTGTTATCTTTGACTAATAGTTAAATGTGTTTGATGATCAGAAACATTTTGTGTGACAAACATGCAAAAGAATAAGAAATCAGGAGGGGGGCAAATAGTTTTTCACACCACTGTATAGGGTTCCAGGAAGTCATTGTGTTGTTTGATTACTTGGTGTGTACCAACCTCAACATGGACCAGAGGAAGCGAAGGAAAGAGTTTTCTCATGAGATTCAAAAGAAAATTATGGACAAGCATGTTAAAGGTAAAGGCTATAAGACCACCTCCAAGCAGCTAGATGTTCCTGTGATTACAGGTGCACATATTATTCAGAAATGTTAAGATCCATGGGACTTAATCTCATTAAAATGTAACTATTAATCTTCCTGGACGTGGCTGCAGGAGGACAATTGATGACAAATCAAAGAGAAATGGTAACAAAAGAGCCCGGAAAGACTTCTAAAGAGGTTCAAGGTGAACTCAAGGAACATCAGTGTCAGATCGCACCATCCTTCATTGTTTGAGCCAAAGTGGACTACATGGGAGACGACCATGGAGGACACCATTGTTGGAAACAAATCATAAAAAGCCAGACTGGCCAAAATATATGAGTATTCTGGTAGCTCAGTGGTAAAGGCACTGGACTACGGTTCGGAAGATCCCAGGTTCAAATCTCACAACCACCAAGTTGCCACTGTTGGGCCCTTGAGTAAGGCCCTTAACCCTCAATTGCTCAGATGTGTAATGAGATAAAAATGTAAGTCGCTCTGGATAAGAGCATCTGCCAAATGCCTAAATGTAAATATGCCAAAATACCTGTTGACAAGCCACAAAGCTTCTGGCAATATGTCCTATGGACAGATGAGACAAAAATTTTACTTTTTGCTAAGGCACATCAGCTCTATGTTTGCAGACGGAAAAATTAAGCACATCAAGAAAAAAACACTGTCCCTACTGTGAAACATGGAGGCTCTGATATGTTCTGGGGCTGCTTTGCTGCATCTGGCACAGGGTGTCTTGAATCTGTGCAGGGTACAATGAAATCTCAAGACTATCAAGGTATTCTAGAGAGAAATGTGCTGGCCAGTGTCAAAGCTTGGTCTCAGTCGCAGCTAAAACACCCAAGATTGGGTAAGAGGAAAACATTGGACTATTCTAAGTGGCCTTCTATGAGCCCTGATCTCAATCCTATCCTTTCATTGGTTAACATTAACATTTATTTATTACTTTTGTCAGATTAAAGTTATTTCTGTGACGATTGTGAGATTTTCTTTCATTGACTGAAGGGTACCAACAATTTTGTAGCTTACAAAAACATCTCTCTCACTCACTTCTATCTATACCGCTTAATCCTGTATTCAGAGTCGCGGGGGTCTGGAACCTATCCCAGGAGACTTAGGGCACAAGGTGGGGTTCCATCGCAGGGGATGACAATGAACCTGATGTGAAACCCACCAAGCACAGGGAGAACATGCAAACAGATTCACACAGAGGCGGAAAACGAACCTGGATCCTAGAGGTGCAAGGTGCTAACCTTTACGATTTAGAAAAAGTAGTAATGCGCATAAACATTCCTTTTCCACAGTGGATTTTTAAACTACAGCGCACACACACACATATACAACTGATATAATGTCAGTGATTACTTCAATAATATTTGTAGCTTCAGGTTAGGCATGTGCGGTGGGGGGGGTGTTTTTTTGGTGGTGTTGTTTGTTGTTGTTTTTTTATGTGTATGTGCGTATGGAGCCCTGTCTTTGCCCCTCAACAATAAAATGTAGCTATTAATCTCAATTTTGCTAAATAAAAGGATCTGACTTGCATCAGTCACATGACTGCCATTAACCAATGCTCGCCCTTGAGGGCAGAGCGCGCTCGTTACAAGCCGGGTACGAGCTCGCAAAGTGCACGCGCATTTTTTGCAGGCTCGATGGTGCGGAGCTGGAGGAGAAGCAGGCAAATTAATTGGGAGGTTCAGACTGCAACAAAACAGTAAATAGGGTGTACAGCGTACAATATATTCTATAACAACAAATGAAGTGAAATAAATGAGCAACAGCGCGACAAACATGACCTATCCTTTTATGAACTGCACAAGTACTGGTGGTCATTACATTTACATTTAGGCAGACACTCTTATCCAGAGCGACTTACATTTTTTAAAATCTCATTATACATCTGAGCAGTTGAGGGTTAATGGCCTTGCTCAAGGGCCCAACAGTGGCAACTTGGTGGTTGTGGGGTTTAAACCTGGGATCTTCCGAACCGTAGTCCAATGCCTTAACCACTGCTACCCCTGGCCTCATTAACTGCTAGCTAACTGGGTAAGGGGGTTACAGGGGGGTCTGTAGCTCTGTGTCCACCGTTTTAGGGAACATGCTTTGTTTTAAAGTAAGTTACAGGACTTTTCCCTTCTTTTCTGAAGGGCTTTTATTTCACTAAAAACTATCTAATATGGATATCCACATAATTATGGATTATTATATTTCTGATATAAAAAACACTGTTTTTAAAGAAAATGTATTAAGTAACAGATATTAGGTTTATATTTCAAATTAAATGAAATGCTGATTTTAATAAGCATCACATGTGCATGTTTGTGTGTTTTATGTGTATAGATTTTTAAAAATTCATTAATTCATTCATTCATTTTCTATACCGCTTAATCCTGTGTTCAGGGTCGCAGGGGACCTGGAGCCTATCCCAGGAGACTTTGGGCACTAGGCGGGGTAGATCAATCCATCGCAGAGCACACACACTATGGTCATTTTGGGAACGCCAATTAGCCTAATTTGCATGTCTTTGGACTGTGGGAGGAAACCAGAGTACCCGGAGGAAACCCACCAAGCACGGGGAGAACATGCAAACTCCATGCACACAGAGACGGGAATCGGACCCTGGACCCTGGAGGTGCAAGGCGACAGTGCTAACCATTACACCACCGTGCCGCCATTTTTAAAAATTATTACTAATAATATAACAAATATTCCAGACATGCCTCGTAAGGAGAGGAGAAAGAAACAGCTACAGAAGGAGCTGTGTAAGGCTGTTAAAGGCAGTGGATCCCTCAGTAATCCTTTTTTTAACGTATCTTTTTCAACTTTGAGCACCCGCCCCTTTAAACGTCTCTGCATGGCCCTGCTTCAGGTCCATATTAAGGATTCCTGAGGTCTATTTGCTGCATCAAATCTGTCCACTAGATGGCAGTACAACAAGGTCTTAAATGAGGCTTCATGGAAACTTTAAGTGAAATTGTTATGGCGCTTTTCCACTGCATAGTACGGCACGACACGGTTCAGTTTAGCTCACTTTTGAGGGTTTTCCACTGGGAACAGTACCTGGTACCTGGTCCTTTTTTTAGTACCACCTCAGCCGAGGTTCCAAGCGCGCCGAACCGTTACCAAAACGTGACGTGTAAACTCTGCTGGTCACTGATTGGCCGGAGAAAATCGTCATTACTGAGTCACTGAGCTAGCGACACGAGACACAACAGAACCGCTATATTTAGAACAGCCAGAGAAGGATCGGACGCACCTTTTTGTATTAACCAAAATTTTTCTTTGGCTGCCATCAGCCTCTTTTGAAACAAACTCCTTCGTCTCGCTGTTAAAAACATCCACATGCCGAGAATGAAGAACAGCATGCCGTCGATATGCTCCATTGTTGTGTGTTTGTTTGTGGCGCATTTACGATGATGTCACGGCAGTAGAGGCGCCGCAACTATAACGACACGTGAGTAATCCCGCCCACTCTAAAGCGTTACTAAACTGCAGTGGAAGCGCAAACCGAGCCGAACTGAGCCAAACCGAAGTGAGCTGTACTGAACCGTGCTGTGCCGTACTATGCAGTGGCATTAGACACCTAAACGAGGCCTAATCTCGCCATCACTACGTTCTTCCCTTAATAAGTGCACTCTCTACGTTACACTCTAATTAACGCAATCAATTTCAAATATGTGGTTCTTTCAGATTAATCATCAAATCAGTGGTGATCCATTCATTCAATCATCTTCTATACCGCTTTATCCTGTATTTAGGGTCGCGGGGACCTGGAGCCTATCCCAGGAGACTCAGGGCACGAGGCAGGGTACACCCTGGACAGCGTGCCAATCCATCGCAGAGCGCACACACACACAGACTCATTCACACACTATGGTCAATTTGGGAACGCCAATTAGTCTAATCTGCATGTCTTTGGACTGTGGGAGGAAACCGGAGTACCCGGAGGAAACCCACCAAGCACGGGGAGAACATGCAAACTCCATGCACACAGAGACGGGAATCAAGCCTGGCCGAGAACCGAACCCGGACCCTGGAGGTGCAAGGCGACAGTGCTAACCACTACACCACCGCGCCGCCAGCGTGATCCAAAAACAACTAATTTCCAGATGTTTAGTGCACTATAGAGGATATGACATAATAGCGTATACACCCTACATAGTCCACAAAATATGAAGCAAGTGGTTTTTGGAATTCATTCAGCAAAACATGAGTTAAAAAGAGGAATATTGCCTCCTTGTGTTTAGAACTGAAGTGATGCTGAATCTTTTTAGTCCTGCTATGGACCGTGGAGGCCAGTGGTGACCATTGGATTTATTCTCCTTTTTACGACTGTGTTTGGACCTCTGGTCAACATTCACACACTACGGGCAATTTGGGAATGCCGTTTGCCTAATCTGCATGTCTTTGAATTGTGGGAGAAACCGGAGAACCCGGAGGAAACCCACCAACCACAGGGAGAACATAAAAATTCCATGCACGCACAGACCCCGAGATGGCAATCGAACAAAGAGGCGACAATAAGGTGAAAGTGCAAACCATTAAACCACCTGGGGTCTGTGTGCATGAAGTTTGCATCTTCTCCAAATGCATAGTGGGTTTTCTCTCAGTATTCTGGATTCTTCCCGCAGTCTAAAGACATGCAGATTAAAGGTTAATTAATATTTCCAAATTGCCTGCAGTGTGTGTGTGTGTGTGTGTGCCCCGAGATACAGGCTACAGGCCATCTGCAACACTGTATACAGGATAAACAGTATAGAGGATAAATTAATGAATATTACTTACATTTCAATATTTTTTTGTGATACAGATGAACAATATTTGAAATACTAGTAAATCTTTTCAGGATTATGAAACTTACTAACAAAGCAAGGATAATGAAATTTGGCCTGCATTGATTTATAAGTGTTAGTATACAGTAAGTGGTTATTTTAAATCAGTAACATGGTGGCTTAGTGGTTAGCACTGTCGCCTTGCACTTCCAGGGTCCAGGTTTGATTGCCACCTGTGGGTCTCTGTGTGTGTGTGGAGTTTGCATGTTCTTCCTGTGCTTGGTGGGTTTCCTCCCGCAGTTCAAAGACAGGCATCTTAAGGTAATTGGTGTTCCCAAATTGTTCCCAAAAAGTGTTGACTGTTTGTAAAATGGGAATAAATACAATTTTGATCACCTGTTTTGGCCTCCAAGCTCAAGTGATTAATTAGTACATGATGCTCAGTTCACATGTGTTTTGGTTGGTTTGGAAATCATAAGAAGAATGTTTTTTTTTTTTTTTGCATCTAAATATGTAGAGAAGTGATGCATACTTCAAATCACACAGTCATTTCCTCCACTAATGATACAGAGGTATAAAATAACTCGATGTTCCTTCGAAACTAACAAGAACATTTATCAGTACAGCCTCAGCTTGGCTTGTTTTTATATTGTAATGAGTTCACAGATAATTTAAAGGACAAAACTGATAAAGCAAACAACACAGTAACAGCCTTAGCTACAAGGTTAAAACAAGAACCTGTTATTTCTAAAAAGAAGTTAAAGATGGACTTTATAGTGACGGAAAAACATTTTTAAACGAACATTATACATAACGCATTATGAAAATGTTAGCATATTTTTATTGCATATTTAAATAAAAAATGACAACAAAATTATACGATTAGAGAGAGGTTACGGTCAATGGTTAGATCATATGACTTGAGAATTGCATGCCAAATTAACAGCTGAAATCTTTTCCTTATTTATTCTTTTCATCTTTCATATTTATTCATTTTAGTTTTGAGATTTGAACGAACTCAAACCTGAACCTCTTTTAATCAAACACTGAGTTTTCTAATATCTTGGAATTTCTAATGATTTACTTAAAACAAAAACAAAAAAGTCTCACTATGGTGCATGAAGAGGTGTGGGCAACACCAGTCATTTTCTTTTCCACCCAGTCACGATTCCAAATACAAAGCAGTCTAATTATACTCTGCAAGTTATTAGAACGTCTTGACAGTAATTAGACCTGATGTGAAATGTAGGCTAACGCACGCAAACCTGCTCTTTATTATTAACACATTTTCAGCTGGTGAACTACGTCTCAGTATCAGAATTATTAAAAAAAAAAAAAAAAAAACAGTGGTCAGTTTGTGCATAATTTACATCTGAGAAATTTGAATGAATTAGACTTCATTATTTATAATCATCATTCATTTGTTAATTTTGATGGAAGGGTTTAATTCTGGTCAGGGTTATGGTGAACCCAAAGCCTAGTACTGGATCCACCATGGCACTTTATACACACACACACATATTTACACACACTTTCAATTTGTAATATTTTATAATGGTTAATTTAAAGAGTAAAAATGCTCAAAAATGCTCATCAGGTTTCCTCGCTCTGACTTTGTACCCTAAAATTCCCCTAGGTGAGAATAAGTGTGTGTGAATGTGTGCGAATTGTGCCCTGTAACTGAGTGGCATCTCATCAAGCGTCAATTCTTTTACATTGAAAACCTTTGCATTGATTTCTGAACGTTTGGAAAGATACCACAGGCCACAAAAGAAATCCCTTGTGAATGTGAGTCGAACACCTAAGGGGGAATTTAACGCAGCCAGTGAGCATGAGTACCTCAGTGGTTGAGATACTCTAGTACTGATTGGAAGGCTGTGAGTTCAGACCCCAGCACTGCCAGGCTCTCGCTGTTAAGCACTTGAACAAGGCACTTAACCCCTAAGTGCTAAAGTGTATAAATGCCTGTATTGGATTGGTCCAAGCAATTCTTATCACTGCAGTGGTTTGGTAATATAATTATTTTACCAAGTGGCATGGTCTCTTACTGGTTAGCCCTGCCACTTAACACCTCCCCGGATGGGGGTTTGAGTCCCGCTTCTGGTCTTGTGTGTGTGTGTGTGTGTGTGTGTGTAGTTTGCATGTTCTTTGTATGCTTGTGGCCAGTCATGGGTTAGCACCCTATCCAGGGTGCACCCTGTCTTGTGCCCTAAAGAAAAGAAATCAGTTATGGAGATTTTTATTGACTTGAATTGGAAAGAACTGTTCAATACATTATTAAAACCTGGAAGGATAGTGCTGAACCATCAAGTTGGTAAAAGTCATTTTTTTGGAAAAAAAAATCATGAATGTAAATAACTTAAAACCTTAAAGTTAAATCATAAAAATGGGTAAGAAGGGAAGAGCATGAAGCAATGCACCCATCATGCATAGTTTCCACTGTAGAAACCTCTGGAGGCAATGATCTGGGGTTGCTCCAGTTGGTCAAGTGTATTCTCAGTAACGTCATGTGGCAATAAAATTAAATCAGTTGATGACCTGAATGTACTGAATGACACGGTCATCACATCTATGGAGTTTTTGTGTTTGTCCAGTTGAAAGCAGAAACTTTAGCAGAAATACTTCTCAGTGTTGCTGGATAGTCAAATACATCAAAGGCTCAGTGGTTAAGGCATTGAAATATGGTTCAGAAGGTCCCAGGTTCAAATCCCATGACCACCAAATTGTCCCTGTTGGGCCCTTGAGCGAGGCCCTTAATCCTCAACTGCTTAGATGTAAGGTCGTCTGCCAAATGTAAATGTATTTCAGGGTTTGTTGAAAATATAATTATGGCATCTCCAGATCCGAGTTTACAACACATATACCTACTGTATATCTACTATACGAACTCCAATAAAGTCCACCTAATAAAATATTTCTGAGCGTAAATATTATGCCTACACTGTACACTACTATGTAGCTAGGAGGCGACAGAAACTGCCTTACAAGAGCTTATTAGAGATATGGATTGGCTCATTTATCACGAATCCAGGGTCAGTGTTCTTCCACGGAGTATATATAAAATGAATAACCAGACTGGTTATTCTAAACCAGACCATAAAAAAACAAAACTCACTCACTCATTGTCTATACTGGTTGATCCTGTATACAGGGTTGCAGGGAGCCTGTAGCCTTTCCTAGGAGACTGAGGGCACTAGGAAGGGTACACCTTGGACAGGGTACCAGTTCATCACAGGGCACACACACATATATGCTCATTCACGCCAATTAGCCTAATTGACATCTCTTTTGATTGTGGGCGGAAACCGGAGTACCCGTAGGAAACCCACCAGTAGCGAGGAGAACATGGAAATTCTATGCACACAGATCTCAGACCCTGAGGGGGCACTAAGCCACTGTGCTGTCATGTATACAACTACGTCTACCAAACGAACTGCAATAAACTCCACCTATTTAATCAAAACATAGGCCACACTGTACACCACTACCTAGCTAGGTGGCAAGATCTCATTAGAGTAGACTGGCTCATCTACTAGGCTCAGTGGTAGATTTCGATTTCCTCCCAATGCCTGAAGCGCAGACACTGATTGCAGTGAGCCTGGATAAAATAGTAGTTGCTTCAGGTGTAAAACCAGTAGCAAAGTTGTGTGTGGACCGGATGCCCCGTTGTGGCGATCGAAAGACTAACTTGATCATTAACTACAGATCCAGGATCAGTTATCTGTGACATGTGATGACAGAGTGTATATTAAAAAAAATAACCAGACTAATTCCAAATTAGACCCATGACACCAAAAAAAATATGATTTGAAATGAATGTACATTTATGGGTTTTTTACAATCAAATTATTGATTGTAGATTGTACAGAGACCCAAATTATTGAAAACAATAATTGCTAATGATAATTATCATACTGTACATCTAGTAACAATGAAAAAACTTGTGCTTATGCTGAAAAACTAAAGAAAAAAAACCCCACAAGGGTCTTTCTCACTCACTCACTCACTCACTCACTCATTGTCTATACCGCTTGCTTCATCCTGTGTATAGGGTTGTGGGAGGTCTAGAGCCTATCCCCCGAAGACTTAGGGCATGAGGCGGGTTATCAATCCATTATAGGGATTGACACACACTGACTCACATGCACACACTACGGGCAATTTGGGAAGACCAGTTTGCCTAACCTGCATGTCTTTGGACCGTGGGAGGAAACTGGAGTACCCAGAGGAAACCCCCCAAGCCCGGAATGCTATGCACACAGGTCCGAGGCGGGAATCGAACCCGCGACCGTGGTGGTACAAGATGACAGTGTTAACCACTACGCCAAAACCCAGATCATTATAACAATATTATAATTATGGTCAATCTAGCAACACTGATACTCGTGGATTTGCTGAGAAACTGCAAAAGAAAAGACACAATAGTGTGCATAAGAGAAAACAATTTATAATTGTTAATGATGGGAGTGTGATCGCCCTCTAGCGGTGGATATAGTGCACTCAATGTGGATGAAAGAGAGAGAGAGAGAGGGGGGAAAGACGAGTTTATCGTGTGTTCCTCCAGCAGCACAGAATCAGCTCCACGTTAAAACCCGGGACGCTGCACTTCAGCTCGGAGTCTGACACGCGAACGCTTTATTTGAATCAAAAATAAAAACAAGGAGGGAGACCGGATCGATCTTGCATTACTACATTCCTGCGTTGAATGGGTGAGTGCACGGGGTCTTAATTTTATACGGATTTTCATCATCATCCTAACGTTAGCTAGCCTTGTTGCTAGCCTTGTTGCAAAACAGCTAATGTGAGCGGATCAGATTGTTCCATGTGTCGGTAGATCAACACGTCCAGCCTGGGGGTTTTACTAGTGAACTAACTAGCGACTAGCAAACAGATTCCGTAGGAACCGGAAGGAATCCATGTGGAGGGAGAATGACAGAGACAGAGAGAAGGAAGGAGAGAGCTGGATCTCAGGAGCACAGGAGAGTGCCTGGAGCTGCTGGAGCACTTCTTACACTACAGTTAGCTGTCTAGCTGCAGCGTGAAAGAACTAACTTCAGTTCAATAAATACACAAAACAACTATCGAGCTGTCTGTTATTCTTACTGTTTGTTTTGCTTTTTAACCTCCATGCTGTAGCACTAACCGGTTAAATGGCTTTGGTTACTGAGCGAACACTAAACACCTCGCTAGCAAACTCTCTACTTTTACAAACAGAAAAACAACACAATGAATTTAGGTTATAAAAACCCCATACATTCTGTTCCTCTGTGTCGGACTTGTTTCAGCTCCAAACCTCCCAAAACCTAGTTTTCTAACTAAAGTTGGATAGTTTCGAAAGGTTTTCATGTTGAGCAGTTTTTTTTTATTTTTTTTATTTTTTTATTAATCACTTTTTCAAACAGTAAAATAACCACATAAATGCTCAGCTAGTTCTGAGTTCATTTATTACTTACTGTTTTTAATCTCCATGCTGTAGCACTAACTGGTTATATTGGGTTTGGTTATTGAGCTAACACCAAACACTTAGCTACCAAACTCTTGATTAAACCTCTAATTTTACATAAAAACAAAAAGCAACATGTATGTTATGACTTGAGGTTATAAAACTCCTATACCATCAGTTCCTCTGTTTGAGTTGTTTAGCTCCAAACCCACTAGTACCTAGTTTGCTAACTAACTTAAATAGTTTTGAAAGGTTTATGTTGAACAGTTGAATAACTACAGTTATGTAAATACTTAGTAAGTAGTAAATGAACTAACGAGCTGTCTTTTTTTTTATTTTTTTTAATCGCCATGCTGTAGCACTAACCGGTTAAATGAATCTGGTTACTGAGCTACAGTAACACTAAACATTTAGCTAACAAACTCTAGATTAAACCTCAAATTTTATAGGCATAAAAACACAAGTAATGAATATACAGGTCCTTCTAAAAAAATTAGCATATTGTGATAAAGTTCATTATTTTCTGTAATGTACTGATAAACATTATACTTTCATATATTTTAGATTCATTACACACAAACTGAAGTAGTTCAAGCTTTTATTGTTTTAATATTGATGATTGTGGCATACAGCTCATGAAAACCCAAAATCCCCATCTAAAAAAATTAACATATTTCATCCGACCAATAAAAGAAAAGTGTTTTTAATACAAAAAGTCAACATTCAAATAATTATGTTCAGTTATGCACTCAATACTTGGTCGGGAATCCTTTTGCAGATTCTTGTGTCTCTTAACTTTCTCTTCACAATATCCCACAGATTCTCTATGGGGTTCAGGTCAAGAGAATTGGCAAGCCAATTGAGCACAGTAATACCATGGTCAGTAAACCATTTACCAGTGGTTTTGGCACTGTGAGCAGGTGCCTGGTCGTGCTGAAAAATTAAATCTTCATCTCCATAAAGCTTTATCAGATGGAAGCATGAAGTGCTCCAAAATCTCCTGATACAGTAGCTAGCTGCATTGACCCTGCCCTTGATCAAACACAGTGGACCAACACCAGCAGCTGACATGGCACCCCAGATCATCACTGACTGTGGGTACTTGACACTGGACTTCATGCATTTTGGCATTTCCCTCTCCCCAGTCTTCCTCCAGACTCTGGCACCAGCGTTTTCTGCCACACTTTTTCCTTCCCACAGACTTCCCACTGAGGTGCCTTGATACAGCACTCTGGGAACAGCCTATTCATTCAGAAATTTCTTTCTGTGTCTTACCCTCTTGCTTGAGGGTGTCAATGATGGCCTTCTGGACAGCAGTCAGGTCGGCAGTCTTACCCATGATTGCGGTTTTGAGTAATGAACCAGGCTGGGAGTTTTTAAAAGCCTCAGGAATCTTTTGCAGGTGTTTAGAGTTAATTAGTTGATTCAGATGATTAGGTTAATAGCTCATTTAGAGAACCTTTTCATGATATGCTAATTTTTTGAGATGGGGATTTTGGGTTTTCATGAGCTGTATGCCACAATCATAAATATTCAAACAATAAAAGGCTTGAACTACTTCAGTTGTGTGTAATGAATCTAAAATATATGAAAGTCTAATGTTCATCAGTACATTACAGAAAATAATGAACTTTATCACAATATGCACATTTTTGAGAAGGACCTGTAGGTTATAAAAACACTATACATTCAGTTCCTCTGTTTTGGAGTTGTTTTAGCTTCAAACCCACTGGTTAAATTGGTCTGGTGAAGCTCACACTACATTTAGCTAGCAAACGCTTAATTAAACCTCTAATTTTACAAACATAAAACAACACATAAGTAATGAATTTAGGTTATACTCCCTATAAAGCTATATGTTCTGTTTTGGAGTTTGTGACTTGTTTTAGCTCCAAACCCCCAGTACCTAGTTTGATAACTAACTTAACTTAGAAAGTGTAGATAGGCTTTCATGTTGAGCAGTGTTTTATGAAGTTTTTAATGTTAAATGAACCCCAGCAGTTATTTAAACCCTTACATTTTTTTTAGTTTGTTTCCAAGTCTTTGCTATAAAGTACCACAGGTTCTCCTTGTTGCCGAGGTGGTTCTTCAGCTTGACTTCTTGCCAAAACCTTTAAAGGTTCTCTGTCCAACATTAGAGCTATGTTTCTCACTCAGCGAGGATAAAAACGTACTTTTTATCCCTACACTTGGAAATCTATGCAAAAGTGTACTTTCTGGTTATAACTTTAGTCTGTGTCTATCAGATACTAGTTGTAGTGGTAATTAAAAATAGTTCAAAGTTGCTTAAAGATATATTCAGCCTTTTTTTTGGGTCAAAGAATCACAGGAATTTGCTCATCATTTATTTTGTCACTTAAGTTCTTAACAAAATAAATATTAAATGATTAATAATTTACAGGTGCCATAATTAACAATTCAAATATTTATTTAGTTAAGAACTTCAGTGACAAAATAAATGAGGAACAAACGAAGTCTTTTTAATATGCAAATTTATGTAGAAGTACGTAAATGAACTAGCTGTCTGTTACTGTTTGTTTTTATCTCCATGCTGTAGCATTAACTGGCTAAATGGGTCTAATTACTGAACTAACACTAAACACTTGGCTAGCAAACTCTTGATTAAACCTCTAATTTTACAAACATAAAAACAATAAGGTGTTATCACTCTATAAAGTTGTGTGTTCTGTTTTGAAGTTGATGACTTATTTTAGCTCCAAACCCTTAGTACCCCTAGTACCTAGAAAGGCTTTCATGTTGAGCAGTGTTTAAATAAGTGTTTGGGTTTATTTAAAAACCCTTAGATTTCTTTAGTTTGTTTCCAATTGTTTGCTATAAAGTACCAAAGGTTCTAAGGATAAGAACGTACCTTTTTTCCTACGCTTGGACATTTATGCAAAAGTGTACTTTCTGCTTATACCTTTAGTCTGTGTCTATCAGATACTAGTTGTAGTGTTAATTAAAAAAAATAAAGATGCTTAAAGATGTATTCAGCATTTTTTTTTTGTCAATGAATCACAGGAATTTGTTCATTTATTTTGTCACTTAAGTTCTTAACAAAATAAATATTAAATGATTAATAATTTACAGGCGCCATAATTAAATAACAGTTCAAATATTTATTTTAAGAAGTTCAGTGACATAATAAATGAGGAACAAACTAGAAGTCTTTTTAATATGCAAATTTATGTAGAAGTACATAAATGAACTAGCTGTCTGTTATTGTTTGTGTTTATGTCCATGCTGTAGCATTAACTGATTAAATGGGTCTAATTACTGAGCTAACACTGTAAATTTAGTGGTCTCATCAAGAGTATGCTAGCTAAATGTTTAAATACAAAAACAACACAATACTCTGTTTCTCTGTTTAAAATCAATAAAAATATTGTTGAAAAGAAAAACAACACATAAGTCATGAAAATAGGTTATATCCACTCTATACCTTCAATTCTTCTGTTTTAGGGGAACTCCCCTAGTTCCCCTAGTACCACTAGTGCCTAGTTTGCTAACTAACTTAAGTTAAATAGTTAAAAAAGATTGATATTAAGCAGCGTTTTAAAAATTAACATTAACTAATACTTATTCAAACACTTCAGTCTTGTAGTTTGCCTTAGCTATATCTTATCTTCTCAGAAATAAAGCTACAGTACCAAGTTTCTTTGTTGCTGAGGTGGTACCAGGTAAAAATTTTGATTTGTAGATGTTTTATAATATTTAACCTAAACACATCTTAAATTAAATTACCTCGGAATAAGAATGCCTTCCCCTAGTAATATTCGCCTTCTAAATGGAGATTTTGCATAAAATTTGCATCGGCATATGAACGAACCGAACGCCGACTATAATGCGCATACTTCCGAGAGCTATTTAAAACTTGTTTGCATTAAATATTTTTTTTTGCATTAAATTTTATTTCGTTTACTTGTTTTGCGAAAGGCATTTCCATGTCTTTTCAAAATGTTGGATTGTTTTTATATGCAAAAATATGATTATAGTGTTGGTAAGACTTCAGTTTTGTAATTTGTTTCCAAGTCTTAGCTATAATCATATGCTTTCAGCAATAAACATACTCTAAGGTTCTCCCTTAATCTTTTTGCTACACGTGTCAATTTATGCCAACTTGTACTTTCTGGTTATACCTTTAGTCTGTGTCCATCAGTTATTCGTTATTGTGTGCATTTAACAATAGGATAAAGTTACTAATAGTGTAAAGATATATTTAGCGTACATTTTCTCCCAATGAATTACAAGAAATGATTAATCATTACACAATAATTTAATGACAGTTTAAATATTTAGTTAGTTAGGAGTTTATCTTCCATGACAAAATTAAATGAGGAGAAACATGAAATTATTTTAATATTTGAGAAAGAAACATGGCTGATACTAACCTGAAAGAAAGAGAAGCAAGCAAACTGTGGGACCGAAAAACTTTTTAATCAAAGTAGAGTTCACGTAGTTTGGAACAGAGTTCGAAAGATGACGACAATTTAAAGATGATTGATGTGAAAAATCTGACTAAATCCAAGTTGTAGAAATCTATGTAATTTGATGCGGTTAATATAAGTACTCCTATTGAAGTGCAGTAAATTCTGAGATGTTTTTTCATAGTTGATTTGGGCTTGTTTGCTTTTGTTTAAAACAATTATTGAATTAATATTCGGAAATACTTTTGGTTTTGTGGCAAATGCCACAAGTTATGCACATCATGAAAAATTGAAAAGCATTAAAAAATGAGACCAAAAATGACTTTTATACATGTATAGTATTTATCTTACCTTTACCTAATGTGTGTCAAATTTAACTTTCGGAAAAAGCTCCGCTCAGAAAATTCTGTAGATTTTGAATTAGAAATATTTTATAATATATGTAACCTACAAGCATATTCAGAGTTGACCTGAAGCCAAAATGCTAGTGTTTTTAAGCTTTAGTGTTGTAGACATTTATAATGCCTCTTTTCCACTGCATAGTACGGCACGACACGGTTCAATTCGGCGCAGTTTGGCTCGGTTTGCGCTTCCACTGCAGTGTAGTAACACTTTAGCGTGGGCGGGATTACTCACGCGCGCGGCGCCGCTACTGCCGTGACGTCATCGTAAACGCGCCACAAACAAACACACAATGGAGCATATCGACGGCATGGTGTTCTTCATTCTCGGCATGTGGATGTTTTTAACAGCGAGACGAAGGAGTTTGTTTCAAAAGAGGCTGACCGTTCATACAAAAAGGTGTGTGCGATCCTTCTCTGGCTGTTTCTAAATATAGCGGTTCTGTTGTGTCTCGTGACGCAAGTTCGGTGACGCAGTAATGACGATTTTCTCCGGCTAATCAGTGACCAGCAGTGTTTACACGTCACGTTTTGGTAATGGTTCGGCGCGCTTGGAACCTCGGCCGAGGTGGTACTGAAAAAAGGAACAGGTACTATGTACTGTTCCCAGTGGATAACCCCCCAAAAGTGAGTAGAACTGAACCGTGTCGTACTATGCAGTGGAAAAGCGCCATAAGTGAGTTCATCATTTTGTGGGACAATGAAAACGAAAAAAAAAAAAGTAATGACTCGTCCTGTATCAGGCTTGTTCGTCCAATAAAATGTGCTCCAGGATGTATGTCCCACACCTAGGGGCAGTCTTGCTTTACAGTAAGAGGTTGTTGGCAGTAATTATGGTTCATCAATGCATTTTTTATTTTGGTCTCTAAATACGCCTTGATTGGGGGGGGGGGGAATGTTTGTAATTATTTTTCGGTGTTACCAAATGTTCACTTTTCAAAGCTGCTACAAACTTAACCAGAGCTCACCTCTGTCTTCATACACCGTCATGGATTATTCACTTTTTTGATTCTGTAAAATTATTTTATACAGCAGTTAATTAATTTTTTTATTTTTTAATAAATGTAGTCCTGTCCAATTCTTTTTCCCTGATTTTCTCCCTAATTTAGTCGTGTCCAATTTCCATCCGTCATTAGGGGGCTCCCACATTAAGGCTACTACTACCACTCCGCCGGGACGGCCGAAGGCTATCACGCGTTTCCTCCGTACCACGTGAAGCCAGCCAACCGCATCTTTTCGAACTGCTCGCTCACGCACCGTTGGGGGCGTCGTAACACACTCGAAGTCAGCGCTATCCGCTCCCTCCGCGTTCGCGAGCTCGCAGACGCCCCGAATGGCGTAGAGCCGTGCAATTAATGTGGGAGCACTAATACCTCTCATTCCTCCCCGCTGAGATATATAGGTTTACATTTGAGGTAGTAAAATGTTGCAGTTCCTCTGTAATCCTACAGGAGGAGCAGTGAGGGATCAAGAGATTTTCAACGTGAATGTTTTAAGTATGTTGGCAATATTCTATCCACAGTATATATAAGGGATACCTTTAAAAAAAAAAAAAAAAAACTGCGAGGCAAATAATAAAAATAGTTTGTAATAGTAGTAATTAGTAGAGATGGTGGGGGGGGAGGGGATCGGTTCAATTACATCTCGTAATTCTTTAGTGCGTCAATACCTGTATCGCCAAACTGAATAAAAAGAAAAAAATCGGAATTTTTAAAAATACGTTTTTAATTTGTATATGTTTGCTTTTGGGAGTTTTAATGTTTTAAAATGGAGGTGCGCTTTAAACTACTCGCACATTGGCAGGCTGCACAGCATCCCGTGTGGTAGGAGTAAATTATTTGTGTGTTTTATTTGTTTGTTTGTTTAGAATTGTCATGCAATCTGAGAAAAGGAGTAATATTAAATCAGGATATTTATAAAATCATATCGCAATAAAAATAATCATATTGACATTGAAGTATTGTGATATCGTATCGTGTGGCCCCTGGTGATTCTGATCCCTACTGATTGGTCAGAAGGTGTGTTATTTTTGGGTAACAGCACGCCTCAGAAGGTCTGTCTGGCTACAATAACATGAACGTCAGGTTAATGCGATCGTTCTAATACGTTATGGTTTCTATAGTAACAGCTCACAGGCAGGGACTTTAACGCTGGGTGCTTCGGGTCAAGACACAGGAGTGTACGTTCTGTTTTATTGGTAAAGTTCACATACTGCAGAAAGAGAGAGAGAGAGAGAGAGAGAGAGAGCATGAGTCTGTTGAGAAACTGTCTGTTTATCTAAGCTATAACAAAAACAAGAACAGGAAATAACTTTAATGTCAGACATTCCACAACATTAAGTCTAACTATAAACGCTTAAGATGCGTCACATGTTCATTAATAAATGAAATATTGTTTCGGCTTTGCCTCTCATTGTAATATTGGGCTGAAACTGGAGACTCCTTCCTCAAAGAAAACGAATGAACGAATAGATATTTTATCATAAATCAGTTCACTGTACGTACACATTACACATTACTGTATCAATTTTACTTTAGAAACAATAACGTACTACAATAAGGCAGTGTTATTAAAGGAGACATAATCGCCACCAATCAGCATCGAGCGTTTGGCAGTGCTGTGGTGTAGCATTTCAAGAGTGAAACTCTTAACACACAACGGCTGCTGTGTGTGGTGTGTTTAGAGCTAAATCAATACTCTAATGGTTTTTTTAGGCTAATCTCCTATACACAGCATCTGTAGTCTACCCTTGATTGCCACCAGATCAGACAGGAACCTTTTGCCATACGCAGGACCAAAAAAAAAATAAATAAAAATGACGCCGATGACAAATACTGTGTATTTGAGACTTGATTATTTATATTGGATAAAGGGCAGGAGCTACAATATTAAAGGTTATTTGCAGGGTCTGTATTTGATATGATAAACAAGAAAAAAGAGAAGGAAAAAAAAAACCTGTGGAGGTGGGATTGATTAGGGAACTGCAGACAATGAGGATTGCCTGTTTTACAAAAAAAAATAAAAAGAACTGAAGCTGTTGTTTAAAAGTGGCTATTTTTGTTATATTAGATGAAGCGTTATTCATTTGCCTTCTCGCCCCTACACTACTAGATAGATGATAACCTGGAATTCTGGGATCTGCGTGCACATTAATTTTTCTTATTTTCAGACCCTTATTGGCTGTTTCTTAATACTGCCCCCTACGGGATGGGAGTATAGAGCAAAAGACAGTGTCTAAACCAGGTCTCAGTAGAGATGTGGATTGTCTCATTTACTACAGATCCAGGGTCAGTTTACTTTGCTGTGTGATGATGGAGTGTGTGTATGTATGTGCATATAAAAAATGAATAACCAGACTGGTTCCAAATCAGTCCCATGCTGTTAAGCCATGGCACCAAAAAAAAACATTGAAATTATCGTACTTTTAGGAATTGTTTTCAATTATTGATCGTACTTTGCACATACAGTAGGACCTTATCCTACAAATACGATAATTATCATACACTGTCAGGAGCAGAATTGTATCTCTTTTTTACAGGGCAAGACATTTTAACAATTTACAAACCAAATTACACAGCACTTCAGATCATTAAATACTTTTAGAAGTTGTTACTAGCTTAAAATCTGTAAACAATATAGCTGCTCTAGACCAACCAGACAATAAACATTAGTGCTCCTGAATCGGATAAAAAATGTAAACGGTCCTTTATAAACTGAATCAAACCGAAGCTACAGTGTAAGTGTGATTCACAGATCTATCTCACAACACACCGTCCATCACTGAGAAAACCGAAGATGCTTGGAAATGCTTCACCCTCGTGTAGGAATGCGCAGAGGGAAGTGGGAGAGTGCCAAAAGTAATTGCCGTCTGGGAAATCGAGGCAAGAATCGTCGGGCGTACGCTAGGCTCAAGACTCAGAGAAGGGAATTTTACGCCTTATAACCAGTAGCTTCTACGTGATCATCTCGTCATCTGTCAGTTCAGGTGTAGGATGATGCGAGTCTGATGGCTTTATTACTGTGACCTAAATCGCTAAAAGTACATTTTGGAGTCGGATGGGGCCGACATAATGAGGTCACTGAGGTGTTTTATAACAAAACGAAATGAAACCAAAGAATGTGGCTTAATTGTTCTGCTTACGAGGCTGCCTGAGAAATAAGCCTAAGCTGTATTAGGCAATACTGTAAACGGTAGAAGTGCTGATGAAGTAAGGAGAGTGTTAACGATTCTTAAGTGGCTTACAAGACAAAGAGGAGTTAGTAAAGGTTTGAAGTTTAAACCTGCTAAATTAAATAGGCCATGTAGGACAGACAAAACGAATCTCATCTCTCAGGCGTTACATTCCTCAGTGTTTAAAAATACAAAGTTAAACAGTTTTTTTTTTGCGCACACGAACCAACGTTTGGACAACAGATGCTCTCGCGTTTCTTTAAGGTGGAAGCTGCATGAAGGTTAACAAACGTCATGGTGAGAACAAACCAGCTCTTTGAATAGACGCGCATCAGGCTGTAAATCTTCCCGGTTAGGAAGGTGAACGAGTGAGACCGAGCCTAGAAATGAATGCCTCGACTCTGAGGAAAAAAAGATGTCAAAGGTGCCAGCGGAAGACCTCGAGTCAATAATGGGAGCTTCCATACCGCCTGAGGTTAGTATCTCAGGCCTGTGAAAGGTTGAACTTTGAGCCTGCGTGGTGGTGTTTCCCCCCCCCCCCCCCCCATGTCACGCCTGTTGCTTCTGAACTGCATTGATTCAGCTTTAGGTGGGTCGATACTTAGCTTTCCAGTCCGTTTTATCCCGTGTAGGACATAAAAGCGTCTCAGGTACAGCGCTGCGATTGTTTTGATCACATTTCCCCAAGGGTAATGGGTAACCCCACCGTGCCCCCTCTTCTTCTCTGTCTTTGATAGCGTATTGAAGTCGGATGACCTCAGGCAGCCGTGCAATCTGTAGCACAGTTAATACTCTTCAGCTCGTGCTGTGCAGCACCATGGGGTTCAGCCCTTATGATAACGGGGAAAGTCCGCCATGAGCAATCAGACAAATTGGACAGGGCATCGGGAATCCGAGCGCTCTCCGAGACTCCCGCTGCTCCCTTTATAACTCCCGATCTATCCCTCACTCCCTCTCTCGTTAGCTGTCTGCTGAACACGGCGCTCGGCTCCGCGTACTGCTCGAAGATTATTTATAAAGGGCTGTTGCGTAAGAGAGAGACAGGAAGTCATCTGAATCGGGATTGCTCTTGTGACAATTGAGACCCTGCTTAATGAGCGTTCGTTCAGAAAACGGAAAAGTTTATAATTACAGATTTTTCGTAACTCTATAAACGGTAATCATCCAGTTACAGTTTTCTCACTTTTTTTTTTTTTTGTTGGTGAGTCATTCTCAGAGGCTCCTACAGATATAATTACTTGTACTTAATCACCATACATGCCTCTTGTTGATTTAGCTAATATTTTCCATGTGGCAAATGCGTGATGGGGTTCTGCTGATACAGTATTACTCACTGTAATAGTTTTATAGATGCACATCCTTTTTTTTTTTTTTTTTTAATTTTAAAAAAGTACCATAATAACAGTGGTGTAACGGGCCATGATTGATCTGTGATCCGTGGGATTTCTCCTCACGGTTTGGCGCTGCACACGAACCGCAGATTAATTTTAAGTTTAACCATCATAGTGAGAAATATAGTTTTCATGCTGCTCTATGTCGTTATACTCAGCCTTCGTTACTGAGCAGAATCTCCTTTTTGTGTTTTTTGATGATATTTTTTGCTTGTTTAAACCCTCTGTGCTCATCACGGTTGCCAAATCACAAACAAACTGCTAATTCTAAAACCTGCCCAAATAATTAGTTCTAGAGCTCGTACCATAGCACAATCATTTTTACACATATACATTAATTGAGTAAAATTAGCCTAAATTTGATTACCAGCCCAAGGCACTTTTTCCAGCCATTGGGAATAAAAGTAGACCAGTGACTGGAAAACTGCCCAGTCTGGCAACCCTGCCCGCTTACTCTGCTAAGCTGTTAAAAATATCTCTACTGTTTTTCTGTCCTTATTATTCCAAACTAAGGCTGCTAACAATTCAACGTCAAAAGTGTTAATATCGATGTGAGCTATGGAGAGATATTATGGAAAACAAACATTATCAGGTTACAATACTAAAATTATTGTTTAATAATGTGTTAATGGTGTAATTGGTATAAAAAGTTCACTAAAATCATGTTTAACGATGCTCTTTTCTGGATTAAAAAACAAATGGTGATGGTTCTGCCCTCCAAAACAGATGCTACCAAGAACGCACTTTACTGGCTTTAGTAGAACTTCATCTCGCCCCATGAATCTATGATCAGGCTTCATGATGTCCGGGTAGATGTTAGATCCTCCTACATAAGTTGTAAGTTTTTGGTTTCATGAGCGTTCTACCCATCAGTTTTCTTCCGGTTTAGGCAGATGAACATGTTCTTGCCGGTTTCTTTTCCTCCGACATCATAAAAAAAAAACGCGCGTTGGCCCATTGCATAATGTAACACTTTCTTTTCTAATTAATATTCCCTTTTTACTTGCATTCTGATTAGTTGTGGCAGAATGCTGACATGATTTAATTGCTCATCGGTAATTAAAAGCAGCTTTGTACGAGCGGGGACTTTCAGCCAAGCTGAGATCTGAAGTCTCACTCGAGCAGACTAATGAATGGAACGGAAATCTGATTTTGTACAACAATTGCTGTTACATCAAACCTTCTGAAAGGTAAAACAGACGCTGAAGAGATTTCCTAATTAATCTTTTTTTTTTTTTTT
The DNA here is from genome assembly GCA_030522415.1 of Channallabes apus. Lineage (NCBI taxonomy): Eukaryota > Metazoa > Chordata > Actinopteri > Siluriformes > Clariidae > Channallabes > Channallabes apus. The sequence goes on from CM060125.1 coordinate 16,410,971, forward strand.
TTCTTCAGGTCTTTCTGCAACCTGAATTGTTGCAGGATGTGCGAAATACAACCACAGCATGGCATGTTGTTATATATAATAGTGATGCGCGGGTCGTCCGGTAACCCGGGGACGGTTAAAGTCGGGTTGGGGCGGGTAAAGAAATTGTCACTTTATTTGCGGGGCAGGTTGGGGCGGTTCATTAAAAACAAAATAACTAAAAAAATTCATGTATGTTGCGTGCAATTCCGCGTGCAAGAACAAAGAAATAAAAGTGAAGATGGAAGACGAGGTGCGGGCGAAATTGAGGGGGGGAATTTACTGGTTTAATGGTCGCGGGTGCGGGGCGGTGCGGGTTGTAAAAATAGATACAGTGGTGCGGGGCGGGCCAAATAATTTCATCAAAGTGTGTAATCCTTCCATCTAATATTGTATTAGGATATTTTACAAAAGGATTTGGAGCTGGTCTCTAATACAATATCTCTTTGTATAGCGAGACAGATTTTTCGTTCTTGTGCAGTAATTGTCCAGTTTGTTTGAGTCCATGCCCACTGTAGTATCATATTCCTGGGGTGGAACCTGGCGTGGTCTTCAGTTCCAGTTTTCCGTCCTCCTTGAGTATTCTCGTGCATCCTGAGATGCTTCTCTGCTCATCACGGCTATAAAGAGTAGCTGTTAGACTTCCTGTCAGCTTGAGCAACGCACTTGCTGATGAACAAGGCGTTTGTACCTGCGGAATTAATGGTCGCTTGGATGTTTTTTGTTTCTCGCACCAATTTGTGCCACCTCCAGAGATTTGTTCCTCATTCTGACATTGGATGTCAAGATTCATAAAAATAAGAGCAATGAAAAAGGAAAGTGTCAGGGTGCAGCACTGCTTAGCCAAGAGTAGGTATTGTAGATGTTGTGTTCTTTTTATCAAAGCCAAGATTTTCAGTGTTTGCCAGGTAATGAGTATGATGAAGTTACAGAGGTTGCAGTGTGCTTTGTATATACCAATAGAAGACTGTGTTCTTGTTCTCTTAACGAGAAGTTTCTCCAGAACATGATCAATCTGGGATGAAAACAGAAAACCGATTGGCATTTACCAAAGACTTCAAAATGAGACTCATGATGAGATGGGACTCGCAGTGAAACGTATGAATGTTGCAAATGTTTTTAAGAAGGCTGTACGTTTGTGAATGACGATCCCGGTCGAGGTGTCTCTGAGCCCACTGTAGTCGTTTCTGTGAAAGTTTGGTGAGTTCAACTCCTACAGAAGAGAAGCATCTGTCTGTGCGACATACTGTACACACAATCATTCACTTGCACGTTACAGGAATTCGACTGGGAGTTATTTCTGCGTCAACCGTACAATCCAGACCTCGCACCAAGACATTTCCACATTTTTGGGTCGTTAAAGGAGTTCCTGGGAGGCCAGCGTACTGAGAGAAAACAAAAAACTAACGTTCTTTCTTTATGGTATCCAAGCACTAGAGAAACACTGGGGTAAGTGCATTAGTGTAGCAGTGGATTATATGGAGAAATAAAACTAATTTTGACTTGAACAATCCTTGTTTTTCAAAACCGAACAGGGTGTTGAGGGAGTGAATGGACAGAAACCCGTATTAGTCAGTCATCATCGAGGTAACCGTCCGTGACTGAATATCCCTTATGAATATCTGGTAACATCCACATACTGTTCATTCGAAAGCACTTTGTTCATCCTGTGCTGGCTGTCATCATTCCTCGAGCACACCTGCTTGTCTTACTGGGTCACAGGTGCCTGTAGACCGACAGCGCCCGTGGCTGGTCCTTTACTCAAGCTCACGTTCTGTTGAGCAAGTGGAAAGAATAATTAATCTTCAAGAGGAGCATGCCAAACCAAGGAAGCATAAAACCTTTTTTAATTTTTTCCCTTCCTTCCGTGGGAGCACTGCTTTTGAATCCTGTGTCCGCTCCCTCATCCTCGTGTTGTCCAAACGATGCCATCTGGTCCTCAGGTTTCTTTCCTCTTGTTTCCTGCGAGCTCTTCAAAAGCACAGCTTCAAATCAAAATGATTTATCCTTAATATTCATGGGTCTATTTTTTATCTGGACACCGGAAACCCATACTAGGTCGTCTTCGTCATGCTGGACGTCCATCAGTTTGCCTGTGATTTATCATGCGAATACCGATGGTATTTGATCTCTGATGGAAAAGGGTGTTCGAATTCAATTTGTCTTGCGTATCTAATCCAGTAAAATGCCTCCATGCCTTGAAGGCTGCTATTTTGCAAGCATTAGTGATGTATTTCACAGCTGAAATACGAGACCCCCTTTTTTTTTTTTTTTTTTTTTCTGTAAATTTCTCATGCATGCGCATTTCGTTTTGTAATGATGCAGTCAGATGTGTAGGTTCCAGAAGAGACACACCCAGGTTAGTCACAGAAACGTTTATGTTCAGACGTCTGGCCGAGACATTATGTCCTGGAAAAGAAATGTAGAGGAAATATTAGGCATCATAATGGGACAAATAACAAACCGTGTGCTGCTGTAGGCTGTACATTGTAGCTGCTATTGTTTCTTGTCAGAATTTGATGGATGGTACTCGAACGCGAGAGGAAACTCTCCAAATGACACAAGCAACCTGCAAGCAGTGAGTCGGAGCTAGACTGTTGAGTCAGTTATATTTTTGGGGTGTTTTGAATTTTGAGCCTTATTTGTTTCAAGCAGCTATAATTCTTTTATTTAAAAAAAACATTAAATATGTTTCATAAACTGGAATAAAGTGTTCTCCGGTAATAACTGGTGTAAATTGTATTGTTTGTTTAATATTAAAATTTTCCGGCCAGTCTTCTGCTTTATACTCCAATCCAGTAGGTGGCGGTATTGCACTAACCTGCCCATAAAGTCAAAAGAAGAAAGAAGCATTGTTTTTGGAAATATACGAGTATTTGCAGAAGATGAAAGCGGCTTAGGTTGTATTTACATATTTTCTAGTATGTTTTTTATTTGTATTTTAATTTTTTAAGAACTTTTAAGCCATTTACAGGTCGCAAATTTACCTGAAAAGTTCATTTAAATCGAAAATTCAACTAATCAATTAATCGTATTAACAAAATATCAATTAAATTGCGTAATCAGACCGAACCTAGCTAGCTGGTTTGTTCTAAGAGCACTTTCTTCTTCTTCTTCTTGAGTTATTACACTAGCATCCTAGCATACCCCCTGCACGTTCAAGCTAAAAGATGAGAAAAAAAAAGAACATTTATTTAACAAAGAAACCCAGTACACACCCTTTCATTACACACATTTCCCCCCTGTTCCCAGTCATCCTCATTGACAGGTGTATAATAGCTTCGCAGTGTTTTCAGCCCACCGTCCCCCACCCCCCTCCCCCTTGCCCCTCCACCATCTCCACCCTCTCCTTCAAACCGCTAAAGGCTTTATTCAGAGACTTGTTCGGACTCGTTTTTTACATTTGCGGCGCGATATTAGATCTCGAACGAGTCGTCCGTCGTTAATTTGAAGCTGATGAAATATTCTCAGGCTGTTTGTTTCCAGCGCTGCGATGGCGGTGACTTGTTTTCTTACCAAAGGTGTCTGGAGATGCAATATCTCAGAGATCAGCGTGTCAGATCTCTGTATTTGCTTCAGTCCGGTGTAGCAAAGAAGCATTTTTAGATTTTATAAATAAAAAATAACAAGCAATAAAGTGGACTGTTATTGGAAAATAATCCCAGAGTCCTCTGTACTGTGGCGGGGGGGGGACCTCCTGAGACTCCTTCCTCTTTCTACTTACTTTCCGATTAAAAACTTCATAATTAGCAGAAAGTCAGACGCTTTTCTAAAACTTTTTTGTCTATGCTGAATAGCAGTGTGTCTGCTTGTCTGTGTCCTGAGTAATCTGTTGCTTGAAGAAACGGTATGGTTACTAGAGCACAACTGTGAATTGAGTTACAGCATCCAAATCTGAGCTTTACTGACCAGTGACATTCAAGAATACATCAAAACGTGACTTTTGATTGTGCAGAATAACAGAACACGGTTATGAGAGTAAAAATTCTATTTCCTTTATTTCTATGTGTCACAGGTTATTAAATATAGAAATAAAAGAGAGATTTTCTCTCAAAACTGAGTGTTTCATTAGTGCTTTGATACCACCAAAAATAAATGTTCTTACTACGCCGGAGCCATAATTGGAGTGCCTGCTTCACGTCTGAAACACTGGCCTACCAGGAACTCCTTAAATGGAAAATAAAAACAGGCCTGGTTTGATGAGCAAAGGCATTCAGTAGACCTCATAGTGCTCACTGCACCACTTTTACATTACAGGCACTCGGTTGGGAGTCATTGCCACATCCCCCATACAGTCTAGACCTCGCTTCAACCCATTTCCACATGTTTGGGCCATTAAACAAGGCCATTCCAGGGAGGCCGGCGTTTCAGGTGTGGAGCAGACAGTCCGATCATGGCTCCAGCATACTGAGAAAACGTTCTAGCATGATGGTCTCCAAGCACTAGTGAAACTATAGGGTAAATGCATTAGTGTAGCAGGCCATTATATAGAGAAATAAAGGGAGTTTTTACTCCCATAACTCAAGTCAAGTCAAGTAGGCTTTTATTGACATTTTGACCATGTATAGTTTAGTACACAGTGAAATGAAGCAACGTTCCTCCAGGACCAAGACAGATTGACATTATTAAATGTACAGAAAACTATCAAAATCTTATACAAAAGGGACAACATAAAGTATACGTGCAAATGTGCAAACAAAAGCGACAAAATGACAACATGACACATTTCAATACTTTGTGGTGATGAGGTAATGAGTTGAGGTAGCGGGAGGAGGAAGAGTACTCAGTAAAACATTCCTTGTAAGTAGCAGCGTAGATATGATATGTTTTGTGCAAATAACGAGTAATAAATATTGTGCAAAAGAGCAATTATAGGTTATGTACAACTGTGTTCCGTTATACTGCACAATCTAAAGTCCTTCTTTGACTTGGAACGTGTGTGTGTGTGTGTGTAGCTATGAGGAAGCATCCCAAGCAGTGGTGGAAAAGGTCAATGGACTTGTTGTTAAAGTAAGTGGATATTGAAGACCAAATCGAAAGGACCGCGTGCCAGATCTCCAGCGGCTTGTTCAAATATTTAATAATCCAATAGTGTAATGCGCATCATTATTCCCAAAGAGCCCAGAAAAGAAGCAGTCGGTCTTCTCTTGCCATCGAAAAAAAAAAAAAAAAGAAGCCTTTTACTTATTTTTTTTTCTTTTCATCGTTTTGCATTTCCCTCTGCTCGTCAGGCCAAGTGTCGAGACCTCTCGCATGATCTTGGCACGGACGCACTTTTGATTACTTTGGCACAGGGGAAGATTGAAGTTCAGATGTCAAGAGCGCTGGCAAAACTAGTGGCCTGTTTTTCTGCCTTTCCTCCCGATGTTTTGCCAGAGAGCTGACAAGTTGCTGAATTGTCATGCTGAGCTGGAGCACGAGATGAAAGGCGGTTCGAGTCCACTGCTCCTTTCTGCAACGGAGCTCCTCTGGTGTCTCTCCCATGCCGCTCTATAACCTACACCTCTCACTTTAACGCCGGGTAGTTTGAGAGCTGTGCAAGCACCAAGCACAAAGAAAGCCGGTTATAAGTATTAAAAGGGACGTTGCTACAGGCGTGGGGCATTTCAGAGCTCCCGATAAGGCTGGATTTAGCAGGACCTTCATTTCCAATTAGCTCCTGGCGAAATTTTCATTCAAATCACAAAGAGGTGATCTCTATCTCGGGATTATATCGCTGCAACTCTTTTTACTGCTATCACTTGAGATTTCCTGTTGGCTGAAAATTTCCGGAGAAGGAATTTCCAAAATTAGACTATGGGAGGAAAAACAACAAAAAAAGAAATAAATAAAACTAAGAAAACATTCCCGTGAAAGGCATTAATCTTAGATCAGATCCTGTCAAAATGCAAAACGCTAAGGGTGCCGAGCAAATATTATAAGAGATTTCATTAAATCTGTACCTTGGACAGTTGACTGTTTGTTTTTTAAGAAAGTAAATCCATCATAATCTCAGTTTCAGTAATTTTACCTTGCTATCTTACAGCCAACAAAGACGTACATTAATGAATGCGCTCAAAATTCCATGTTCAGATTTCCAAGATTGTAGAATTTGAATGTTCGTTGCTTTTCTCAACTATATAAAAAACATCCACAAAAATCACCTCACATGGGGTAACCTGATTTATTTATTTATTTATTTATTTATTGGGTTGAGAGACATTTTAAACCAAACGAAAGTTTAATTAGATTATTTTACAGTATAAATTAAAAGTTACAATTATACAAAAACTGTACTTTATTATAGTCTTTTTCACTACTATAACACATCGCACTAGCATTCTAGCCTGATTTATACTTTGTACCTACGCATCATGGCGTTGCAGATGGTAACAGCTGCAATGCGAAAAAAAGTAATATCTTAGCAAGTCAGAATATCTTGAATCTACTCAAAATTATCTGAAATTTCTTAATGTGATACAACAAACCTAAAATATAATAATTGAAATTTATTCATCTATTTATTTTTTTTCTTATTCTATTTGGCAGATAATTTAGGTTGTTAAGCATTTATTTGTTGAAAGTGGCACTCTAGCGTTCTGAAGTCGATCGCGGCTCTAGCCAGTTACGGGTGTCTGTGAGATCACGAAATCGGAAGGAGCAGATGCCGCTATCCTCCGAGCAAGCAGTTAGAAAAGATACGGAAATGTTTTAAAGGAAATATGTGATAGTCATCGCTCTCCCTGGTTGGTAGTTGTAGTCTTGATGAGGGGGCATGGCCTAATAAAAGGTGGGAATCGGTTACGACTAAAGTAAGAAAATCAGGAAAATCCAGAGGAAATTCTTTTTTTTTAAATAGTAAGATTTTTCAAGAAATAAACTGAAGGATTAGACAATGTTTGGTTTGTAAAAAAAAATTGCCCCCTAAACCTAATAACTGGTTGCGTCATCCTTGGTGGCAACAACTGCAATCAAGTATTTGTGATAACTGGCAATGAGTCTGTCACTGTGGAGTAATTTTGATCCCATCTTCTTTGCAGAATTGTTCTAACACATTGGATGGTTTTCAAGTATGAACAGCCTGTTTATGGATTTAATCATATTTAAACCCGGACTTTGACAAATACAGTAGTGTGACAAATATGCAAAAAAATTAAATAAAAAAATCAGGAAGGGGCAAATGCTTTTCCACGGAACTGTACTCCAACAATATCCACTCAGGTATGTTGGCCATTGTTTGTAGCACAGCAAAATACTCACCAGTGGATGGCGAAGAGACTCAGTGGCCTACCTAACTAGTGGCCTTGTTAGACCTTCTATGACATCACATGAGTGAAACGCGTATCGAAATATGGATTTATTGCAAAAAAAATGTTTATCATTTCAAAATCTAACATGCCAGTTATTTCCTTAAGTTAGCTGTCCGAGTCACTTTTTATCCCTTTTTCCCCCCCTTTGTCTGCAATGTGTCTAGAAACCACTGAGGCAAGAACGGTTGTCTTTCTCACACTTGAAGTAAAATTTTTTTTTTTTGTCATTGTTGTAACACCATCAGCATGAAACGCTCATTTATCACCTTCCTCCACTGCCTGTTCTTGTTATAGAGGGTATAAATCTGCAGAAAAAGGAAAAGAATGGGCTTGAGATATGAAATGTGTGGTCGTTGAATATGTGGCAAGGAAGGGGAAAAAATAAATAAAAATAATGTCTGCCCTTGCAAATGAGTCATTCCTTTAAGTCCGTATCTATAACTTCTCCATGAAGCATTAGCTAATAGAAGAGCGCTCGCTGGTCTTGGCCGTTCCCCAGTGTCCCGCGGTGCTTAATCATACCGCACCGCTGTGATCCGGTGGAAAAATTTCTGCAGGGACGCTCGGCGTGGGCGGCGAGCCGCTATTCTCCGAGTCCGGCGCTACTGAAAGCGAAGTCGTTCGGGAACGCGCGTCCAGGCGAGGCTTTTAATTTAACCGTGTATGTCTCCGAGCCTTTTGCCAAATGTGCTGTGAAAACTCGATGCAACAAAAATGGAAAGCTGAAGATGGAAATTCAAGTGAAACGCTGATAGTGTTTGGTGTAAATGCTACGGCGTCTTCGCCTGCTTGGTTAGAGAAGAATGGTCCGAACCGTCAGACGTCCTTGCAATAAAGGGAAGGAAACGGTAAGGCAGATAGCCACTCTTTAAATCCATGATGAGCAGAAGAGCATCTCAGAATGCATAGAAACCTGACGCAGACGGCTAGACAACCACGCAGGGTCACACCCACCAGACATCAGTGCGAAATTAGCTATTCGTTATAAATTTTACTAGATTTATTTAAATTTTTTTTCCAGTTAAGGGAATTGGAAGATTTTGTTGTTAAGGACATGAGTGCTGGGAATCACAAAGGGCAATGCGATATGATTATCACGATACCTTGGTACCGATTTGCGATTGTGTAAATATAACGATTTTATAAATATCCCTCATTGGATATTATACTTGTTTGTTTAGAAATAAAATCCAAAAATCAAACAAACATGGACACACACGGGACACTGTACGGTACCGACTGCAGATGTGTGAATAGCTTAGGATTTAGCACCTGTAGGATTATAGAGGAACTGCAACCTTTTTATTTACCGCCTCAAATTTAAGCGCATAAATTTAAAACGAACGTAAAAAAATTAATTAATACATTTTAGAGTAGGGTGAATCGCCAGACAAATGAATCGTGATACATCATTGAATCCATTTTTTTTCTATGCTGAATATTAACCTCTATTTAGCAGAGTGGTTGTGAGTGCTGTTTCCTCCACCAGTATAATAAACTAAACTACCGCCCTATTTTATGATTATCCTTTGCTATAGTAATACACTCACGGAATGCTGAGGCCCTGTTGACGTGTACAGCTCTAAAGTGACCTCCGCCTGGGTGCGCCTCAGACCCAGGGCTCGGCATTTTGTCGATGTTCTCATATCCCAGAATGGTTTTCAACACCTGGGTAAGGCAACGTGCCAGGTTTCTGAGGGGAAAAGAGGGAAAATATCATAAACGTATTCGGGTTTGACGGAGCTGAAATGGAGTAGATTCCCCCAGACAACTGGGAAATGCATTCCATACTGGCTTTGGGGGAAGAACCCATTAGACCTTTTCCTACAGCTGATATCTGAGATTGCTATTTGCACCGGGAACAAGTTACCATACGCCACAGATCCACGTCTGTCTGTATTCCCATGCGTGTGCTTGCGGACGAGTTTCTTACCGCAGGAATAATATACTGTATATAAAATGGATCTTTAAATAAATAAATAAAATGAAATAAAAAAATTGGGGGCGCTCGCTGTGAATTTCTTCATGGTCCCTATTCTGCAGCGCTGTCCTCTGGTCATACAGTAGGTAATGAAAAACGCGGCCCGCTGCGGATGGAATTTAAAATCGTAGCCCGAGGACACCGTTCATGACAGTTTTGTCAGTTAAAATGCCTTTCTGATGTGCAAAGGCACAGTAAGTCTTGCTGGAGGCGATGCTTTTGCTGATGCCGTTGTAAAGAATGCGGTGTAGCTTTTGCACCCAAACTAGTTTTTTTTTTTTTTTTTTTTTTTTCTTCCCCCGCTCCCCTCAGAGACATCCGCCAGACTGCTTTTTCAGCCTCGGTTCGACCGAAGCAGGCGAAAGCTGCGTCTTCGAAATGCTGCATGAATAATAAGATGTATTTTAAGGAAATGATCAGGCGTAATAGCTTCAATGATTTTACTTTGGCTTTGTATTTAAACTCCTTGTTCTCAGCATCTTCGAAAACATGCACGGGTAAACAGGCGGTTTAATCATTCGCTTCGAGAGACGGTGGATTCTGATTCCAGCGTCCGTCTTACAATAAATCAGGACGGCAATTTACGCGCATTTTACATCGGCATGTTTGAGTATTGGCGACTGTTTTGTAAAAAGTGAGTCATATTTTTAACTGATGTGCAACACGCTGTTTTATTTATTTATTTATTTTTTATAGATTGTACATACGCTCCTCCAGTATTTCCCTGATCACAATATTTCAGGAACTAATGTTTTTATCTATCTATCTATCTATCTATCTATCTATCTATCTACAGCATGGGCCAAATTTTTAAATGACAGCCTTTTTAATTAATTAATTAATTAATTAATTAATTTTTTCCATTTCCATTGTTTACTAGCAGATGGTGATAAAATCTGAAAAATTTAACAACTTTGTGGACTCTGCGCATTTAACTACATATTTTAGCTCCTTAAACATTTCTTCTGATTGTAGTTAAATAACTCTTCAACCTGTACCGGTCACCTGCCGATTTATTTATTTATGTATTTATTTATTTACAGGGCTACGTCATGCGAATTTAATCTGTTCCAGAGGCAAAAATTGCGTAAAATCTATCGTTTTTTAAAAATAAACGCATTTTCCATAATGTAAATGCAGATAATCTGTTCTAACCACCCAGGAATAATCACCAATATTTCCTATAATCATGTTTTTGCATATAAAAATAATCAAAAATTTATAAACTTGCTTTCATATATCGAGGTATTTATTTTAATACACACTTGTGATTTATACTACACTATATTAAAAATGTACCGTTATCATGTATTAAAACATTTATCTAGACTTTGATCTAAAATTGGCACAAGTGATCTTGTTAAAAGGATGTTTGCTAATATTTATTTATAACCTCAAAAGTATAAAAAAAAAAAAAAAAAAGAAAGGAAATCATAGAAAAAAAGTTACATAAGTTTCTGACTATGTATACATCACCTATAATAAATTACAGCATTTTGTGATTAAATAATCGTGCAGGTCCATACTGCGAATTTATATGCGATTAATTGTGCAGCACTAGCATGTCCCCCAAAAAACGTGTTTTTTAGCAGTAAAGTTATTAAAAATTTTTTGTTTATTTTGGTATTTAATGAATTAATTATTTTTTTTTATTAAGTCCTTGTTGATTTGAATAACGTATAGAAAAACACACATAAAACAATATGTATGCAAAAGTATCCAGTGTACATCCCCAAACTTGGCATCCTAATAATCCTCTTTGAGCTGAAGAACATTCCGTATCCCTGGTCTAAACTGTTATCTGAAGCTGTAATACAGGTGAAGTGCTTTCTCTCATCCTTTGCTCATTTATAGCTGATAACGCCAACGCCGTCGCGCCGACCCACGCGTGATCTGATTTGCGGCATTAATTCTGTCCCGGCTTCTCATTTTAACAAGAACGCCTTTTGCATTTTTCAGAACATCCACGTCTCCGGATAAGCTCGTATTTAAAACGACTCTTGCTGTTCGTTAGGAATTTAGTTTTTTGCTCCTTGTCTTAATCTGAACTTCTCCCAGGGATTATGTTTAATTTGTTATTCGGTTTCTCTTCTCCCAGCCTTAATTGCTGTTCAGCAGTGTCCCGATTAACGACGCATAGCCCGACTTAAGTGAGCACGAATTCTCCTGGGAAATAAAAGTTGTTTAATTTCATTACCTTGGATAATTTTTTGACTCGGAGGACGAGATTTGGCTCAGACGTAGTGGAATTTCGAAGCGGACCTGCCGTTTTTGGTCGTTGTGCTCAAACTGAAGCAGCTGTGTGTGTGTGTGTGTGTGTGTGTGTATGAAGGATGGCCTCAGCTGTTCAGACAGGCACCAGTGAAGTGTGACTCTGTTTTTGTTGGCTGTCCTCCCAGCTCACCTTCACTGTTTTCTGAAGCCGTGACACATGCCAGCTGAAGATATAAGACCCCTTGGGCAGCTGCAATAACCATTGACCGAGCCTCTTCACTTTTATTCGAACTTCAGAAAAGAGGACAGAAACGTCACTCCAAATACATCAAACACTGAGCTGCATCCTGAGGCACTGGGAGAACTGTATTAGCAGTCGTACTGCGTGCAAAGCACCTCATCAAGACGGTAGCGGTGTATCGATATGCTAAATGGAAATCCGATTCCATTGTTTGCTAGTCAAAAATCACGCAGCTCTCTGGAGCGCTGTATGTGATTTTGAATCTTGTGTTTTCTACTATATTTAGTATAGTATTTACAGCTACGAATTTCCCGGTCGACATGGAGATTTATTTTATTTATTTATTTATTTTAACTCCTGGAACAATTTGTACTTTCAACTTCCACCAGTATTTGCGGTATTGGTGTCTGTGTTTTTCTTCTTTTTCTATTAGGCTGATTCATTTGGCTTTGTTTCACAGACCCCTGAACCCCACTGGCTTAGATCTGCCTCCAAGTGGTTTACCATAAACCCACAAAGCGTTCATCCGTATCACATCGCCTGTGCAGCAAGAATTGAAATCCCGATCATGCCACTGGATTCACATTCATGGTCTCTGGCTGGGAGGGATGGCATATGTTCTTACCCCTCAATTACAGTGACGATGGCAAATTTTCAAGAGAATAAGAATAATTTGTTATTTTACACAATAAAATGGCATATTAAATATCAGTATTTAGTATGAAGTCCTTTATTCTTCAAAAACCTGCTGGATCCGACAGTCAAAAAAACGTCTACAGTACTCTGGGGTCATTTGCTCAATCCATACCTGCTTGTTGGTTTCCTGAAGAACATGCACAGAAGACAGAATTTTCTTGACCATTGTCCAACAGGTTTCTATCAGGTTTAGGTCTGGAGATCACCCAGGCTCCAAAAGCTCAATACCATTGCGATTTAGACAGTTTTTCACTAGTGTTCAGTCAATTAGTACAACTCTGCAGCTAGATGGGCTAGAACTAATTAGCGACATCACAGGATATATAAGACATAGCATACGTTGTCTTGATACTTTTGGCCAACACTGTGTTAGCTTGTGTATATGTAGGGAGGAAAATGGAGCTTTTCTCCAAGTGTGATTTTGAAGGTAGCTTGAACATCCATCCATCCATCATCCATCCATCCGCTGTGTATACTATTTATCCCGTGTAGGGTCATGGGCCACTGGAACCTATAACGTGGAATTTGTCAAACAATGGGGTTCCAACGCACCCATTCCATTGTGACTTGGGGCAATTTGTAAACCCCAGTCCACCCACACAGCATGTGCATGGGTTGTGGGAGGAAACTGGAGTAACTGGAGGAAATCCACAAAACACATGCAAACTTCATACACTTGGACCAGGGAATGAAATTCTAAACCCCTAATCCTTGGAGAGACACTTGACTGCTTTAATAGTTGTGTCAAAATAATGTCCCCACAAGGATAGCAAATCAAGTGTGTGTTTGATGATCTTACCTCACTGCCAGATTCCATGTGAGAACAGGCCTGGCATTTCTCCAGAGTCACCGATGCTACAGTGAATCTGCCAATCCATCCATGGCCCTCGTCCAGCAGCTCGGATTTGGCTTTTCCCCTCCTTTCACTTGTGTGTAATGCGGCCGTCTATAATGTATCTTTTTCATGATAAACGCTCCTCCCTCTGGAGATCCAGCGTCTCGCTTTCATGGCTGGAGAAGGAAGCCGGCACTGAAATCGTTTCTAGACGGCAGGCACGTTCGCTCGCTCTCAGGGAAAGGAAGAAATTGACCCGTCGTTGTCGCTGCTGTTGAGCATCAGAGCAAGACACACGATCTGAATTATTAACCGTCCCTCATGTCCCGGGTCCTGTTTATGTAGTGCCTAGATCTCTATGAGATTCGGAGGTGCAAATCTGCAGCGTTCGGTCTTTAAATGTCAGCATGATTTATATGCTGTACCGTCGTTTTATTTGATCACCAATAGTTTCTCTGTTTCAGCTGTTAAAACAAAGACAGAGGCATCGCCGTAATGCCTCATAAATACATCAGTGTTACAGATCTTTTCATGCTTTTTCAAGTCCGTCCAGTTTCTTCTGTGTGTACTCCTGTCATTCCTTGTTTAATCGATGCCCTGTGATTTTTTTTTTTTTTTTTTTTGCAGGAATGCCTGAGGAGGCTCCCGGGGCTCAAATACGGAGCCAGGACTCCACGAGCAGACGTTTTTGATGAGATCTGCAAAAAAGAGAAGGACCTCCTAGAGGTACGTATTAACCGATCCGACGTGTAGGCGACTTTGCCTGCGACAAAAATAGTTTTATTGGTTTGAGATAGCGCTGAGAGGTATGATATTTGAGAATTAGTTTGCTGAGAGTGCTGTGGATTCTTTTTATTACTGTGGCTCATGGTAACAAATACAGTAGATGATCGCGCCGATACGAGACCTAAATATCATGATACACCTAAACGCACACAAATACAGGGCCTCATGGAAGTAATGTTGAATTTACCTTTTTTAAATATTTTTGGCAAAACTTACTAAGGATCAGTGAAGTTTTCAATAAAGATTCTAACAGGATCAGGGCATGAGGTTTCCTGCCCATTGCAGCCCAACCACATCAAGATTTGATGTCTTGTGAGATGCTTTCCTGCTCACCACACTTGTAAAGAGTGGTTGTTTCTGTTGAAGTCAACTTGAGTCAGTTTCTACTTGCAGAACTGCAGCTGTTTTTTGCACCATTTGAAAAAGAAGAAAGCATTTATTTGTTACGTGTACATTATAGTACTGAAATTTTGGGTCAGAAACAGGCCAGACATGATGGTGCACCCCTGAAGCAGATGCCTTCAAGGGCTTTGGCGGTGTTGGAGTTTGGGCCCAACCCTTGACCCTCTCTTTGGTAACCTCAGCATCTTCTTGAACTTCTGAGCTCCCACTACTGCATATAAGAAGTATAACTACAAAAAATTGTTGTGCCTCAAAACCCATAATCAGCAGTTTCTGAAAGGGTCCAAATCTAACTTAAGATGATCACATTATTTTCCCCTCGTTCTGATGTTGCAAAGCGCTTGAACGATGCTGAGCTTCACTTCATTTCATAAGTTGAATCTCCTTTAATCTAATCTTTAGGATTTCTGCCGCTTCCTTGACCAACCCCAGACACAACAGCAAATCCTTTTAGTAGGCTAATGCGCATCCTACATGTTTCCTTAACAATGAGAACTAATGAAAAATCAATAGATTTGTTTAACATTTGTTTTTGTGTTTATGGTTGTGTATCAGTAACGAGAATTCCACGGAATGCGTAGAAAAATCCTCCAGCGATGTAATCCGTCCCCACAGAGTTCCAGAAAACCAAATGTGTAACCAGGTGCTTTCAAATTTCACACAGAGCTGTGTACTGACGCGTCGGCGTTAAGGTCTGTACGAAGAGTGCTATCTCCTAAAAGGCTTTCCTGAGATCTTTCGCTTTGGTGTGCCAGGGAGAAGGTAAAAAAAAAAAAAAAAAAAAGCACAGCCGCTCGTCGTTCTCTAGCTGTGAGGTTTAAAGCAGCGAAAAGTGATGCATTGCATGAGAACAGAACGTGCAGGAGAAGGAATGTTTGCGACACTTGATGGCTCCCGTATGTGTTAAAAATGGTTTGCAATTATATATTAATATTGTAAGAAATTAGAGGAACCATCATTTTATGTTTTTCTTATTTATTAATCAACAATAAATTATGCTTTTTAATATTTTGGAATGGTTCCAAAACTAGTTGCTGTTATATACTGGTCATATACTTGGAGTTCCAAAAAATATGATTGTTTGTATTTAGCTAAAACTTATAGCACAAAGAGTAGTTGCTCCAAAATTGACCAATTCCTTAAAAATATTCTACAGCTTCCTACAGACAATACAAATTCCTTGCATCTTCTTCAAAGTCTTTCAAGATTAGCATTTGTTTCTTTTTCTTTTGATTTTTATGACCGGTAGGCGCAATAGCGCCTGCTACAGGACTGGAGTGTGAAGCATTAACAAAAGGTTTTTGCTTTTTATGAGACGTGACACTTAAACAATCAACAATGTAACTTTGGCACTTTAATGAAATGCTTTTAGTAGTCTGTAAATCTGTTAAAAAAAACTGCTTGAAACAAATTAGACAATTGGGTCGAATCAAAACTCCCAAAAATCTAATTTAATTTAATTGAGTCTACCCATGATTCACAGCTCTAGAAGTCGGGGTTAATATGTTGCTTATTTTTTTCCGCCCACCAGCTTATATAGATTATAAAACGATATGAACTATGTCTGGAATTGGTCAATCAGCCAGAGCAGTAGCAATGAGGTGTCCACATACTTTTGGCTGTATAACATACCAGAAAATTGCATCAATGATCATTTTTGCTGCATGACTCACATTTTAGTCTCACGCTCTTTCCTTAATGAATTTGCTCACATGTTCATAGGAAAAAATGAGTACGTGCAGATATTTGGAAACAGCGACTGAGTCACTTCCTTTTTGCTGGTCTTGTCAACTGTCCTTTCGTTACACTCTTCAAATGGTGGGTTTGATTGATTTACAGGAAATAAACAGATTGGTGAACAATTAAAGGGAAAATCAGAATAAAGGATGCTGTTAATGCGTCCAGTCATCGTGTGCTACCAGGAGAGCTTTGGTATACATCGGCATGGATTATAAAACTGCCTGGAAGGATGAGAGTTGTGATGGTGGCACTGCCGGATCCTTGGTTCCAAAATCCTCTGTAGAATTTTAAAAGAGTTGAGATGTGGAGAGAGTAAAGGCCATGGCATATTATTGGTTTGTTCCGTATTATCCATTCAGTGCACTGCAGCGTTCCTGACTCCGCCCATCAGAACATTGCATTGCTTTGCAGTGACCCAGCAAAAATAAATCAAAAACTACAAAGCCACTTTTTAGTCCTATAATTGTCAGCCACCTAACAGCAAACATGTTTCTAAACAATCATCACCCCCCCACCCCCCCTCCCCGGGGCCTTCGAGACCTGACGGCCGACCCACACCGAGCAGCACGCCGTGATCCTGTGTCTCTGCTTGTAGCATTTTATCTTTCATAAACCGCTTCTATTTCTCCCTTCACAGAGGGAAATTGCAATAGAAGATGAATTATAAACTTAAATGAATAATTCAAAGCAATCGGTGCAATTTGAATTATTTATAGGTGAGAGAGGCGTCACTTATCGCCAGGCTGACGCTGTAATCTGCATCTCATCCTCCTGGCTGGAATCACTTTGAAGGAATGAACATTCAGGTCTTGTTGCTCTTTTTTGTTTGTTTGTTTTTTGGCACACTGCATGGATGCATAATAAGAATCTGTTTAGGGCGTAATCTTTTTAACATAGAGTTGATACCTGACCTTTTAATGTATCTAGGAGATTATATGGAGGTTTGATGCTGTTTAAAAATGTATTTAATATGTTTGAAATATGTATACATCAAATTTAATAACCTTTTCTTTTTTTAATCAGTGTTTTTTTTTTCCATTTTGGTAATCTTTGATAGAGATGATTAAAAAATGTGTATACAGCACTCCTAAATGGTAATCTTAAAAAAAGACAAGATTTTATGTAAAGTTAGGACCCAATTAAAGCATGCAATTAAAAGCATTTTTTGGAAGAAAAATGTAGATCATTAATTTAAAAATGAAGTAAATTTTTCTTCTTTGACTTTAAAACTTTTGACTTGTCTTAGCCCATTCTCTGGTCGGGTGCCATGTAGCTACAATTAAAGTATGAATCCAAATCAATTTTGCCAATTCAAAAGTTATCAATTAACTATCTGGGTGACATTCTAACTAGTCAGGCTATGTTAAATATTTTCTTAATAGAAATTTAACGTTATTGGGATCTGAAAAAATATATATATATTTATCTGCACTCACTTTTATCATGGTTCTATTTCTTGTCAACTTAACACAATCATCAACAGAAAAGTGAAATATTCACTTTTTGGCCTAATTTAAATAACATTTATACTTTTTAGAGTGAGAATTTTAAAACATTTTTATTTTGAGTTCTCTCCCCAAAATTTTAAAACCATCACCTACTGTATAATTTTGACATAAAAAAAAAAAGTTAAAAACTAAAATGGAAAAGATGCAAGCTTGGTAAATACACAGCACAAAAGTCTTAAGCACATTTAAATAAATTCTGCAAAGCAAATATACTATAAAAATGTATTTAAATTTCATTCATTATAATAAAAAGACATCTTGAACAGTAAACCATAATAAACTTAATAAATAGTCACCATTTGCATTGAAAATCCTTAGCTCTTATAAAATTTTTGTAGTTTTAGATACAATTTGTGCAGTTTATGTAATGATTTCACCTGGTAAGTTTTGGAGGATTTGCCCTAATATTTCTAAAGACTGAAATATTGCCACATTTGGTTGGTTTTGTAGCTAGAAAAACTTCATGGGTTTTTGGTGGATCTGGCAGTATGTTACATAATCTATTGCGTTCTTAACTACCCTAAAATGTTTTGTGTGCCATAGGTTTTTTTTCACTCACTAACGCAAAATCATAAAATAAATCTGTATAACAAAACTTGCACTGTAAAGAACAGCTTGTTTCAATACTAGTCATATAAAGAAAGCTTTTATTTGTCATGTACTGTATACATTGCAGTACTTGAGCTTGTTACCTGTTTGGTATGAGGTTTTATGAACTACAGTCTATGTAAAATATGAGTCAAATGATAAGTACTCTTGGTAATAAAATAATAATAAGATAAAAGAGCTGCTCGTGCCCCCCTCCTCCACCCCACTTTTATTATAAAGGTCCTGGCATTCTGCCTAGATCACCAATGCAGCTACACTGGGTGTTGTCCCCTTATTTTAGTTTCATCTTTTTTTTTTTTTTTTTTTTTATCAGGAAAATGTAATGCAGACTCGCAGGTGTTCAGGGGCAGAGAGCAGGGCATGTCCGTGAATACTAATACAACGGCCCTTTCAGAAAATTGATGGCGCTTGCTTTAGGAGCACCCGCTGCTCCTGACAGGTGAACGCAGATTTATGTTCTTTAGTCTTTAGCCTTCTTTAGTTATCCTGACACCTTCAGTTTTATATTTTTCCTTTTTATGTCCTCGGTTGTGTAATACATGGCCAACCTGTATTTATGAAACGTGTCTTCTCAACCCGGTTCTGAAGTTCTGACGGCGGGTTCAGATTCGTCCGGCGTGACTCACCTGCCTGGTGCATATTGTTCTGCTCATCAGACAGATGTACCTGGTTGTCTCTCAGTAGTGTCGTTCAGCCTTGGAGATTCATCACCCTACGCACAATATACACACACACTCAATCTTACACACACAAAGATGTTCTGTACGAGGAGCATTTTGACAGGACGCAGGTGGCAGCAGTTCTCTCACAGTGTGACTGTTGTAAAGTGCAAGGCCTAGTGTGACGCTTCCTGCTGACAGTCCAATATCCGAGCTGACATTACCGTCTGAACAGAAACCTGCCCGTGGTAGAAGGAGCACCAAATTCCCTTCCAACTCACTGGCTCAATTAAAAAAAAAATTCATAGTTGGACCAGGATAATGAACAGTTTTCAAAAGGAATTAGGTACAGAACAAGGAGCAATATTTACTGCAATAGAAGACCACATCAGGAAATCTGAGGATACACTGAGAATTGTACAAGAGATTGTACCCAATCCAGCTTAATGTTCAATCAGAAACCAAGACTTGTCAAAATTTATTAAAAATATTTGCTCATCTTGCGGAACATTCGCAAACCACGTTACTCTCAATCCGAGGTTTCACTGTAATTGTAAATGTTGGTATCTGGTGCACTGCAGTGTCTATTTTTTGTACAATACACATGAGCTACTTCCGTGATTTGTAGTCGCTATCCATTTGCATCTTCGGAAATGTACAACTCGGGGACTACCTGTATTTGAGTTGCAGTCGCACTCCAGTGACCCCAAAACCCTTCAACATCTTCATATCTCTTGCACAAGACTTCCTATTTTTGCTCTCAGAATAACCAGACAGGCAATCGCTCAGATCCTTTTATGGCCCGCATCATTTTGGGTGGATCTCAGGAGCACTTCTGACAAAGCATAAACCTGGCTGAGCCTCAACCATCATAGCAACTCATAAACAAACACGCATTTGATAATCCACTGGCATGTGGTCCATACTTGAAAAGATACAGATTAAAGAGATCATCTAAGAGATGGATTGGATTACACGTTAGCTGAATAAACTAAGCTGGAAGTGGAGGGAGAAAAAGTATTGCAGTTGTACGAGGGCCTTTTCGTGAAGCGCTGCACGGAATCTGGCTTATGCAACCGTCTGAGATGTCCTCCTTCCACAACCACTGACACATGCACATGAGACCAGAGAGCTTTTGAAACACTGCCTGTTAACCATCACTGGTTTTATTGAGCAAATGTACATCTACAGCGAACTTTATAGAATGTAAGCAAGATGTATGTCGGCTTTGACATTCGGGAAAAGTGGAATCGGTGAAAGATTTTTATTTTTGAACTCTACAACATCGCCAGAAAGCCCCAATTCATCTCAGATGCTCTCAGCTGGACCTATAGCATGGCAGGCTTGCTGACTATCAAGGTAAATAGAGTATTTAATTTAAATTATTTAATTTGAAACAAAATCCATCTATATGTGATTAACTTGGATAATATTAGATAAATATAGCGTTAACAAAGGTTAAGTATATTACAAAGGCTTAGATGGCAAGTCTGCGCTCATCATTAAGCTCTTTTCATCCCGTCATTGTTCATATAAGCCAGCTTGAATAGCGTAAAACATACCATGACGTAAATATAATTTTATAATTCTACAGCAAATGATTAATAAAGCAGAAAGAATATATTTTGACTGGTTTAAAAAAAAAAGGAAGATTGACAATTATTATAAACCCATATGCCACTTTGACCAATCATGATTGATTGTAGCACAACCGCTGGTCTTGAATAAACTCATCACCGTTTCTTGTTTGTCATCGTGCTGCAATTAAGCGGCTGACAACCTCGTCAGCCGAGCATCTTAATCACGCAGCCGAAGAAGTGCCGTTAGTTGTTCTCTGAATGAAGAGTGAAGGAGAACGAGAGAGGAAATGAAGATTTTCTTTTATCTGAGCCAGCTACTGGAGCTGCTCTGTATATAAATCACAGCGCTTTCTGTACAACAGACAATTATTTAAGTGGAGTTTAATAGACTTTTCCACACCACATCAGTCCCTGTGACGTTTATTTAAAACAGACCAGGATGACGGATGGGCGAGATCCCAGAGCTTACGTCGGGCGGCAGCGTTCTAGAACCCCAGCCAGCTTACTTCAGTCTGCCAGATGGTCCGTTTCCATGTGGAGCATGGTTGTGACAGGAGGAATGCCAGTCTGTGCCTACTGCTGGCGTCTGCTGGCCTTTGGCTCCCCCGGTGTCCACATAAGTGATCGGCTCTGTTCCGAATGGATCGGTTTACTTGTCCTGAGCAATACCTGTGTGACAAGGGACGGTCCAATACTCCTCCGGCACCTTTTATTTTATTGTTAGTTTTTTTTTTCCTACCTCAACTGGCCAGGCGCTGAAGACCAATGGGACTCTGACCTACTTTCAAAAGTGCTTTAACTTGTTTTATGTCCATTTTTGGCTCCATAAATGGAGCAAGCACCTGGTATTGATCAGACTCCTATTAAAATTTGTGGACCTGCCTGGTTTCTCAGTGTAGCCAATTTGTTACCGGCCAGCATTGCGTAAGTACGGAGTAATTTAGTCCAGACCCATTGACTTATAATTATAGTGGGTTAAAATTATATTTCATTTGGATGATCATGAATGAAAGATGATTTTTCCTTCCTTCTTTCCCTTAAAAAAAATTAAACGGTTGCATCATACTCTTTCAACCGTTCTGTAATATTAATCATTTGTTGCACGAACCTGAACAGGAACTAAAAGGTTTGCTCTTTCGGTAAGGAATCAAAGTCAGGCTCTCGGGTACTTTCCTGTCTAAGGCTTTCTTATATGCTCTGTCAAACTAACCGAGACAACTCCACCAAAGACGCACAGAATAAGCGACGCTGAAATAGAAATGAAACGCAGCTGCCTGACTCGATAAGGAAGACTGGTGGCATTTGAGTAATGCAGATTTCACGAAGATCTGCTCAGATTAAAACCCAAGCCGTCAGAGGCAGGCTCGTAAAACCTGGCTGATTGGAGGAGAGGAATCTTTAAGAAGTGCTGTTTGTGGGGAACGTGATGAACTGACCCCGTGGTGTTGAAACCTTTCGGAGCCAATGTGCGAGTGCTGGTGTCAAGATTTGCACATTGGCTCACACATAGTCGTTCACAGCTAAAAGTACCTGATGTTCAATTTCCCGCTCCGAAAAAAGGAACGAGATTATGACTCGAGACGTTTTATGCATTAGAATTATGAACCCCAGCATGATGATTGGGTTCTGATATCAGGAATCATAAGCGCTCAGATTAATGAGTAAATAAAGGAACCATTTTTGTACTTTATTTTTTCCCCTTATTAATTATTTTAGTTTGGAACTAAATTAATAAAAAAAAAAAAAACTTGCCCTTTTTATCTGAATTAGTTGGATAGAAAGATAAGGAAGAAAACCAAAAAGAGAGGGAAAAAAACAAATAATGAAAGAAACAAGGGTGGGAAAGAAAGAAGGAAAACTTTGTGTAAAATAGGGAAAGATGGAAAAAATGCAACAAAATGGATAATTGAGGAACAAAAGAAGGCAATAAAGAAGTAAAATAGGGAAGAAAGGAAGAAACAAAACAAGAAAGAAAAACAAGAAATGCAAAAGAAGGGAATAAATGGACAATAAACGAGAAAAAGACATGGATAGGAGTGAAAGCAACAAGTAAGGAAACGGGTAAAGGAAGGAGATAAAATTTGAAAAGGAATCAAGGAAAGAAAGAATAAAATGTCAAAAAAGGAAGGACAAGAAAAATAGGGTAAGAAAGGAAACTTGGGGATATTAACAAGGAATAAAATGAAAAAAAGTGAAGGAGGAAGAAAAGATGCTTGAATTAAATGGGAAAAGGAAAGGCACATTTGAGGAAATAAAGAAAAAGGGGAAGAAGAGCAAGAGGGAATAAATGATGAAAGAAGAAAAGAACATAAGGACCAGGCAAAGAAATAAATGGGAATGAAGAAAGGAAACATGGACTGAGATGGGGAAAAGAAGAAACGAAAGGAGATCCATGTTGCAATGACTAATAAAAAATCCTACAAATGTTGACCAACATGAAGACGGTGTGGAAGCGTGTTGATCCACCCTAACACACCAACACACGAGTAAACACATTTATGTACAGAATTAAAAGGATGACCTCAAGCTGTTATTTCAGTGGTTTAACAATCAATTCCACTCCCTTCATAAATCACTATAGTGGCTGGCAGGCCACATGTAGATTTTCAGAAATTGCGCCATTCTTTATGTAAAGAAGAAAAGAGGCCATGATGGGTACAGAATAAAACCTTCCTCCCCCAATCATTTTTCCTGCAAAGTTCAGTGGAAATGCTGCTGCTCTTTCTCTCTAAACCTCTCTGGTCCCAACTCAATCATCTGATTCGCTGAGTAACCTCTTTTCCCTCTCATAATGGAGTTGTGCATTAGGTATTCTTGGCATGCCGCAGTAGAGCGAGGTCCTCGGGCCTGCTCGCCGAGAGCCATCCTTCACCTGCGTGAGCTCTGAGCATTCACGAGAGGAGCTGTTAATTTAATTTCCTTCCACCGCTCTTGCCGCTTCCTCCTCTGATATGATATAGCCCGAATCCTCGGTTAGACATCACAGCACTTAGTCCTTCGACCACATGCTTTTCTAAAATCACTTTCCCAGGAGTCATGGCCCGACTTATGAGAAGCTGGCCACTGGGTACAAGGCGATCTGGCAATCGAGGCCATGCATGCAGATCGACGAAGGCGATCCGTCATGCATCCTGATGGGGATTAAAAAAAAAAAAATATGAAGAGGTGTCAAAAAATGTGTTGGAGGACATGTGCACTGACGAGCCTCGTTATACAAGCGACTGGCTTTGTAAGTGTGAGAAATCTCATGCGTTTCTTGCACGGTGTTTATCGTTAAAAGCTTAGTCAAACAGAAAATGGTGTCTGAGGAGGGTTTCAAGGCACTGCTGCGTAAATGAGGTGAGCTGCTAAAGCCTTGATTAGAGTTGTATAATCCTAGCCCATATTGAAAATGTGACAAATCCCTGAGACGCTGATACAATTCCCCAAACTGTTGCTGTAAATTCGGAAAGCAGACATGAACGCTTTTGTGCTCCTCTGGCAATTGTGCTCCTCTGACATATAGATGTGATTGTCAGGTGTCCAAAAACTTTCGGCCATATTGTGTAAAAGCCGTCCATTCTTCCGTCAGTTATGTATCCTGTGTATGATTGCTGGGGGTGTGAAGCCTATGAGTTGCAAGGTACAGGCACACACACATTGTAGGTTGAATGGCGTTTTCCAAACCATCCACAGCATATCTTTTGACTGGGAGGAATCCATAGTACCCGGAGGAATCCCACCAAGCAAATCCATGCAGAGACTAAAAGTGAGATTTAAACCCCAGTCCTGGAGGTCTGAGTTGATGGTGCTAGCCACTAAGCCATAAACACACACTCAGAGCTTTTCTAGTGGCGAGGTTTATACCCATGACTTTAACCATCTGGTTCTGTTGGCAGTGCTTGGGTATCAGAGCACCATGTCGTTCCATTTGCCAGCGGAGTCAAGCAGGGTGGTGCTGTGGGACACAGGTGACGATCACAAGGCCGAGTTTCACCCTGAACAAGTCCAAAAGTCACCTGCTGGCAACCTCTGAGACCGTTTAACCCGGCATTTACTTCTTATCTTCCCGTGTCAAAGCTGAGATGAAAGTGCAGCGCGTTCACTCTGAAGGCGAAGCTAATCAAAAGCCTTTGGTACTTTGGCCCGCTTCGGGGCTCGCGAGACTCGCTGAACGTTTCGTCTCGAAAACAGATTAGCGGCCAAGTTCAGGTAGACATGCTAATGTTTGCTCCATCTGCTTTACTACTGATTATTTCATTTCCCCCTGAAAACATGCTGAAAATGCGGATGTTGGCAGAGCTCTGAGAGCATGGAAAAACAGATTTGACATTCCTAGCATGAAAGCCAGACAGGAATAATTGCATCAGAAGTGATGATGCTTATTCGTGCAGAGATGTCCATGCGACATGTGTCTGTAGACCAGACATGCAAACACAATAAAAATAAATAAATAAAAATGCAGTAAGAACTCTAATCACGGGATCTTCAAAAGATGAAGTTCAGACACATGGAAAACGAGTGATCCTGTTTCAGCCCTTGTAAGTAAAGTGGCTAGCGAGGTACTTTTTGTTTTGTGTGTGTGTGTCGCCTGTCCCTGAAACGTAGACGACACATTGGGATCACAGTCCATTGTCCCGTATCAGTTGTCTGCGTTGTCTCACTTTTACTTTATCCGCAACTCCTCCTAAACCGTTCATGGGAATTGAACCGAACCATTACAGAACCTTTATTAGGAAGCAGAGCACTAGATATTTCATTTTCAATTTAATAATAAATTAGTTTTTTTGCTAAATGCAACTGTGTATCATTCGTGGGAACTTGTGCAGTACCTTTTTTCCAAAAATGAGAGAGAATGATGTCAATATAAACTTCTTGAAAAATATTCAACATCTTGATATCATCAAGGAAAATAACTGTTCTGACTACCTCTGACTTTGGTAAATAATTGCTTTGAAAAACTTTGTAACATCACTTTTTCCCTTTTATAACGTGTTTAAAGAAAAAAAAAAAAAAGCCGTACATTCAGTGGTCCGGGGGCCATGATGACCTTGACGGTGTATCATTG